>OZ038497.1:72119296-72126796 GCA_964036315.1 Acanthosepion esculentum | reverse complement strand
TATATGGGGGGCGGATGCAAGAGGGCCTAAAGATGAACGAATCTTATTTAACGAATTTAAGAATTGTGTTACAAAATCCTCAAACTACGACATCGACAACCTTCTTATCTCCCACTTCCCGTCAGTTGAACTCCCTCCCTATCACTTGCTTCCCTGATAGCTATAATCTTCAAATATTTAAACGTAATGTCAATCGACATCTTCTGACTGATGCCTTGACCTTGATCCTTGTCCTTCTCTTCATCTTTTTCCCAGACCTTCCTCTTCACTCATACTCTCACTCTCTGTAACGCCTTGCGTGATAGGGTCACTAATAGGGGGGAAAAATTGGTATTTACTAATTCCACATCTTGATTATTATGTTTCATTCAGGGAATGTGCCGCCATTGCTTTCATTACCATTCCAGATCATAGTTTTTGTTTAGGAAAGGTTTATCAAACCTATTTTCTTGGAACATTTGGATGTAAATATTTTTCTTCAAGATCATACAGCGAGACAGAGAGGGGGGAGAGAGAAAGAGAGAGGGGGAGAAGGGGAAGAGAAAGAGAGAGGGGGAGAAGGGGGAAGAGAGTGAGGGAGAAAGGGGGAAAGCGAGAAAAAGAGGGAGAGAGAGAGAGAGATGTTGCAAATTAAAAATCGCTGTTGTCATAAATTCACTTCGCTTTTAAAGAGATATTTTCATTTTTTTCTTTTAGATTAATTTTGGTTCTGTCTTGACCTCTATCGATTCGAAGTGACCTCTCTTACGTAAACCTGAGATTCGGTATTTGAAGATGTAGAAAGTAATACACGTTTACGAGTGGGTACTAGATATTTCTGCGCTCCTTCCATGAAATATCTGACCTTTTGACTTCTGGACAGATTTTTTGAACTGTGTTGGGCCGAATACATTTCGATATTCCCTCGCACATACCCAGTAATATCAGCACTATTCCTTTATAGTTTTCAGTTTATATACATATAAACCTATCTAAGCATGTTGTCGCGCACGTAAACAGAGATACACACAGAGACTCACGTGCTTATACAAAGTTATGAAAATATAGATACTTATATCCATGTATATTATAATTATATAATAAATAGATAAAAAAATAATGTCTTATCTATCCAACATCCAGTTTGCAGATATACCACTCATCAAAGTCAGATAAATCTATTAAATTCATTATCAGATATCATATTTATATACGTGATATAAAAACAACGCTAAATATTGACATCAAACAAATTCAAACTCTATTCTAAAACCTTATAATATGGCATAATTCTGATGTTAAAATCATTATTATAATATTTTCCATAATTTTAACGTTATAAAAGGTGAAAAACCCTAAGAATCCTTCTCGGCAAATGTTACCAACGATCATGTAATTTAAATTTTAGACACATTTGTACCATCGTAGCTTTCAAAATTAGCGCTAATTGACTTTATTTAGTTTTTATTAATTACTCTATTATAAATATGGCGAAAGAGTATAGGTTCATGTATACAGATAGGGGAAAATATTTTTTAAAATTGACAAAAATTAAATAAAACGATGCATACCGCCAAAATCAAAAGCATTCTACAATAACAGATATAATAAAAATGCAGCTTGCCAATTTGCTTAATATTCTTTCAATCATGTCACCCCAAACAAGAAAATAAAGCCACTATGACGCAAGTATGAGAGAATATGAGAAAAAGAAAACAATAGCGAGTTGAGAGATCAATAAAAGAACCGGAATTAAGAAAACAGAAGATAACGATTGACATTACCTTGATATTTTGGAGATCAAATTTGAATGGAAAACAAGAAGCCGGAAGAAAGTTCCACAAGCAAGAAGTGCGACGGAAGAAACTTTTAGCATAGAACTTACGGTTGCATGTAGACCTTTCTACTATTAAATGGTGCGACCTTTTTGCCAATTTAGCAGATATTTTTTTTTTTAATTCATGAAGTCTAGGTATCAAAGAGTGGAGAACAACTAACGAAGTACATATTTAAAGAAAACGCACAGGGAAGTTACATTACGGCGGTGGGGAATTGACTGAAGCCAAGATGTCAAGTCCGGAGCAATAATATTGAAGATTCTTCTTTGTGTTTTATTATGTTTTGTGATACCAACGAATACCCGTTGTCACTTTTGAAATGCTCGTTGTAGTAGAGACTTTGTAATCGCAGATACAACTATAGTAACGCCGTTGAACAATACTGGTGTCAGACGCCTTCGAATTACACTATTATTATAGTAATCCGTATAGTGATCCAAATAATAGACGAGAATACCAGTCCATATAGTAATAAAGAATAGACTAGAAATGCGATCAATTAGACACTCGCTACCTCCCATATATGCCTTTCCTCTATATTCACGTGGTCTGCTTAATTCAATAATGGGATCGCTTGTGTTTGCTGACTGGTGATCTATGTTCAAACTCAAGTGTCGGCAGCGACACTTTATTCCTGTATAATATTATGAATCTCTGAATACATAGCCGACGCACCAGACCAGACGTGACAGCAATATTCAATTCATGGATGAATGCTATACTTATGAATGTAAAATATATAATAATTGTTAAATATCAATAATCGCTATGGTAAAAAACTTGAAAGTTAAGAATATCCCTTGTAAACCAATGCAGAAAAGATCTCAGGAAAGACTAATGTTATGGATAACTTTGAAGAAATGAAAGATGTGAGAAGCGATCAAACCAAAAGATGTAAATGATGAGGATATTTAAGAAGAAGAAATAATTACAGAGGGAGTAAAAGGTTGCTGGATTGTTGTCCAATGGGGAGAAAACTTAGTAGAAAAAGACTGTGTAATATTTATAGAAATGTGATAAAGAGTGGGGCTGAAAAGACAGGAGGGAGAATATTCACTATCTTTATGGAAGGTTTTGTCCTGCACTCTCTTCAGGATTTAGGCGATCATGACTCTCCACAATTTTCTGTATTTCATAGCTCTTAATAAATCTACCTTTTTGTTATTTCTCCGAAACATTAATCCACCATTCATTTACTCAAGCCCAATCAGTATGTTATGCCTTGTTTTCTTCTGTCACTCTTGCCTTCAATTCGTCCTGTGAATATCAGATTTTGCAAGCCCCATTTCCTCAGTATGAACTCGAGAAATTTCAACTCTCTCTTCCTGACGTTGAATATAAGTTTAATTTTCCTTTCGATTTTCTCTAAAACGTCATCGTCTCCCTTATTTCGTTCATGATATCCTCGGGATCCTTCAGCGGGACCACATTTCTGTTGCCGAGTAGGAGGAGGGATATTACATAACAGTTCAGTACCCTTTTCTTTGTTTTTAAGGATTTTTTTCTAATTCTTAATATTCTGCTTAGCTTTTGGAAGGCATCTTCCGTTTCTCAAATACGTCTTCGGATTTCAGTGTCACTCTACCTTTTCTGCGTTAGAATACTTATCAAATATTTTCATTTTTGTACTTGTTTGATTTTGATATATCTGATTTTTACTAAACTTTTTGGGCTCATCCTTTTCGATTTTGTCTTCTTGCAGGTGATCTTTTGTATTGCTTTTCTTCACTACCTTCTGTAGGAGATCTTTTACTTTCTTTTCTCTGTCTGCTATCAACACTGTCTTATTTGCAAACCTTATTATGGCCGCCAACATCTTATCGTGGTCGTCAATAATGAATCCTAATAGGATTTGTAATTCCCTCAAAATCGACACACTACATAGGTTGAATAAATCCGCTGAGATGACACATTCACACACCTTTCAATTTTTATCCACGTTTTTATCTACTGAACTAATTTTCTATCCGTATGCAGCCATTTGTTGCCAGTATATGTTCTTGATTATTCTGATATACTTCCTAAATCTATCAAGGTTGCTATGTAGTTCGAACATATCTTCGCGGTATAATTTATCGAACGCCTTTGCATAAGCTTTAAAACTCAGGTACACGCCCTTCTGCATTTGCATTGCTCTCTCTGATATCATTCTGAACATATATATCGCGTTCCTTGTTGCAATGTCTTTCAGCAACCCGATCCGTTCTTTTCATATTTCCGGTTTGATTTTGCTGTCTGCTTTGTTTATCAAAATTCGGGTGATAAAAGGTGTTATATGACACATTAGGCTGATTGTTCGATGGAGTTCACATTCTTTTGCAACTGGTTGCTTAGGCAATGCGTCAAAATAGATCTACTTAGATCTTCTGGTATATCATCACTGCTGCAGATTTAATTTATTATTTCCGTAATCTTGTCTATGCCGAAATCATCTAAGGCTTCCAGCATCTCTATTACAGTTCCGTCTGGCCCTGCTGCTTTGTTTCTGTTCAGTTTGGCCTGTGAAGATTCGGTTCAGATTTTAATGTTTCTGCTCCATCGTTATTTCAGTTTATTGCTGGTTGTTCTATTTCTTCGTGGAAGAGTTATCCTATATATTCGTTCCATCTCTGAAGTAAGTATTTTTTCATTATTTAATATCAATATTCCGTCTTTGGATTTTATGCAGCCAGTTGAAGAGAATGTCTTTTGTCCTGTTTGTTCTCTTATTTTTTTTATGCATATCTCCTTTATCTATGATACTTATTCTTTTTATCTCTGCAGATTTTTCGTAAAGCCATTCGCTAATACAGACACACGCACATGCACACGCGCATGCACACGCGCGGTCACGCACGCACACACACACACACATACATATATATATATATATATATATATATATATCTTGCTCGTCAGCCCAAATACAAGATTATATAAGCAAGCGTAAATAAAAATGAAAGAGGAGTAAGGTTGATACTAGATTAAGAGATGAAGAAAAGTGTTCTGTGTTACAGAAAGCCTGCATGCATTTTTTCCTGATGTCTTTGCTCTGTTCTATATTTTTCCCGTGTCTTGGCAATGCTTTTGTCCCCTTTTCATTATGTGAAGAATTTCGTATGTCATCCATTCTTTTTTTTTTCTCCTTTGTCTGTTTTCCTTTGGGGTGATCTCGATTGCTGATGTTACAAAAGCTTCTTTTAATGTGTCCCACTTCAAGTTTCCGTTTTCATTTTGTCCATCGTATCTGCTTTTCACAGTTTACATATATTTCTTCTTTAGATTCGGGTCGTTCAAACGTTAGTCGTATTGAAATATCGGTGCTGCCTTGGCCCTCTTCATTTTCCGTAGTTTCACTGTAAGTTTACATATAACTAGAAAGTGGTCGCATTTACAGTCGGCACTTGGATATGTTTTGTATTGTAAAACTGCATTCCTAAATCTCTTATTGATAGTAATATAGTCAATTTTTGAAACATGTTTTTTCTCTTCCTTGGATTCTCTATATCCATACACATCTGGTGTGTTCTTGAAACCGGGTGTTGTCTACTACCTGGTTATTCGCTCTACACAATTGGATCCATTTCTCTCTGTGTTCATTAGAAGTTCTTAGTACGAATTTATCAACTGTTTCACCATCACCCTACTTTGCCATTCAGGCCTCATAACAACTGTAATTTCTTGCAATTTAGATTGAGAATTGGCGCTGTCTAGCATAGATTAAAACTTTTTTCTATTTCTTTTTTCTATACTTTGTGCCGTCGATGCATAAACAACAATGATGAATATGTCGAAAGACTTACCTTTCAGATTAATGACGAGAATTCTTTCAGATATTTGACAGTACCCCAGAACACATTTCTTCATGTCTTGATCTAATACCAATTCAAGTCCTCTTTCATTCATCTCTCCACCTGCATATATGATCCTGTGTTTGTGCAAACGAATGAAATATATATGTGTGTGCCTGTATGTGTGTGCGCGTATATATATATATATATATATATATATATATATATATATATATATATATATATATATATATATATGCATGTTTCATTACGCAAGACAGACAAGATACTACGATTAACCTTTTTATTTAATTTTTCTTGTGTTCGAACACGTGTTTTCTTTTTTTTTTCTATGCTTTTAGCCATTATCAAGGATGATTTTATTTATTTAAAAAAAAGTCGAAAGTTCTCGGAATTATAGAACAGTTGAACTGATTCTACACACTCTGAGACCAAAAAAGAAAACACATGTTCGAACACAAGAAAAATTGAACAAAAAGCTTAATCGTAGTACCTTATCTGTCGTTTTTAATTAAACATGCATAAATGAATGATTGCTGCCTAAATACACAATATATATATATATATATATATATATATATATATATATATATATATATATATAAGTGTCTGTGTGAGAGATGGAGTATGTTTATGCTTGTAAAATATTTGCAATGTACGTACGCCTAAAAATCACGCTCTTAGAACTGATCAACTAAACTACCTACTTGGTTTATTTCATGATAGTGTTTAATTATTGTGCAGAAATAGCAAGATTTTACAGAAGAACTGATAGCATAAAACATGTTCACATTATAACAGGAACACTGTTAGCATCCTGCATCTGATTTAGAAGTTAATGTTAATGATCTCAGCCTGCCCTGCTGCTAATCCTCGGAGCTATATTCATATATATATATATATATATATATATATATATATATATATATATATATATATATATATATATATATAAAGAATTAATGGATTTAATTTTTTTATTTTTTTATTTTTCAGAAACTTGAAGTTTCAGAGAGCCACTGAGGATACATTTTCATTATTAAGTTTTCTCGCATACGCAGGCAGGTAGAAGAAATAGATATTTTTTAAAAATAAACGTGGCGTGTATTTCAAATACGGTTACCCGTAAATATATAAAGAATTAATGGATTTAATTTTTTTATTTTTTTATTTTTCAGAAACTTGAAGTTTCAGAGAGCCACTGAGGATACATTTTCATTATTAAGTTTTCTCGCATACGCAGGCAGGTAGAAGAAATAGATATTTTTTAAAAATAAACGTGGCGTGTATTTCAAATACGGTTACCCGCTAAAAATAACGTTTGAAGTAATAAAAAATATGTCAGATTGAAACATGAATCCATTAATTCTTTAGAAATTCCTTTATTTACATTTGGAATACAAAACTGACGAGATAAGTGTTTCGAGTAAAATCTGAAGGCGGGCCTTATGTGATTTAAAGGCGAAATAGAACCTCATCTGGGTGTAAAGCTCTTCGTGGCGGAAAAGTCAAAGTATGCCGTATATGATGGTGGTTACTTCTGTAAAGTAGAACGCAGGTTCGAATGCAACCGGACTGCTCAATTTCTTTTTTAATTACTCATGTGTACTCGGGCAGGTAAAAAAAAAAATAATGTTTAAAATAAACCGAGCCTCTACTCAGATACGGTTATCTACTAAAAATAAATACATATGCCTTTTTTTATATCTATCTATCTATCTATCTATCTATCTATCTATCTATTTATCTCTCTCTCTCTCTCTCTCTCTCTATATATATATATATATATATATATATATATATATATGAACACTTAGAGGCGACAGGCTGTTTCATCGTAGACGCAATCGTCAGGCCACGTGTGTTGTTTTTTTTTCTCGGCTATTTAGATA
>OZ038497.1:72111796-72114296 GCA_964036315.1 Acanthosepion esculentum | reverse complement strand
TCTAATCCATCTATCTATCTATCTCTCTATATATATGTATATGTATATATATATATATATATATATATATATATATATATATATATATATATATATATCAGACATACACATATATATTCATATATAGGCATATGTATATATATATATATATATATATATATATATATATATATATACATATATATATATATATAGATAGATATATATAAGTAAAATATTTATATATATATGCATACTTACATAGTAATAAAGACAAAAGGAAACTATAATTTGTCTATTCATATTGATCTTTACAATATATAAATTATATCTGAAATATTATACATACATATATAAATATGTGTGTGTATGTGCGTGTATGTGTGTTTATGAGTATATATATATATATATATATATATATATATATATATATATATATACATATATATATATTATACAAAATAAATAATGATAGCGTAAAACATTAGGGTAACTTATAATTCATTGCGGAAAGGAGCTAACGTACACACATCAACACATTTACCCTCACATATCCACCCCCCACGCAAGTGGAGTTTTTAGGTATGATGTGTTGAAAATCTTACCTAAGATATATAGATGACATTCTTTTATTGTGTCTACATAATATAAACACATTTGAGTTAATAATGAAACATAACAAAGTTGAACCTACCATTGAATTCGCACTTAAATTATATATTAATATTATTTATTTATATATATATATATATATATATATATATATATATATATATATATATATATATATATATATATATATATATATATATATATATACATACAGATTGAGAGCGGAAGGTTCTGCTGATGCAGTTTTTGCATGCGCTTTGCAACTATCTAATTTGAACGTAGGCGAATATATATATATATATATATATATATATATATATATATATATATATATATATATATATATATATATATACACATACATATATATATATATATATATATATATATATATATATATATATATATATACACATACATATATATATATATATATATATATATATATATAGAGAGAGAGAGAGAGAGAGAGAGAGAGAGATGTAATGCAGATATATCTATACATATGTTGATTTATAGATATATATACTTTTTCCACTGTGTCAATTATTTTGCTAACTATTTCTGTTATATAGAAATTTATATACCATAGTCTAATGTATCAATATATTTGTAAAATATTTGTATAACATTATGCATTGCGACGCATATATTAGCTACATACCTTAATATATATAGGGCTGTTTTGGTACGTATATATACAGGGCTGTATGTCTGTATGTAAGAATAACACCGGCAAATTCATAAAAATTGATACTGTTCTTTATGAATCTCCAGTATTTGGAAATATATTTTCATGTTTAAGTTTAAATAATTTATTTTTCGAAATTCACGAAGAATTAGGACCCTTTTTTGAAACGGCGGCGACGATCTCTAAATTCGAGATAGAGGCTGGCAGTTTAGTTTGATTTCACTTCCCTAACTCCCTATCTGCCTCGTTCTCTTTATCTATCTGCCTGATGTTTATCTCTCTCTCTCTCTCTCTCTCTCTCTCTCTCTCTCTCTATATATATATATATATATATATATATATATATATATATATATATGTAAAAAATTTTCAGAATTAACCTACAGAAAAAGTCAATATTAATAAAGGAAAAAAATACCAATAAAAATAAAGGAAAAAAGAATCCGTCATTACATTACAAAAAATATTTCTACGTGTGAAGATATTCTCTTCAAACATAAAGTAATTGACGTAATATTTCAGTTAACCATATGAACGTTTCTAAATTCTTCAAGTTCCTAACGACATTTTATTTGTTGTTTCTAGATACTTTGTTTCAATAAATTCATTTTGTTTTTTTTGCCTTGAAAAAGTCCATATTGAACGAAACGCGTCAGCTAAAATTACAGTTTTGTTATTGCCCTATATATATATATGTATATATATATATATATATATATATATATATGGATGTGTGTGAGCGTTTTTGCGCGTATATATTTTTTGAAAAATATATTTACTAAAATGTCAAATATGTATGTATTGCATATATATTCACGCATAAATATTTTCATATTTTAACGTATTTTATATATACTAAATGAGATTTATAGTTAGATATATTTATTTACTAATATATACATTCATATAATAGCCACGAATGTGAGTTTCTCTTAATAAAATTAATAAATATCTGTTTCTCACCGTTTTGTGTACCTCTTAGTTTCAGGCACGTGACAATCGTCGAACAGAAAATGAAAATCTAGCCGTCGCAATATTACAATATTAAACCTACTGTTTATATATATATATATATATATATATATATATATATATATATATATATATATATATATATATATATATATATATATATATGCCCATCTATCTGTCTATCTATCTATCTATCTATCTATCTATATATATATATGTATATATATATATATATATATATATGCA
>OZ038497.1:72094296-72101796 GCA_964036315.1 Acanthosepion esculentum | reverse complement strand
TATATATATGCGACAGATAAATTGTCGTCTAAATTATGTAAAAATGAAAATATTGACATCTCATTTTAATAGCTATATTTATAAGTGACACAGAAATATCTTGAAATACTAAAGACAAAATTTATTTAATAAAATCACTATTAACTTCAACCACGGCCTCCAGACGACTTCGGAATCTCCTGTAACTATTCTGGACGGTCTCCTTCTTTAATGTTGTCATAATCCTTGCCATCACTTCATCATTGGTGTTATACGGAGTTCTGTTGGTCTCACGTGCAACTGCGCCCCATACATAATAATCCAGGGGGTTGAAATTAGGAGAATTAGGTGACCAAGACGTAAAAGGTAATGTAGCCGAGGAAATTGTCTTACAGCCATGACAGGGTGCTCCTGTTTATGTGGCATGGTGTAGAATCCAGTTATCAGACACAGAGTCTTCTAGCAGCCACCCTCTTGACCCAAGGCACCACTGCCTCCTCAAAGCGCTTTATGTAGGACTCCTGAGGCTCTAAGCAACAAGTTCGGGAGTTCTTTTCTGAGCAGAACGATCAGAGTAAGATTTCCGAAATGCCATACCTTCGTAATGACAATTAGACTCATCCAACTCTTTCCGAATACTCGCACTGTCATCAGATTGACACCGAAAAACTTTGAAATGTTCGTATTGGAGATTCCAGCGTTAATGTCAAGCAGTAAATCATGCCGTTTCCAAATTTCTGGTGCAGTGAATTGCGTCATTGTAGTCTTTTATTCCACAGACGGTGCCCAACTGAACCAACGATACTGTGTAGTTGACAAAATTAAAAAATAAAAATCAACACGCATGCGCGAAATTAAAATTATAATACAATTACAATTATCTTTCAACATGGACCGAGGAGACACATTTGTAGTCTTGATACATAACTGCAATTGTGTTGCGATTTTTTAACATGTTTTTGTTTTAATATTCTAAAATGAATAATATTTAGCGCTACTCTGTATTGATCACACTTTTAAATTAAATGTAATACTCCATTTGTTTTCATTTTACCCATATATATATATATATATATATATATATATATATATATATATATATATATATATATATATATATAGCCAAGTATAGGATTGGTGTATACGGAATAAATTCCAATAACCAACAAATACTATACTTAAAAGAGTGCTCAATATAGAGTAGAGCAAATGTGTGTGTGTGTGTGTGTGCGCGCGCGAAGAAGAAGAAGAAGAAGAAGAAGAAGAAGAAGAAGAAGAAGAAGAAGAAGAAGACGAAGAAGGTTTGGAGAGGCGATATCACTTTGCAAAGTACCTGAAAGCCCATGCTACGTGTTGACTGAAACATTGTGAGCGAAATGGGTTGTGCTAGCACAAAGTCACAACTCATCGTGATCTAGGGTTTGAGCGCATTTGTGTTGTTCAAACTGCTGATCATGGCAGATTATGTGCTCATTGGCTTACGGCCACATCACGTTGAAACACCCTACGATCACCGAATCAAGCAACGTCACACCTGGTCAGTATCTAGATGGGTAACCGATAGTGAATACCATACGCTTTACGCCTGGATGTGCGGCTGGTGTAATGGATATAATTGTTAGCCGAGTTCGCATTGGGTGCTTTATATTCACTTACGCGCAAATACCCTTGGGAAAGATAAGATCCACCTCTTGTCCTCCCTGTTAATTAGTATGAATTGTATCACTTAACTATTATTATCTTAAAAAATGTCTAAGAATCTAAAAAAATATTTTTAGCCTTAAATAACCTGTAAAGTGTTGATAAGCCGTAAAAATGAATTAATAAATCAAAATCTCTCTCCTAGAAACTGCAACTAAGGTTCGTCAGATTAATTGCAGTAGAAGTTGAAAGCTATGTGGGTGCTGAGCAAATACAAATGTGCTTGAGCAAGTGGCTGTAACAGGTCTTGGACAGTCATTGTAGCAGGCGGCCATTATCACGCCGTCAGTTTAGTATTGAGCTTAAATTCATACAGTCTAGGTACTATAGCTAAGAGCTCATGCGAAAGTATTTATAAAAAGGCCCAGAAAGACAACCTTACGACGGTGATCAAGTGACTGGAGCCGAGTTGCCAGATCAGGACCAATAATATTACTAGTTCTGCTTTGGAACTTATCAAGGAGCTCCAGGTAAATAGCAGGGTCATCGGACCATATATGACAACAATATTCTAAGCCTGGACGAATGGTAGACTTATAGATATGCAGTGAACCGATATCTTAACTGCTGATCTAGCAATGGATTCAATGTAATATTTCCACCTCATGTCAGCTGAGAACGTTAGACCGTGAAGGTGCAATGAGTCATTTTCTTGCAGGATAGCATCAGCCATGACGACGGAAGGCAGAGATGAGTCTCTCAGATAATTAATGGGGAGAAATTTAGGTTTGCAGTATATATTGAAAGATTTTACTTTGTATCTCATCTTTTCAAGCACACCCCACACATGCAGAAATATAGGGAAATTGAAAATAGAATAAGATGTTCTAGTCTCGCCCAATACCACCAATTGCTACAAAACCAAAACATAAACATAAAAACTGATAATCTTCTTAAATAGCCTCGTCAGATCGAAATTTTCACATGGATGTCATGAATGGCCCAAACCTGTTCAGAAATATCTTCAATCGCTTTTCCAGATCGATTATTAAAAATGAGCTCGAGCTAGTGAAGCGTGTGGTTCTTGGCGAAAAGCATACTTAGTCGAATCTTGTGAAATGGAAGTACAGAATCACAAACACATAACTATACCAAACAAGAAAATCCAAATCACTTGAGGAAATTTAACAGTAGCAATAATTAAAATAGACACCACATGTAACATGAAAGAAAAACAAATGGCATAAACAAAATGTTAACGTTCACCACTACATCAAACAAAATGTTCGGAAGGAAACCCCCATTAATATTTTAAAAAAGCAACTGAAGTTGAGGAACTTATGTTCATTAAAAAACTATTTTAAGTCTAGTATTTCACTAAAGTCGGTTTGTCAGGAAGCTGACTTCCTGATGTTATCGAACTGGATCGAGGTCGATCCCAGCGTGCGGCACCTTTGGAATGTACCTGAATCCTATTACCACGGGTTGACCCAAGCCTTGTGAATGAAATTGTGGATCGTCGACCTCTGTGCTAGCAAGTATCGTGGCCGAGAGCTTTAGCGTGCTGGCTTTGTTCAAATTGTTGATCACGTTAGATAACGCGCTCTCTCCGAGAAACTGTAACTAAGGTCTGCTCAGCATAGTTGCAGTATATTCCACAGTTGGGCTCTGTGGGTGTTTTTAGTATAAACCACTGGTATGCTCCGTGTGTGTTGAACAAACACAAATGTGCCTGAGCGAGCGCCTGCAATAGGGATTGTCTTGCCTCCCTAGTTGACAGCTATCCTCGAATACGAGTGGCCATCTATTATATATATATATATATATATATATATATATATATATATATATATATTATCTGTTTAAGAATCAAAATTCGTTACACGCACGAACATTTATTTATAGATTACTCAAGTTCTTCATGTACCAATAAAGCAGCCGCGTGCATGTTGTTGTATAGCTTTCCTGTAAATATTTCTGTGCGTGAATTTGAATAGTAGCACTTATATAGATATGTGTTCAGCCCTATACTGAAAGCCTCTCTTTTTCTACGAATAGAGAGTTATTTTTCCCAATCATTCACCTCAAAGATCGTGAATTACATATGAATTTCACTTGCCTGAAGTGATATGATAAAATGAATGTTTCCTGATAGTTATTTTAAAGTGTATTTAATGTTTTAAAAAGAATATATATATATATATATATATATATATATATATATATATATATATATATATATATATATATATATATATATAGCTCGTTGGAAAAAGTTGGTTCTCGTACAGTCATTGAAGTTAAACACCGCCTGGGCAATACATAGTTGAGTGACTGTTTGGGAATTCCAGTTAAAAACGTGGATGTGCTGCTGACGTAATGGATAACGGTTCCGAATTGGAAATCTGAGAACCGAGTTCCAATTCCAGTCAAGTTCTATATATTTACTTATGCGCATATACCACTGGGAAAGGTATGAATACACCTATTCTCCCCCAACTATGGGTTAATTAGTAGGACTTGTATCCGTAAAGCTTTATAATCTCCAAAAATTCTTACAAGCTAAAATATTTTCTTGCTTTAAAGAACCTGCAAAAGAAAACAAAAACAAATCAATCAATGAATCTTCGTCTTACACATTTCAGTTTTGAAGCAATGCTAAAATATAGAATCTTCTCATCCCGATTAAGAAGAGCTACAAATTAATTCCTCATATTTGATCACTTCGTTACATATTAAAAAGTTGATCGCATAGAGATTTTTTTCCGTAGCCTCTTGTACAATATATGCTCAATTCTGATGAGATCAATTTAAAACAAGTATCCATTATATCATCATAAATTAATTCGTTGACGCCATGCGTTGGACAGACAGAGGTAATGCCACTTCATTAAATTTATTTCAGATTGATATTAGTTCAGAAAATATGAACGTATCACGTCCCATATGTATATATATATATATATATATATATATATATATATATATAAGAGTAAGAACATATATATATATATATAAGTAACAACATATATATATATATATATATATATATATATATATATATATATATATATATATATATATAAGTAAGTCAACCTAAAGAGCCAGACAAACCTACCAAGGTTTGCACTGACGATCCGCGTAGGTGAAACATTGCTAGGTTTGTCTGGCTCTTTAATTTGACTTACTTAGTTTGCTTTACTTAGCGTATTGAGCACTTAGTTATTTTTACTTTACTCGTATCGGAGGTTTTTTTATTTGGACTATTAACTTAGATTCTAGACGATTATTTTCGCCGGAAGTATATATTCTTAGTTCTTTCTTTTTTATCCTTTTATTTCCCTTGGGTATTGGCTTGTTCATTTCCAAGTCAAAGCACCTAAGGTTTTGCCGGACGAGTATATCTACTTATATTTATAAGATTATATATATATATATATATATATATATATATATATATATATATATGTATACAAATATAAAAGTAACACTGCATAATATATATATATATATATATATATATATATATATATATATATATATATATATGTATACAAATATAAAAGTAACACTGCATAATATATATATATATATATATATATATATATATATATATATATATATATATATATACATATATACAAATATAAAAGTAACACTGCATAATATATATATATATATATATATATATATATATATATATATATATATATATATATATATATATATATATATATATATATATATATATATATATATTTTCATATAGACAAAAACAGTTTACTCTATTACAGGTCTTCAATTTTTGCGACCAGGTTTTGAAGGTACTCCCGTTTGCTTGGGATGGGAATATTTTAAATAATTTGTAAATCGTGGTTCTGTTGGTCTGCGCAATAGAGAAAACATAATAAAGAAAATGCACCCACAGCCAGGGTTCGAACCTGCGTCCTTTTTTGTAGGAGAAAACTTATACGCATCGTTTAAATTTACAAAAAAGAAAAGAGGTGGTCTCTATTTTTAAAAAAATCGTTTATCACCGAAAATAACGTTTGAAGTAACAAAAATATCGGGTTAAAATATGACATAAATACGAACACGGCCACAATGTGCTGACTGTTTTTGGGAAATAAAACCTTCCTAGAACTTCAGATACATACATAAATAAACCCACTCATTCAGTTGAAAATGAAAAATAATTGCTTGAAAATGATTAAATGAAGACCCGAGAGTGCTCGGATATGCAGAACATTTGGACAGTTTTTACGCACTTTGTGTCCAGAAAACACAACACTTGTACGAACACAAGAAAAATTAAATAAAATGATTAATCGCAGGACCTTGTCGGTCGCTTTTAACGAAACTTGTATAAAAGAGGGTTTGGTGACCAAATACATTATATATGTATATATATATATATATATATATATATATATATATATATATATATATATATATATATATATATATATATATGTGTGTGTGTGTGTGTGTGTGTGTGTGTGTGTGCGTGTGTGTGTGTGTGAAATAGATAGAAAAAGGGAGCAAGAAAGTGAGAGACGTGGGGTTAGATAAATCACTAAAAGACTTAGGTCAGTGGTTGACTAGATTGTTTCTATAAAGTGTTGAAGTTCCAATCCTCTTTGGTTCCCTTTGAATTTTGATCAATCCATTATTAGACTAAATTTCCTAACCAACATTTTGCTGTATATTTGCAACTATATTAAATTCTTCGTTGAACGTCGTATCACGTTTTTCAATCAGTCGACTTCCGCAATGTGATGGTTTGTAAAGAAAATCTAACCCATTTTTAGTTCATACGGGTTCATTAACTGCTGTCTGCTTCAAAATTGAGGCCTTGTACCAGAAATAGCAGGACGATATTATTAGAGCAGGCATTTGTTGCAATGAGACTTGCACGAGAAGGATAAAAGCCAAACTGACTTTTTTAAATTCCTGCTAGCATTGCCAGTTCCCTTGGTGTCATTATAACATACCCTTCTGCAGACAGAGCTAAATTTATTAAATCACAATGCCTAATGAAAAGAATTCTGCTACAAAATTATATTGCGCATATGATCTTGCTTGCGTTTACATATGTAAGTGTGACTTGATATATTATTACGCGTTTAAAAATGAATAGATTTAATCCCTACAGGGATATTCAACAATGGGTAGTGCGTATGCGTTTCTAACTTCTGTGACAAAATGCAAATAGACAAGTTTGGGGAAGGGGCCTGCAGTATTTTAAATATGAGAAGGAAAAAAAACGAAGAATTTATGCCAGCGTTTCTATTTACGACGACATTACATTTGTTATTTATATTTATTTTTAATATTTCAGACTAATTTTAAATGTCAGGAAAGCTATTTATTTTCTCTTTAGTGTTCAGATATAAGTCCCTAAAAACTGGTTACATGTATACATATATACATATATATATATATATATATGCACACTATATATATTTTCTCTTTCTCACTCTCTCTCTTCGTCTCTCTCCACATATATATATATATATATATATATATATATATATATATATATATATATATATATGCATATATATATATATATATATACATACATACATATATATATATATATATATATGAATATGAACGCACACGCATACAGAAGCGTCAATAAAAAATTTTCAGAGACAGACTTCTCAAAAATTGAGGAAATCTGAGAATTTACAAAATTCCTTCTTGGCAGAGGCGAGAAAGTTTCGGTATCTACTTGCATGTGTATATATATATATATATATATATATATATATATATATATATATATATAATTGTGTATTTAAGGCAGCAGTCAGCAATACCACTTTATTTAAAAATGACTGACAAGGTACAGTATTGTTTGTTTTGTTTTTT
>OZ038497.1:72056796-72089296 GCA_964036315.1 Acanthosepion esculentum | reverse complement strand
ACAACTGTTCAGTGCTCTAAGAACTGTGTACGCTAGTAGAAACCGTTGGCGTACATTGAATTTTAAATGAATTCATGTCTAATCGATACTTCTAGCATTCTCCAGTTGTTTATAATAATACTGCCGCTTGAAAAGTTCGGTATTTACCCTTCTTCTTCATATACTCAAGCCTTTACTATTCGGAACAGTTTCCAGATCTCCAGTAACGACTCCCACGATTGCCACCTTCGGGTTCAACAATTTTTTTCAGTTCCCTCACAAAAGAGGCGGAACTACATTTTGGGGGCCTTAAAGCTTGAACAAATATGAGTGCGCCTTCTCAACCAACAACAAAAGATTCGCAGATCAAAATGTCAAAATATAAAATATAACGAGCTCGGATGTTCAGGCGCTGCAAGCAGCCAAGAAAATTTTGAAATTTGACCTAAAAATTCATATGAACCATTTCATATGGCCTCGAAAATTCCTTGTAATAACAGGGGAATATCGAGTCCATATGAAATGGAGAGTAGAGCAGATATTAAGTCCTACATTAGCTACTTCAATTCATGGTCTTATGATTCTATCACTAAAATGAACATATTTTAATAACAAACATTAACAAAAAACATCCATTTTGTTGAAAAATTATCTCATTTAAAATGTTGCTTCGTGCTATCCACTAAGATTAGGGAAGGTGAAGGTCAAGCTTCCTTAGTTTCATAGTATGTCTACTACTACAAGAGCGCTACTAGTATATTTTTGAATTAATATTAAATCTCTTCTTTGTTCAGACAAAACACCTATTATCTTGATAGTATTCTACGACCAGATCCACCACGCCCGTGAATGCACACGCATAGAAACACAAATGCAAAACATCTATCCACCCCCATGCATATTATTACTATTATTACTGTGGATAATCCTTTGATTCGCGCAGTATTATATTACTGAAAAATCTTGCGTAATTGGTGCTTTCCGTTAAGTCGATTTGAGCTCAAATAGTGATTACATTTTGTCAGTTCCTCGTAATGCCGATTTCTACAGGGCTGGAACCTGGGGCATGATTCTTAGAATCACCAGGTGACTGCTTAGTTATGAAAATGTAATCTAACTCACTAATGATTATGGGGACTATAGTTGTCTCCATACCCCACAAACAGGCTACATCTATGCTTAGCTCTCTATATCTGCTGAGTTTGTCAGCAGCTTTCTAAACACGATTTTGATCTTCTGAAAATAGAACATCAAAAAGATAGCACTTTATGTTGATTTTACCAACCACAACCAGGGTTCGCACATTCAAGCGAGATGATTATTATTATTAGATGTCATTAGGAATAGTAGATTATTATTATTATTATTATTATTATTATTATTATTATTATTATTATTATTATTATTATTATTTCCTTTGATTTCTGATATATATTCATTTCTTTCAGAGTCGCAGCCAGAGACCTAATTCGAAAATGGTATCATGGCGTTTTTACCTTAACAGTTTTTGAGGAAAAAACTCCTAAGATCACACATTTTACAAAGATAAATCCCTCCGTAAAGTGTAAGGTGTACTTGTGAGTACTTGTGAGTAATTGTTTTGTAATTCTGTGCTACCAGGAATCTCTTCATTGAGTCTATTGGAATCTTTTCCAATCAATCTGAGAGCTCCAACTACAACAGGTGTTGTTGATGTCCCCATGTGCCACATTTTTGAGATTTCGATTTCAAGGTCCTTGTATTTTGATAGTTTTTCGAAGATCTTCAAAGATATACATGTGTCTGCAGGGAGTGACATGTCAATAAGAAGCCAGGTTCTGTTCTTGTGGTCTTCGATCGCGATGTCTGGGTGATTAGTTTTGATTGTTCTCTGTCTATTGTAAAGTCCCATAAAATTGTTACAAGTCCCATCTCCGTAACTGTGTCTGGGTGGTGTTCATACTAATTTCTTGCAGTTTCCTATTAGTAAAATTTTCCAATGGAGATATTGGCCCACTCTATCATGTCGGGCTTTATCTTAAGTGGGGGCTCATAACCATGGAACCTGATACAAGATGGTCAACAGTCTCTTGATATTTATCACTGAATCTACATTTTGGGCTAATATAGTTTTTTAGTATGTGTGATTGCTAATTTCTTCTTCTTCTTCTTCTTCTTCTTCTTCTTCTTCTTCTTCTTCTTCTTATTATTATTATTATTATTATTATTATTATTATTATTATTATTATCTAATTATAATTGTGCATATCCCTTCCTTCGATAGTTCGCACGACCATTTTGTACTGCCAATACCTACAAATAATGTCTATTCAGTTTTGATCGCGTGGAAAACAGGGAAAAGAGGCACTGCTATGTTTCAGTGAGAAAATGAAAGAAAGAAAAAAGGAAAAAGAAAAAACAAACAAACAAACAAGGGACAATGGAAGTGTTTAACTTCTACTACCAATACCTCATAAATAATGGACATTTTCGTTTTGAACGCGTCGAAAATACCCTATTTGGTTTCAGTGGGGAAAATGAAAGAAAGAAAGAAAGAAAGAAAGAAAGAAATATGGAATTATTTTTGCGGCTTTTTCAGTGAAATGAAAAAGTTGCCAATTTCAAATCTTTTCGTTTGTACCCCCCTTACTTCTTAAAATAACGAGCAGCATTCATATTTATGATTGTTATTGCAATATTTTGTTAAATTTGTTAAGCTCAAATATGTAACGATGCGATAAGGGAATTTCTATGCAATGTTCTTACTCAATCATGATCTTAAGAATTAAGATTCCCCAGAATATTGAAATATGAAAACCTTGAAGTTTTTACAGGTTAAAATTAGTTATTATCATTAAGTGAAATCTGGATTTGAAAACCTTTTAACTGAAGGCATTTTGTTCAATACCGACGTTTGGTTCGCAAATAGATGGGAGAAAAGTTGCACTTTCGCCATATTATGTTTTATGAATTTCTTAAAGGACTAATCATCGAAAATGCGACAAAAGTCTTCCAGAAGATTCATTTGGCTCGGTCTGCAAGTCTTCCGACGAGGGAAACGTGGTTTGGCAGATTTCGCCAGGTTGATTTTAACCTAAAGGATTATCCACGCTCAGGGTGACTTTCTGACGTTGGTGTCGACACTCTCCTTGCCATCGAGGGAAATAAATCGAAGAATTCAACGGAAGAAATTGCTAAGAGTTTAAAAATCGATTTCTCAACTACCTTACGCCATGTTTGGTATATCGAAAATAGATATTTTCCCACTCAAGAGTGCATGTTGCAAAACAGACCTTGCAAAGGCTAAAAGAGTTGAAATGGAAAAACCTCCAGCACTCGCCATATTCTTATGGTTTGTTTCCTTCAGATTTTCATTAATTGCTGTCAATACTAAACAATTTAAATGACAAAAAATGATTGTACAATCAGTCGAAAATTTTTCATACAAAAAACGTGAAGTTTCTATGAAAATGGCATCAATAAGCTTTTAGAGGGACGGATTTGCTTTTTAATTTTCTAATCGAGCACGACCACTTGCAATGACGTAATATATATATATATATATATATATATATATATATATATATATATATGTGTGTGTGTGTGTGTGTGTGTGCATCTCCATTAGCACACTAGTAAGTGAAAAAGCTTCCTGTCGTTCAGGCTCATTTGTGTTTGTTCAATACATACTAAAAATTATATTTGCCCAAAATGTAGATTCTGTAATAAGTATCCAGAAACAATTGATCATCTTGCATCAGGTTCCATGGTGATAGCATTCACTTAATATAAAACATGACATGACAGAGTGGGCCAATATCTCCATTGGAAACTTTTACTGAAAGGAAACTGCAACTATGCCGAGCAGACTTTAGTTACAGCTTCTGGGAGAGACCGTGTTATCTAGAATCATCAACAATCTGACCAGCACACTCAAACCTAGGTCACGATGTTACTTTGTGCTAACGCAGCTATGTTACTTTGTTAACGCAGCTATCGACGGCCCCAAGTTTTCCTTCTGCCCAATTTCAATCACAAGGCTTGGGTCAACCCGTGGTATGGTTTTCAGGCACTTTCCAAGACTGATAACATAAGGAAGTTACTTTCCTGACAAATCGCCCAGGGTGAGATTCGAACCCTGGTCTCATGGTCAGAAAACGAACGTTCTAACCACTCGGCCACGCGATATGCATACATATACAATATGAAAAACAAACTTGCACCAATGAAAATCTCTCTCTCTCTCTCTTGCTCTCTCTCTCTCTCTCTATCTATCTTGCTCTCTCTCTCTCTCTCACACACATTTACTATATATGTACATATAATCATGATTTTAATTTTTGGTAAAGATGATATTCTACAAAAGAACGCTCAAATTAAAAGAGTGCTCAATACTATCTTCATAGAACGAAACTGACCTTCTTGCTAACACACACACACACACACACACACATATATATATATATATATATATATATATATATATATATATATATATAGATAGATAGATAGAAATAATTAGGAGGATTTGAAATAATCATAATCAAGTAATTCATCGAGTGTAGGAGAAACCTCAGCAGAATGCAGAAATCACTGGACGGCCGTTTCGTCCTATATTTGGGACTCATCGGCAGTGCTACCGAGAATTATAACCGGAACAGTTACGATAGGAAGCAAACGCCATAACAACTGTTCCAACGAGTCTGTGTGACGAAGAATTAAACTCGATATCGCTCCGCTCGATCACATATTCCGCGGTGGAACTCATCCGAGTTTCTCCTCATAGTTTCTACACACAGGACCGTGCCTCCACGAGCTATGACTACTATCCCCAAGCCGCTCAGTCCAGAGCATTAGAAGCCGGTTCAAGCAAAGATATACAAGTGATAGAAATATTTAGGAGGATTTGAAATAATCATAATTAAGTAATTCATCGAGTCTAGAAGAAACCTCAGCAGAATGCAGAAAGCACTGGACGGCTGTTTTGTCCTATATTTAGGACTCATCATCAGTGCTACCAATATATATATATATATATATATATATATATATATATATATATATATATATATATATATATATATATATATATATATGGGCGGGATTCCGTGCTAAAAATGTATCAATCGGGATAAGAAGAAATTCACTAAAATAGAGTTTTGATCTTTTGATCACTATTCATGATGTGGCTCAGCCCGAGATCTTTACGCAAAACTTGTACACACACAAACAAGAGTGTATTAGGTCTTTATACACATGTGTGTGTGTACGTGTGTGTGTGTACGTGTGTGTGTGGGTGTGCGTGGGTGTGCGCACACGTGTGTGTGTGTGAGTAAATGTGCTAGTGTGTTGTCTCATTTCACGAAACGGCAATCATTGAAATGTTATATCTATCATCTCGACAGTTTGAGGGCGTGTCTGTTGTTGATATAGTTGCATATATTTCTCCAGGGTTCCTGCCTGATTATTTACTAGCATTTCCAAAGCAAGCAGGGTCTTCCAGCGTGCATTTTACAGCTACAGAACCTTCTTAGTTTCATCATATTGAACCTCTCCGTCCACATGTAAAATGTAAATAAAAGACAGTGTATAAATACATCTATTTGTTTGGGATATATTCATCAGTGTTCGTCGTGATTTGTTTATATTAGTTTATTTACATGTGTCCTATATTTGGATTAAACGTTTAGATTTAGTCTAGCATATAGTGTCATGTCCTGGAGTAAGTGAAAGCTGTGGAAATTCCCACACGAAAAAGCCTTAATATTCTAGGTATCAGTTTTCAGAACGTTGTTTTTACATGAAATTAAAATGTAAATATTCTAAAGTGGTCATTCTCTCAAGAACCAATATGAAAAACACACTGTTATATATATATATATATATATATATATATATATATATATATATATATATATATATGTGTGTGTGTTTGTGTGTGTGTATATATATATATATATATATATATATATATATATATATATATATATATATGTATATATATTTATGTATCGAAAATTTTGGTAATCCGTATGGATATTTCCAAGGAGGATGAAATGCTGAGAGCTCAATATTAAGTCAGAGCGAATAATTTAATTTAAAGAAATACAGACCACTTTAAGGCTCCATTTGTAATAATTTATTTCACCAGAGAATTTTATATTTCTCTGGATCTTCAGATTTTACTTTCAAAAGGTGAAACGAAAATGAATTTAAAATTTACACTTTTAACGGGCAGTATTGAGCTTATATAAGTTGACATAGAAGGTGGTGAGGAATAGTGTGAGAGACATGATCGAGTTTAGAGAGGGAAGGGAGAGTTTTAAAATTTATTTTTATATTTCTTTTAATTATGATAGTTAATACTGAGGAAGGAGTGGGTAAGGATCAGACATTGATACAGGTACACAGTTTCGTTGTATCAGAGCTCATCAGAGAGTATAGACATGCGATTGCTTCAAACCTGACTGATTTGACATCAGCCTGAGAATCTCATCCTTAGGCCATCAGAGCACACTACGGAGAAATGGGGCTTTTAACACATTATATACGAGATATAAGCCTCGCCCACTAGGAGAAGGCTCAATTTATAGCGAAGAGCTTGAATATATAGCAATTTACCTAGAAGGAAATTTTCGAGAGTGTCGCCATCGAATCTTATCAAAATATAAATCTACGTCCATGGTTTTCCCAAACTCACCTATCCTGAAAGTATTACTAATTTCCCAAGTCAGCATGCACAACGACAAACTTGTTGAAAAATCAAAAGAGAACGACTACAACCTCATGCCTTTGAAGATGTAGGCACATACGCCCATCTCATACCATAAGAGTCTAATCCCAATCCAAACAATATTTTCTAAAAATAAAATCTTAAATAATATTCGCTCATTTTACTTTTGGCAGAATTTGAACTGGGAAACTGTGTGTCCTCCTCGTGATTTGACTAACATTCATTTCAAACAACTGATGAGCATTCATGAACTTCGCACGTGCAGCAAAATAATTTAACTTGATAAAGTTACTCAGAGGAAGAAACGCGTCGTCTAAGAATAGTTTTCCTTCTGGTCTCTTCTTATATATATATATATATATATATATATATATATATATATATATATATATTATATGAAAAGATTACTTAACTGTTGAATATCAATTTTATCCCGACTTCGAAGTTTCTTGTTATAATTTCCAGTCTTCAGGGGCTCTGGTTTTAAGCGGTATTTCCAGTTATTTTAATTTTTTTTTCATATATTTTATATGTATGTTACGTATGTACGCATATATATATATATATATATATATATATATATATATATTTCCTACTACTACCAACATGTTCTTGTGGTTCCCATGCAACAAATGCAATGTACGAGGAGCGACGATGAAAATTGCCAACTAATTATCAAACACAAACCGAGTGTATTACAGAATTTGTGACCACCTTTTTCGGAAGTACCCTTTGTAAGTTGACTGTATACAAATCCAGACAGACCGTGAAAATAGATATTAAGAGAATTTTTTTTTAATTAAACTATATTCTCCAATTTGTGTGAGTTGGAGGCAATTCGTATATATAAAAAAAAGTCATCTGTAAAAGGACAATGTGAATAAAGGCAAAAGGAAAACTTATCTTAGCCAACGCGATTCGTTCCCTGAAAGACTTTATCAAGGCAAACGCCTTTTCAAGGACGAAACGCCTCGGCTAAAATGAGTTGGGTTTGTGATTTTATTCTTATATATAAACGTATGTCGATATCTATCTATCTATATATCTATCTATCTATCTATCTATCTATCTATAAATATCTATCTATCTATCTATATATATATATATATATATTTCTATATGACAGCAATCCTTCTTTAAACGAATTTTTTATATTTATATATATATATATATATATATATATATATATATATATATATATATATATATATATATAGATAGATAGATAGATAGAAACAGAAAAATCAAACTTAACTTAGAAGACGCCTCCGAGATGAAATGTATTAAGTCTCTCTCTCACACACACACACACACATACATATATATATATATATATATATATATATATATATATATATATATTTATATATATATATATATATATATGTGTGAGTGTTAAATAAACACAAATGTGCATGACCAGGAATCTGCATCAGTGATAGATTGGATGTGCTCTCAAACTAGTAGTCGACAATAACACATACGCACTCACACAAACATACATATATAGGGCACAAAATCTATTCTAAAAATAAATATATATCTGTAATATATATATATATATATATATATATATATATATATATATATATATATATATATGCATGTACGTGTGAATGTGTTGTGTTTATGTCTGTTTTGATATATCTATCAAACTATCTATCTACTCCCAAACACACACACTCATTTATCTCGATGTATACGTACATATCCAGGTACACATGGATATGTATGTGTGTGATTGTGTATGTGTATATATGTGCATTCCTGCATTGTTATCAAATATGTAATATGAGTAAGCTTGAATCAGACCTCTGTTTTTCCATATACGCCATATCTGTAGCGCTCCAGAAATTATTATATAGGTGCCCCTGTATGCAGGTGAGTAAGATTGTTTAGAAATTGCAGAAATCTTGGTGGAGTAGTGCGCGCGAGGACAACATGACAACAAACACCGCATCTACAGATTGCTGCGAGAGAGACTCTGGTGTGAATCAAATCAATTTATGGCAGCAGACTGAAGTTGAAAGCAGTCACATGAGTGTGGCTTGTGAGAGCTTGCCGTAGAAATTTCTATAAAGGTTTACACCGACGTTAATATTTGCTAGGATTAGATGATGATGATGATGATGATGATGATGATGATGATGATGATGATGTGTATTAATACAGTGTCTGGAAGGACGCCTAAAATAAAGAATAAATTATCTGTTACATTTTTGTCGGGTCTCGCCAGTAATGCTGGTGCTTCTGGTGGTACTGTGATAATAATAATAATAATAATAATAATAATAATAATAATAATAATAATAATAATAATAATAATAATGATGATGATGTAATAGGCATTTAAAAGAGTGTAAGCGAATAGGTATTATTTGAAATAGGAATATCGTAATAAGGTCTGTACAGATAATAATGGGGAGGGTCGAAGGAGTTGCCTGTGACGGATATTGTTACTTGATAATAATTATAACGCTAAAATTAAACACACGCAAAAAAATACATACATTAATAGATAAAAAAGTTAGTTTTAAAACACAAACATACACACATATATATGCAAGATAAATTACACACACACACATTCACTCATATATATATATATATATATATATATATATATATATATATATATGTAAAATCCGTGGTAAGTAAACCAAGTGAATCCTAGTAATATAAAAACTTAAAAATAAATTTATTACAGAGCATATAATAATTATATGAAGTTAAAATTTTATCTACATGTAATTTATATATATATATATATATATATATATATATATACATATATATATATATATATGTATATATATATATATATATATAGAGAGAGAGAGAGAGAGAGAGAGAGATTTTTAATTTTTACAATTTCGATGTCGAAAAAAGAGTTTCACTTCTTAAGTAATCATCATACTGTTGTACTGCGACTTGTTTGCTTTGTATAGAAAAAAGGAGAAATATGAAAGCGGTTTTATCCAGTTTATTTTTTAGGGTTGATGTTTTCAGTGTAACCTGTTTATATCATTCATGGATTATTCAGTTATAGTTTATTTGATTTTCATTTCATCATACGTCATATTTACTTAGTTGATATCATTTTATTTTATATATTTATTTGTTTGTATATATGTGCGTACGTATATGCATATATATCTTTATATATATATCTTTATATATATATATATCTTTATATATATATATATATATATAAAGATATATATATATATGTCTTATATATATATATATATATATATATATATATATATATATATATATATATAAGACATGTCTCATTAAATAATTTAGGTAAGTTAATTTAGGTATATATATATATATATATATATAGGTAAGTTAATTTAGGTATATATATATATATATATAGGTAAGTTAATTTAGGTATATATATATATATAGGTAAGTTAATTTAGGTATATATATATATAGGTAAGTTAATTTAGGTATATATATATATATAGGTAAGTTAATTTAAGGTATATATATATATATATAGGTAAGTTAATTTAGGTATATATATATATATATATATATATATATATATATATATATATATATATATATAAGACATGTCTCATTAAATAATTTAGGTAAGTTTTGTCTATCTATTTTTAATAGAATCCTCTCGTAATTACGGACAAGTTGTTTAGTATCTTTATTCAAGGAAGAAAGAAAATTACAATTTTGATTCATATTCATTTTATTCCGAGGATTTTCGACATTACGACAATGTCGTCATCGGGGTTTTATATTTTCTAAAACAAACAATTCTTGTGTTCATCCTTTTTCTAAGACAAAATTGTCGTGTTCATCTGAAAATTAAATTTGTACGTGAGAAGTAAAAAAAAACGCTTAATTTATGTGCAATACATTTTTAAAAATGTTATCATGTAGACACACGTGCAAAGGTCAAGGGAGTAAACAAAGTTATTGAAATGTCCAAATATTTTTTTTACAAATGAAAACACTATTACTTAAAGCCTAGATTTTTTAAACTATCTACTGTAAACATTTTAAAAATTTGTCCGATATTCATAATTAATTTTATTAAGAGTAGTTTTTATTTTTTTTTTTATTATAGATAGCTTTATGCATTTTTATTTCATGTTTATTATTTTCATGAAAAAGTATAGAATTTTCCTCAATTGCGAATGTGGACAGGCATGTTATTGTAGATATTGAGAGGTGTTAGATGCATCATTCAAATGGAAACTCAACCTTGGAGACAACGTACTAGTGGTATGACCAACATACATATTATTTTTCCTGTTGGAGATACAATCTCACAAGAGACATTTGTTTCTTAAATACGACTGACAAGGTACTGCGCTTAAGATTTTTGATTTTACTTTCTTTGTTAACTGTCGGGATATGTAATTTCGGCGGGAATCCCTCTTTTAAGTTTCATTAACAAGTTTACAACAAGGAAAGTAAAAAAGTTAAAATACAGTACCTTGTCAGTCGACTTTAATGAAACTTGTATAAAAGAAGGATTGTTGCCAAAAACAGAATTATTAAGTTACGTGAACCGACATCCACCAAAGAAAGTAAAAAGCTTACACGCACTACCTTGTCAGTCTTCATTAATGAAAGAGGAATTGTTGCCAAATACACAATTATATATATATATATATATATATATATATATATATATATATGCACATTTCATTAAAAACGACTGACGAGGTGCTTTTATTTAGTTTTTTATATAATTTCTCGTGCGATCTAATAAAGTTTTTCTTTTCAGAGGATAAATTATATAAAAACTGTCCGAATGTTCTTTTTATCCAAGCGCTTTCGGCTATACATTTAGCCATTTTCAAGGATTATATTTCAACTGTTAGAATTAGAAATAGAAATAGTTTGTTATATGTATGTTTTATAAAGTGATTCATTTTCTTTTTTTTTAAATACACAAAAATATATGTGTGTGTGTGTGTGTGTGTGTGTGTGTGTGTGTGTGTGTGTGTGTGTGTGTGTGCACCCTTGTGCACATTAATTGAAACAACCGCTTTAGTTTCCTTTCTTTCATCATACAGTCAGTTTTAGACACACTTGAGTGACAGGGTGTAATCCATTTTTATTTTTTTCCTCAGATTAGGTCTTTTTCCAGTGATGTGCAGTAATATGTATCTATATTCGGTGCGTATGATGAAATTTGTTTGGCCTTGAAAAATATTGCGACAGATTTTTATCACGCCCAGACTCTACGACCATTGTCTGCGATGGATGTTACTCCAAAGAAGCGCACGAAAATTGTAACGCTGCACGAACATGCAGGCAAGCCTTACCAAATTAAAAATTTTCGTCATATACGCGTATATATCGTGTGTAATCTAGCTTACTTTAGGTTTTGGTAACCAATTTAAGTAACAGTACTGCTCGATAATCGCATATTGTTTTAATAGTTGGCAATGGAACTTATACTAAGTTAAAACTTAAAAAAAGAACAAACCATTTTATACTATTCCTTCTCCTGTGTGTACAAGCGTTTTTACCAACAGATTGGAGCCTGGTAACTCGTGAGTGTATATATAAAATTATATATATATATATATATATATATATATATATATATATATATATATATATATATATATATATATATAATTATATTGGAGAACTTTTCTAAGATGAAAGAGAACAACCAGCAATACACAGAACTACCGACAGACCTGAAATTCTAAAAACCGAAGTAGAAGCTGCACTTGGCAAATTGAACAGAAACAAGGTGGCAGGGCCAGACGGGATTGTAACGGAAATGCTGACAGCTTTAGATTACTTTGGCATAGACAAGATCACAGAAATGATAAATGAAATCTACAACAGTGAGTAGATACCGGAATATCTCAGCATATCTATTTTCATAAACACTGCCTAAGAAATCAGGACCAAACGAATCAGAACTCCACCGAGCAATCAGCCACGTAACAAAACTCATCATCCTTATTCTGAGGAATAGAGCGCGCAGCAGAATCAGATCAGATATAGGACAAAAAAATGAGGGTTCGTTACAGACACCGGAATAAGGAACGCGGTATTCATGCTTAGAATCTTATTAGAAAGAGCAATAAAAATACAGAAGAACGTGTACCTGCGATTTTTTTTTATTTGTTGGAACTGATCAGCAACCTTGATATATTTGGGAAAGATAGAATAATCAAGAACCTATACTAGCAGCAAACTGCATGCATGCACATAGAGAATGAGTTCAGCAGATATACAAAAATAGAATGGGGCGTAAGGCAAGGATGTGTCTTCTCACCGGATTTATTCAACCTATACAGCTAGGCAATTCTGAGAGAATTGGAAGTCCTGCGGGATTCGCCATTGGCGGTCAAAATCTTAACAATATGAGGAACGCAGATTACACAGTACTGATAGCAGACAAAATTACGAAATCTCCTACAGAAGGTAGCGAAAGAAAGAAGAAGGGACTAAGCATAAACTACAAGAAGATAGAATGCATGGTCATCTCAAAAAGATGAGCCCGAAATACGATTTACAGGTCGGGGACCCTAAAATCAATCAGGTGCGGAAATTTAAATATCTGGAAGTGTTTTGACGGCGGAGGGCAAGTGCGAAGCTGAGTTCCGAAGACGCCTTGTGATGGCCAAAAATGCATTCCAAAAACTAGGCAGAGTATTACGCGACAGGAGGGTTTCGTTGGTAACAAAGAAAAGAGTACTGAACTGCTAGGTGACATCTGTCCTTTACGGTAGCGAATTTTTGACGGTCTCATTAAAGATGAAGAAGAGAGTCGTGGCGGCGGAGGTATGGTTCTAGAGAAGGATGCTGGGGATATCATGGACCGAGCGTGTGAGAGGATGCAAGCAAGGAGGAAGATTATACTTAACATCAGGAAGAGGCTGCTGAAATTCCAGGGCCACGTAATGAGAAGGCTTGGAGAATCAGATACTTACAGGGCGGATAGAGGGAAAGAGAGACAAGGGAAAACAACGGATGACATACCTGGGGTAAGTGGAGAGCCATGATCGCCTACATCCTTAAAAAACACAGCACATAAAAACAAAAAAGGTAGCTTTCTAAGGATAACTCACTTGCTCATTCCGAAATTTTCCCATGAGCCTTTATTTGCTCAGTTTCAAATCTGAATTGTATACACCCCCAAATTTTTAATGAATTAAATGCATTTATTTACACAAATCCACTATTTACTTATATATCTATATCTCTATATACATTAATACATGGATGCCTACATACATACATATATATATATATATATATATATATATATATATATATATATATATATATATATATATATATATATAGACAAACCTCTCATCTACAAACCCATAATAAACGAAAATCAGATACAACAGACGAAATCTGCAGACAAAATTTTTAAAAATCATAAGGAAAAAAAAATTCCAAATCGTCAGCGATTTACTTCCAAATTTACGGCCTTAGCGGAACGAGTCGTATTAGTAGTTCTGAATGAGACCACTTCGTGGCGTTGCGGGCTTTTCAATTGTAAGCAAAGATTGGCGTACGGTTTAGAGAGTACGATACATTAGCGCGTGTGTCAGAAAGTAGCTGTGAGAAATCTATTATTTTTGTTATTTTGATTAATATATCTATATTATGTATATAATTATTTATGCCATATATACATGTTTATAGTATTTAAATTATGATAATAACTACTGGTAGTTAGTTACTATGGCTGTTTTATAACTAAAAAATAATCCCTTCCCATCTACTGACAATCGACTTTAACGGACCACCCTATTTCCCTATTAGTCCGTTGATTAGAAGTTTGTCTGTATATATATATATATATATGTATTGGGGTGGACATTGAGGTCTTCACAGTTTTGCGACAATCTATTTCATGCCTGAACGCAAACTTTAGGCTTAAAGATTCTGTGCAAACGTGAAACAGTCTGTTGTGACTCTTGTATGTAAACACGATCAGTTTTTCTAATTTCTAAGCAACATTTCTTAGAAAAACATCGACATGGACATAATATTAGTTGATAACATAATAATACACACAGGAAAAAGAACTTTCAGATATTGAAGGTCATCTACATTAAAACGAAGCAATCCACACTCAAGAAAATTAGATCTCAAACTAGTCACAACACATCACTTTGCATCTGTACATATGGTTCTGTTGTAATACTCCGGTCTATGGCATGGTATGACGTCAAAGAAAGGCATTTTGAATTTACGATCTGCGCCAGCTATTTCGCGAACGTTAAATTCACATAGCAATTTTTTATTTCAAAATATAAAATATCATCTTTGACGGTGATCTTTGATCTTTGTTTTATGTCCGTATAACTACTCTGAGGATGGCTGATATGAGCCGAAACTTAGGAACAACCTAATAAAAAATATCCAATCTTTGTCTATTTTCACCAGGAATTAAAGCAAATATTCGAACATTAGAACAACCTAATAAAAAATATCCAATTTTTGTCTATTTTCACCAGGAATTAAAGCAAGTATTCGAACATTAGAACAACCTAATAAAAAATATCCAATTTTTGTCTATTTTCACCAGAAATTAAAGCAAATATTCGAACATTAGAACAACCTAATAAAAAATATCCAATTTTTGTCTATTTTCACCAGGAATTAAAGCAAGTATTCGAACATTAGAACAACCTAATAAAAAATATCCAATTTTTGTCTATTTTCACCAGAAATTAAAGCAAATATTCGAACATTAGAACAACCTAATAAAAAATATCCAATTTTTGTCTATTTTCACCAGAAATTAAAGCAAATATTCGAACATTAGAACAACCTAATAAAAAATATCCAATTTTTGTCTATTTTCACCAGAAATTAAAGCAAGTATTCGAACATTAGAACAACCTAATAAAAAATATCCAATTTTTGTCTATTTTCACCAGAAATTAAAGCAAATATTCGAACATTAGAACAACCTAATAAAAAATATCCAATTTTTGTCTATTTTCACCAGAAATTAAAGCAAATATTCGAACATTAGAACAACCTAATAAAAAATATCCAATTTTTGTCTATTTTCACCAGAAATTAAAGCAAATATTGGAACTTTAGAACAACCTAATAAAAAATATCCAATTTTTGTCTATTTTCACCAGAAATTAAAGCAAATATTCGAACGTTAGAACAACCTAATAAAAAATATCCAATTTTTGTCTATTTTCACCAGGAATTAAAGCAAATATTGGAACATTAGAACAACCTAATAAAAAATATCCAATTTTTGTCTATTTTCACCAGAAATTAAAGCAAATATTCGAACATTAGAACAACCTAATAAAAAATATCCAATTTTTGTCTATTTTCACCAGGAATTAAAGCAAATATTGGAACATTAGAACAACCTAATAAAAAATATCCAATTTTTGTCTATTTTCACCAGAAATTAAAGCAAATATTCGAACATTAGAACAACCTAATAAAAAATATCCAATTTTTGTCTATTTTCACCAGGAATTAAAGCAAATATTGGAACATTAGAACAACCTAATAAAAAATATCCAATTTTTGTCTATTTTCACCAGAAATTAAAGCAAATATTGGAACATTAGAACAACCTAATAAAAAATATCCAATTTTTGTCTATTTTCACCAGAAATTAAAGCAAATATTGGAACATTAGAACAACCTAATAAAAAATATCCAATTTTTGTCTATTTTCACCAGAAATTAAAGCAAATATTGGAACATTAGAACAACCTAATAAAAAATATCCAAGTTTTGTCTATTTTCACCAGGAATTAAAGCAAATATTGGAACATTAGAACAACCTAATAAAAAATATCCAATTTTTGTCTATTTTTACCAGAAATTAAAGCAAATATTGGAACATTAGAACAACCTAATAAAAAATATCCAATTTTTGTCTATTTTCACCAGAAATTAAAGCAAATATTCGAACATTAGAACAACCTAATAAAAAATATCCAATTTTTGTCTATTTTCACCAGGAATTAAAGCAAATATTCGAACATTAGAACAACCTAATAAAAAATATCCAATTTTTGTCTATTTTCACCAGAAATTAAAGCAAATATTCGAACATTAGAACAACCTAATAAAAATATCCAATTTTTGTCTATTTTCACCAGAAATTAAAGCAAATATTCGAACATTAGAACAACCTAATAAAAAATATCCAATTTTTGTCTATTTTCACCAGAAATTAAAGCAAATATTCGAACATTAGAACGGCTCGTAATCAGACATAATAAACATTCATCGTTGTCTGTTATATTTAATAATATATGTTGAAATAATGATCTGCTACCCCATTATACTATATATATATATATATATATATATTATAAATTAATAGATTTAAAATATGGTTTTACCGCTACACAGTGATGACCATGTTTCAGAAATGGAAGCTAAAGCCCCTGAATTTAATTTTGTTATTAAACCAAAGACATTAGTTCCATTTCCTCATCAAGCGAATTTTGGAGTAACTTACTTTTTAAAATTTACGGTTGTTAACGGCACAGGAAAGATTCATAGTTTGAGGGTTTCCAAGGTTACCGATAAATCCATTCATCTAGACAAGGGGTGGTAGAGGGTTCAATTTTTAATTTTCGTTGTCTCAGTTAATAGTTACATTTGAAAGCGGGGTTATGTTTAGGGATGGGTAGGGATGTATCTTTTAACAAATTCTGACATCCGCTAAATTCATGTCATCTGGGTTTATTTCTAACGGCAAAAATTCTTATGGTATTATTTCTATTTGTATATTTAAAGATTTTGAGGGACTGTTTAGGTTAGAATATGTTTTATCCACCTTTCTAAAAAGTTATTTTTAATATTTGATATACTATACTTCTAGTTAAAAACCAAGTAAATGTATTAGGATTACTTACAGTATTTAAAATTATTTATTCTTATCGAGTATAAGTAAATATTATTTTATTTTATTTTATTTTATGTAAACTTTATGACAATGACGGCAAAGGTGGTTAAATTATTTCACTAATTCAATAAACTTAGTATTATAAATGTATATATGTATGTATAAAGGACATTTAATGTTCAATATTATATTCTAACTTATTAATTTCACATGACTTTCGGTGTTCACTTGGATTCTTTCCAGTGTTTGAATTGCTTTGAGAGAGGTGTTATGGTTAGAGTACGTTTTATTTAATTACAATTTTAAAAGATATTTAGGTTAGAATCTGTTTTATTTAATTTCAATTTTAAAACATTTTTAAAATTCTACTTTCAAATTTAACTTTTTAATTTTAATCGGCTATATTTCTTTATAAACCAAGTAAATGTAATATAATTATCTACATTATTTAAAATTATTTATACCCATCAAATATGAGTATGTATAATAATCAGGTAATTTTTTTTTTTTTTTTTTTTTTTTTTTTTTATAGATTATTTAAAGATTATTTAAAGAAAACTTTTGGCAATGACGACAAAAAATAGCTATTTCATTTCTCTGATTCAGTAAATTTTTATTTTTTATAAACTTAGTAATATATAGTTTCTCATGTATGCATAAAGGACATGGGTCATTTAATGACCTACATATTCTAGCTCTTCTTATTAACTTCCATTTCACTGTAGGTGTTTTATTGGATTCTTTTAGGTGCCAAAAGTACTTCGAAAGAGATGTCTGACTTTTATACTTATTTATCCTAAACGAGGATTGATGTTGGTAGAACCTCTTTTTGAACTCATGGCTAGTGCAACCTATATAAATTTTTATGTTTTCAGGATTTTCAACAGAAGATATATTACATTGGTATACTACTGATTCTATGCAACATTTATTTTGTAAAGGACAGTTTTGAGGGTTTCTACAATTACATAATTTTTGTTCACCCTCATTAGTTGTTGTTTGTATTTTTCCCTTGTCTACAATTTTTTGGTTCTGGTATAAGTGTTTATTTAAGATATTAGTATTATGTTTCTTAATTATCTTTTCTAGGTTATCAGTACAGCTATAACTTAATTTTAGTGTATTTCTATTGAAAATGGTACTAAGTTTACTTCCACCGGGAAAATGCTTGAGTATTAATTCAAGGAATTTTTGTCCCAATTTGTTTTTTACCATTTGGTTGTATGGGGGTGTATACCAAATTATTTTCCTGCTTCTGTTTTTCCTATGTTTACCGTTTTCATTTTTAATATAAGTTAGTTTTAGGTTTTTGTAGCCACTATCTTTTAGAGCTTTATTATAGAAATTAATATGTTCGTCGAAAATCTTGTCATTTGCTGAATTTGTACTAATTCTTTTTCGGATAGATAAAGGTATATGTTTAATTATAGATGAGGGGTGATTTGATTTAGGGTGTATATATACAGGATTCGTATTGAGTTTTTTATAAGGTGTGTATGTATTGTTCTTTAAATCTAATGTTATATCAAGGAAGTTAACCTTTTTAATTTTAGTGCTAACGGTAATTTTTAAACCCATGCTTTTAAATTCTTTATATAATGCCTTTCTAATTTTGTCTATTCTGAAGTTAGTAGAATTCCTAATAACCATGAGACCATCGTCCCTGTATAGACCAATGTCAGTTGAATCAATATCACGATGCGCTGTTAGGTTGTATAAAATAAAAAGACCAATGAGATCAGAAGACTCAGCTGAGTCTAGTGATCCCATTGTGATGTCAAAATGGTCATATGAATTTTTTACCCATTGCTCACCATTATGGATCAGTACCGATTTCTTCGCATTTAATATAATGTTCTTTTCATCCTCAGTAATATCCGTGTACTGGGTGGCAAAGTCCAACGCATTCAAGAACAGTTCTTTAGATATTGATGGGTAATAATTTTCAATATCGAACTGCATTAGTGTACAGTTGTTTTTTGCTTTTATACAGGTTAACCAGTTTATCACGTCTTCGGTATTTATCCAAAGTTTGAGGCCTATTTTATCTTTGATTTGTTTATTTATCCTTTCAAGGATCATTTTACTAATTTTTCCTATATCTGGTCTTGTAGGATTAATTATCCTTGTAGTTGGATTAGCCTCGAAATCTGGTTTATGGTCTTTTAAGGTTATGTAGCTCTCTTTTTCAGATAATTTACCTACTCTGTCACTGATCTTCAGTTTATCAGTGATTTTTTTACTACTATTATTGATATTCTGGACCATATTTAGGTTACTATTATTTGCTTTTTTGTAGTTCTTATGTAAGTCCTTATTGAATAGATCATAATAGTCTTTCGTGGTTGCCTTATAAAAGTTTCCAGTTTTGTCTGACTTTATTAAAATTTTATCAGAAGTGTTTATTACTTTCACTATTCTATCTAGGTGTTTCTGGAAGTGGCATTTTTTCTCCCTGAAGTTTATGCTGTTTATCATATCCAAAAGGTCATTTTCAAAAGCCGACAAACTATGAACAAATGGTGCTGCTTTCTTGCTTTTAAAACCGTAAACCTCCTTGTTTTTATTTTGTAAATCATTCCGTTGAAGGAAGAAGTAGGCCTTCCATCTCATCCTTCGTATGAGTTCCTCCGTCTTTTGCATTAATGCAACGAAATATTCCTTTTTGTTTGTATTAGGAATGTTTTTCAGAGAAATTCCGAAATTTATTTTCTCCATATTTTCCTGATAAAAATAAAGATTTAAAGTGCTCGACTTTGATTAGGAGCCAATGTATGTATATATAAATAAAAAGGAAAGAACAGTAAGATATAAAATCCGGTGTTCTTATAGATATTTTTATTTTTACACAATAGTGCTCTATGTAAATTTAAATTTACAGAGCATTAATATTATAAATTAATAGATTTAAAATATGGTTTTACCGCTACACAGTGATGACCATGTTTCAGAAATGGAAGCTAAAGCCCCTGAATTTAATTTTGTTATTAAACCAAAGACATTAGTTCCATTTCCTCATCAAGCGAATTTTGGAGTAACTTACTTTTTAAAATTTACGGTTGTTAACGGCACAGGAAAGATTCATAGTTTGAGGGTTTCCAAGGTTACCGATAAATCCATTCATCTAGACAAGGGGTGGTAGAGGGTTCAATTTTTAATTTTCGTTGTCTCAGTTAATAGTTACATTTGAAAGCGGGGTTATGTTTAGGGATGGGTAGGGATGTATCTTTTAACAAATTCTGACATCCGCTAAATTCATGTCATCTGGGTTTATTTCTAACGGCAAAAATTCTTATGGTATTATTTCTATTTGTATATTTAAAGATTTTGAGGGACTGTTATTATATTACATTTACTTGGTTTATAAAGAAATATAGCCGATTAAAATTAAAAAGTTAAATTTGAAAGTAGAATTTTAAAAATGTTTTAAAATTGAAATTAAATAAAACAGATTCTAACCTAAATATCTTTTAAAATTGTAATTAAATAAAACGTACTCTAACCATAACACCTCTCTCAAAGCAATTCAAACACTGGAAAGAATCCAAGTGAACACCGAAAGTCATGTGAAATTAATAAGTTAGAATATAATATTGAACATTAAATGTCCTTTATACATACATATATACATTTATAATACTAAGTTTATTGAATTAGTGAAATAATTTAACCACCTTTGCCGTCATTGTCATAAAGTTTACATAAAATAAAATAAAATAAAATAATATTTACTTATACTCGATAAGAATAAATAATTTTAAATACTGTAAGTAATCCTAATACATTTACTTGGTTTTTAACTAGAAGTATAGTATATCAAATATTAAAAATAACTTTTTAGAAAGGTGGATAAAACATATTCTAACCTAAACAGTCCCTCAAAATCTTTAAATATACAAATAGAAATAATACCATAAGAATTTTTGCCGTTAGAAATAAACCCAGATGACATGAATTTAGCGGATGTCAGAATTTGTTAAAAGATACATCCCTACCCATCCCTAAACATAACCCCGCTTTCAAATGTAACTATTAACTGAGACAACGAAAATTAAAAATTGAACCCTCTACCACCCCTTGTCTAGATGAATGGATTTATCGGTAACCTTGGAAACCCTCAAACTATGAATCTTTCCTGTGCCGTTAACAACCGTAAATTTTAAAAAGTAAGTTACTCCAAAATTCGCTTGATGAGGAAATGGAACTAATGTCTTTGGTTTAATAACAAAATTAAATTCAGGGGCTTTAGCTTCCATTTCTGAAACATGGTCATCACTGTGTAGCGGTAAAACCATATTTTAAATCTATTAATTTATAATATTAATGCTCTGTAAATTTAAATTTACATAGAGCACTATTGTGTAAAAATAAAAATATCTATAAGAACACCGGATTTTATATCTTACTGTTCTTTCCTTTTTATTTATATATACATATATATATATATATATATATATATATATATATATATATATATATATATATATATATGTAAAGTTTGTCTATGGAAATAAATAGTGCATGGTGATTGACAATTTGCCGCTTCAAGCGGTATCTTAAGTACTTGCCACAAATCAGTCCCTCTTTATATAGGCCAATGGCGGATTATGAGAAGTTGGGATTGCAGATTATTTTAATAGAAAATAAATTTTACGAATCGGCCTTTCCTAAGTCTTTTGTGTGGAGTTTATGTTTTATGTTATTTTATAGCGATGACATTTGTATATATTTATTATTCTACAGAATTTCTTTACATATGTATTTTTGCAATTTATTATTTTATTCATTCATTTCTTTATTGTATTTATTTATTCGGTTAACATTCTCCGGTTCTAAATTTTCGTATAAATTTTATTAGGTTTAAATTATGAGATGTCATGTAGTCTTTTGAGGCTCGATGTGTTTTAATATTGACGTTGCAATTCATTGACTTTGGTAGTATTTGTAAGGGAAGAAGTAAAACTGGTTCTCAGAATTCCCCAAAAGGAAATTTAAGAAAAAATCATGCAAACAATGAGAATGAAATTGAATTGGAAATATTTGTGAATGCCATATTGCGAGAATAATCTATGCTAATACTAAGAAATATTGGAAAAAGATATGCCAGCAACCAAAGTATAACTTCATTAAACTTGACGCCAGTTAATTTGGAGCGAAAATGTACATGCATTTTTCCTTTTACTTTTTATTTCTTAAATGATAAATTTAGAGCTATATTGGATGCTCTTGATTAAAAAAAACTTCTCTCTTCCTTCTATCTTCTTCTATGTGCTGTGTCCCTTCAGGCGATCATGGCTCTCCACAATTTCTTGTCCTTTGTAGCTCTTAATGATTTTTTTCTTTTTGTTATTTCTCTTAAACCTTGTTCAGCCATCCATTTACTAATGCTCACTAAGTGGGTTATATTATATACCCTGGCCTCCCCACTGAAACAAGATGTGACACAAGGTCGGGATAGAACCCGAGTGTGTACACTCTGGTTAGGTACAAAAATTGCCGAGCCCCCGCAACCGCCAATTGAGCTGGCATGGATCAACCCCCACACTGAGTACAGTGTGGTGCTGTAGCCTCAAGCAACTGCTCTCCGGGAGGGAGTACTTAACTATATGTATTAAGGTTATATATTTAAGTAGATTATGCGTTATTTTCCTCTGTCATTCTTGTTTTCAATATATCTGTCAGTGTCAAATTTACGAAGGCCTCTTTGATCATTATCTGATCCTGAAATTTCAACCGTCTTTTCCCGACATTAAGTATAAGTTTTTTTTTTGTTTTTTGGGGTTTTTTTTCCCATTTACTCTAAACGTTCTTCTTTGTTCATATGTTCGTTGTATGGTATTCTCGGGATTCTTCTGTAGAACCAGACTTTTATTGCTTCAAGTCTCTTCTTCATCTGTGAGATTTCACAGCATGTTATATAAGAGAGCTGATCTCACGTAATAGTTCGGTAATCTTTTCTTTGATATCACAGAATTAAAAAAACTGTATAACTTAGAAGAGAAGCGGGTCAGATAGTAGGAATGAAGTTATGGGGTATTATTGCATGCTTTATAGATAACTTCATATTTGACGATGGTCTCAAATTAAATGCGAAAAGTCTGTGCAAGTTTTCAGACAGTACAAGTTGGCAGGTATGTAGAGCTATATTGGATGCACTTGATTAAAAAACTGGACGTTCTTCTTTCTTCTATGTGCTGTGTCCCTTCAGGCAATCATGGCTCTCCACAATTTCGATTGTGAAAAACATGGTTTTGCTTAATAACCAAAGGACTTAAGGTAAATAGACTTCACATATTCTGCATACTGAATATCGTACAGCATGTTAAAAACGTTTCACACATACTAAATTATTACAATAATCGTCATTCTTTTCTAATAATAATTTGTGGCCCACTATTGAAACTGGCCAATATTAACAATTAAAATAATAAAACAATAATTTAGACATAGCGAATATTGTATTAAATATGTTTCATCGTTTTATATCGTATTTATTTTTTTATCAATGTAAATTCATATTGTACCTCGCCAGTCTAATTTTAACTGACACGCTCAAACAATGCATTACGATAATTTTAATGATGTAATGTATTACAGACAAAGGTTCAGGTAGTGCATATGTCATATGAACAGATGTATAGCTTTAAAATTGTACAGACATCAAATGTTTAATAATAGTTTTATTGTGAAAAACTTTGTTTTGCCTAATAAAACCTGACATAATACATAATAAATAAAGATATTGGAAGAGATCTACTGTCTTATCAAAATCGTAGGCTTCAGCAGAATTATGAAAATTCCAATATATTACTTGTATGGAATCTTAATTCCCGTTTCAAATACGTTTATTGATATATCGCGGCTCGAGGTAAATATATCTGTAACATTTTATTAACTGTAAAATATCTTGAGAGCTCAGGCTTCAGATATACAATGGTAAGTAATCATTCTACTATATATATATATATATATATATATATATATATATATATATATATATATATATGTATACACACACACACACACACATACACACACACACACACACATATATATATATATATATATATATATATATATATATATATATATATATATATATATATACTGGCTTAAAGACCTCCTAGAGTGTTCTTAATTGGGTCTTCATGACAATAGCTAGGGAGGAGTAGATGCGATAAGCAACAATAAACTACAGAAGAACTCAAAATTGATCGCTGCATTTAAGTATTGCATTAAATTTTAAGCTTAACTTTTAAAGGTTCTACGATAATTATTCTGCCACCTCTTAATTTATACACGCTTTGATGTATGTAGGTCCTTACTTTCCGTAAAAACAATTATTTTTATTTCATGGGTAAATTTCGCTAGATTTCACAATTGATTTCGATTATTGCCAAATTTATTTCCCAGTTATAAAAAGTGTTATCGTGCAAAACCATTTGTTGCCAAAAATCAAGTAAAAAAATCTCCGAAATCAGCCGCAGTAATGAAAACTTGTGGATCCAAAATTTCATGATTGCGGGTCAGAATCCGGCCGAAATGTTTTAATTTGCTCACGGAGTCGGGCTACGGCCTCTAGAAGTAAAGTTAAATAAGTATGACACAGTGACACAACACACTGACAATCGCTTTATATATATATATATATATATATGCTTATATTTACATTAGAGTGTAGTTTAAACAAATAAAATGGGCAGAAGATTGTATAGGGTCAGTACTAACCATAGTAACATCCGATTATCTGGCTAATATTTGGATCAGCCATTAATATTTTCGTTAGAGGCACTTGGATAAAACGCAACTATATCGCAACTATACAACGCACGCACACACGCGTATATATATATATATATATATATATATATATATATATATATATATATGTATATATATATATATATTATCAGTAAGTAATTAACAATAGCTAAGGATCGGAAGGTCTTGAAGTAATGATATAATGTTCACACACACTCACCCACAGACACAAAACACACACACGCACGCGCGAGCGCACACACACACACACACACACACACACATATATATATATATATACAGTAATTCCCCATGTATAACACGCCTTCATCCATAATACGCACCCCAAAATTTGTGCTGAAAATGTAGAAGATGCTTCTACTCACGCATAATACGCACCATTTGTATGGTAATCAACCCTATAAATTGTACTTCTCTAATTCCATTACGGCCAACGGTTCCTACACTTATTCCAGCTGTGATGGAAGATATTTATCAACATTTCTGATCATCACGATTCTAAAAGGAAACGGAAATACCGATATTGTGCTTACTGCGCAGATACATTAAACTGTTTTTGTTCGTGCAATCTACTGGATCTGTATGTAGTTTGAGTTAGATATACATATTTCGAGTTGCTTAAAAAGTAGACAGAATAAGAGTTGATCTGAGAAATATTTAACAAAGAATAAAATGAATGAAAGAATAAAGAAATCAATTCAATTAAATTTATTGGTCTTGATCATGAATTTTCACAAAAAATGTTTTAAACATAGAACAATATTATTCTAATATAGTTTTATGATAATTCTTATTTTATTTTACATTTTTAGGCATATGATTGTATTTAACATCGTTATGGGGTCGCAATCGGCGAATGTTAGTGTCAAATTGTCGCATGTTTATGGTGAGTAGTTATTGTGCAACTGAAATCGACCTATGAAATAGCAATGTTTTAAATAGTTTTCGTAACTGTGCATAATACGCACCCCCTAAATTTGCTTATTATAATTTAACAATTCAAGGATCATTTTCCAACTTATTCAAGATGATCTTCTAACCTTCTAATTTTCGTGCCTCACACGTTTCACGTACGATTTCATTTTTTTCTTTTCTTTCTTCACTGCTCTTTGTGCTGTCATAGATCAAACTCCCAAATCACGTACCAAACGTATTATGGATTGAGTTGAATAGTTTCCAACTGATTTCTTTAAGTCTAAGTTAAAATAATGATCCCCCTTCCTGTTGTATCCTCCTGATTCAGTTTTCCTCTATACTGTTCCCTCTTTTTTTAAACTTATTCACTGTTCTCATGACGGTTTTTGGATGGACTTTGAAGATGCAAGCCAGAGTATGAATGTTTGTACCGCTACTGAAGGGCTGAATGATCTTTTTTCTCTCACCATTGCTCATTTGGGGCTAACACGAAACGATTTTAACCTGTTCTCTTTCTAACTGAATAACTCAAAGGCTTTTTCATTGATTCTTACGACAAATGGCTCAACGTTCCATCTGGAAAGCTGGAATAAAATCAATTACTTTAATTTTTTTTAGATATGAAGCATTTTGTGGATGGATAATTATAGTGTAACGTGATTTGGACAATTTTGCTGTTACACACTCTGTCTGTCTGTCAGTCTGTGTCGCTTTCTCTCTCTCACTGTTTCTCTCTCTCTCCCTCCCTCTCTCTCTCTCTCTCTCTCTCTCTCTCTATATATATATATATATATATATATATATATATATATATATATACATATATATATATATAGGCTGAACATGTAAGAACAGTCGAAGTTTTAAAGAAAATGAAAATAAAAAAGCACACCTATGATTAACATCAGAAAGTGACCATTGAAATTTCTAATGAGGAATGAAGGATTAGTAAATCTGACACTGATAGGATATATTGAAATCAAGAGGTATGAAAGAAAACACCACATAACCTAGCTAACGAGTTTATTGGCGGAACAGGGATTAGGAGAGACAGAGAAAATGCAAATTTGACTAAGAGCTACAAAGGGCAAGAAATTGTGGAGACCCATGCTCGCCAATGTCCTGAAGGGACAATCATATATACTGAATATTTTCCGTTCATACATGCAGTACAGTATTCGACAAAGAATATTCGTTAATATTTTTATGTAGTATCTTTTGTTTTAGCACAACGAAACGAAAGGTTGCTCGAAAAATATGAAGGATGTATATTGTTGAGTCTTGACTCAATGTTGAATCTCGCCTATTGCATGGAATAATAATGCAACACAAAATGTACTTAGAACAAGAATGTATTATAACAAGAATGTGTACACAATAAGTACATATAGTATTTCTATATATTTCTGGGAAGACGTTCCTGGAGAATGTGTTGACTAGTCGCAGTCGATCAGAGTCTCTAGTTGGATCTCGTGATTCCTTCTTCCCTCGTCTTCCGGTACCAACCATTATTTATATAGTTGATAGTCACCTATGCAGATTAGGTGGATCCCACCACAACATATATTTATATCTCTATCTGATGTATTCGTAGTCTTCGACGTATGGGAACCCAACGATCCAGCACCTCGAACTGAACAGTCAGAAAACCATGCTCATATGATTTGGTTATAGTGGTGAACGCTTATGAAAAATCAACCCCTCTTTTTGAGAGAGGTCAATAAAGGAAATCGTTCGTCCTCAGCTTTTGAATTCAGATTTGCTCTTCTCCTAGATTGGCTGCCAACTAAACAGCCAGTCTGTCATCGGCTGGGAGGAGAAGATATATATTCATACCCCAAAGGTATTTGTGCGTGTGAATGTAAAGATCTTTAATGAGGTTTGAATTCTCATTACACCACCCGCAAATCTCCCTCCCCCTCCCTCTCTCTCTCTCTCTCTCTCTATATATATATATATATATATATATAATATATATATATATAATTATGTCACAGCTCCTCAGCGCGACTAGACTTCCGAATGCCTCAAGCCAGGATTGAAACACAACTAATTTGGTGTCAGCCAGAGCTATCTTCACTCGGTAGAGTTACACAACTAAATCTAGCGTATTGTTTTTACAAATGTAAACAAATGACCATCAGCCAAAGTGCTCCATTCATTTTACTGATATATATATATATATATATATATATATATATATATATATATATATATATATATATATATATATATATATATATATATGAGTGAGTGAGTCAGATAGATAGATAGAATAAGTGAGTAAGGGAGTCAGTAAGGGAGTGACATAGATGTCTGAAATTATCTTTCGATAATCTTCCCTTCTTTTTCTGTACAGAGTTTCCAAGTCACATTTACTTGTTCATCCATTTAGGTGAATGCAGGAATGTAAAATCCCAACCCTTCAGTAAATAATTAACTACCTTGAAAATCAGCTTACAATATAAATGTAAGACTTTAGTATGAACTCCAGCCATAGGTGCCTGATGAATCCGCATCCATCGATCCATTTATTTACTCAGGCAAAGCAGTAAGTCACCGGGAGATAAATGAACTCATCGCATTAACGAACCGGTCAATGAATAGAGATTACTATTCGTCGATCTGTGATAATAGCAGCTTATCTTCATGTGTGTATGAGTGATTTGGCCAGATGCTCCTTACTACATCTTTACCAAGTGTTCCACCAGTAGGACTTAAGACTAACCTTTACAAAACAGAAGCTATAATCAGGTATTAAAACCATTGTAAAAATTCAAAATGTTAAATTCTAAACACTCAAATACATCTGTGTAGGTGTCAGTTATAGACAATTTAGTATAGGATTTAAATAAATTTAATACAGAATAGGTTGTGCTCAAGGTATATCAAGGTAACTTGTTATTAGTAGATATTGTTTTTTTGGGGTTTTCTTTTTAATTTCAAGGCGCCGATAGACTATGGATTGGTATGTGTTATTATAGTCGTTATTAATTTTCCCACGCAGGAATATTTGTCGAGAGGTCAGGTGTAACTGGACAGGTCAGAGCATATGTTTTTGGTTTCGTTTCTGACGTCTATATCTTTATTTGCGTGCTTGATTTTACCCAGTCGTGAACAAGAAGTCTACCACAGCTTATTGACTAAAAGAAGACAACTTTCATCGTCATTAAGAATCACATTACTTGAAGAACGAAAACTAGACGACCGACAACTTATACTGGCACCAATCCTTAAACCAGTTAGGAAGCTGTATAACTCTCCTTGACCAATAGCCGTGCGACGATTGAGATATCGGAACAAGCGGGGTCCGAAATGAGCGGATGCGCCTCGACAAAAGCGAGACTAGATCTCCGGGGTCTGGGAGACGTGTACGGGAAGAGAGAGTATTATACAGGTACTTTTTTTTAATTCCACTACAAAATCAAAATATTAATCTGGAAATTTGATTCATGTTCTTAAATAACCTGGTCAGATTTCGACTCTCATACGGATGTCAGGCATAGCATCAAATTCGTTCAGAAACACCTAAATTAACATGTATATAAAAACCGTTTCTCAGATGAAAGATTATAAATATCTCCAAGTAAAGGAATACTCTAGGTCTTAAAGGAGACAATCCTTTATCAGCTATAAATTGGTGCTACAAAGTCACAAATTACAAAAAACCACATCAGATAAAAACTTCCTACAGGAACAAAAATAAAAATGGGTTGAACACGTAAACACAAGGGAAAATAATTATATAATCAAAATGCAGATTTTTCCCAATGCATTAAGTAAAATGTATGGACGAAAACTCCCATCAATACTAGAAAGAGCGATAAGAAGAAGAATTTTCTATGAAAACGTTTTTAAGAGAAATATTAAACTTAAATCAATAAGAACACTAACTGTTCGGTTAATGAATGCCCTTATAATGTTTCACCATTACTTTTAACCTAAATAAAAGAAATCGTATAGGTTAAAACATCGTGAGGGCTATATGTACCACGTATCAAAGCATGCCTTGAATTCTTATTGGCTGATTCATACTTGCCGCCTTCATACTACAAAGTGATGCAAAAGTCTTGCCACCCCCATTAAAAAGTAATGCGAACAATAGATGGACAAGTAATACAGTAATACAAAGCCCGTGTACTGGATTCAGTTTATTCACTTTCATTGACGCTGTCATACATCGAAAAGGTCGGTATGAACATCATCATTTTTGTGGCACAAAATGATACTTGTGCCATGTTCTGTGTGATATCTTACAAAGCTGTGTTTTGTTGATTGTTGCAAATACTCTTTGAACGGCGACCTTCTACTGATGTGTATTTGGGTATCGTTCATGTGAAACTCTCTCCTTGATAATACTCCACAGAGCATTGAAATAGAAAATTAGATTATGTAAAAGTGATAAGACTTTCGGACCACCATATGTAAGCAGTCATTACTACATAAGCAATTTAGAAAAACACGCACTTTGCTGTGGCTTTGAAGAATTTCGGATTATTGCGTTAATTATTGCGCAGATAACGTCATAATAAATGCTATTTAAATAATGAATACCCTCATTTGTTTTAGAAGATTTTTATTTCATATAACTAGAAATTAGTGAACTTTCAGGAGGGAAAAAAACTCGGATTCATTCCCTGGTAATGAATAAGTTGAAATGTAATCGTGGGAATGTCTTCAGCACGATTAACATCCACATATGATTCTTTAAAAGGAAAGAAGCTGTAATAATTAAATGTTTGGCCGATGCTGTCCTACTTAGGAAATCTCTGCAGGAGAAATTGAGAATTTAAAGACTGAACTGATTATTTACGCACAAAATAAGAGAAAGAGCTGAAAACGAGGAAATGATAGCGAAAAATTGCTGTGTCCCTATAAACAGCTATTAAGACCTGGAACTGTAATTAATCAGAGAGGATATTACATTTTCTGGATATTACATGAGTGCTTAAAACATAGGAAAAAATATATTTTCAAAAATATGTGTAAAGAACAGAACAGCAGTGTCAGGGAATAAGATATAGGATGATAATAATAATAATAATAATAATAATAATAATAATAATAATAATAATAATAATAAAAATCTGTTAATAATAAAATGATAATATATTCAATCTCTATCTATAAAAGGCAGGTTGTGTGTGTGTGTGTGTGTGTGTGTGTGTGTGTGTGTGTGTGTGTGTGTGTGTGTGTGTGTAACGAATGCACGGCCGCAATTTTCGACGGATTTGCACCAAAATTTACATGCACTTGCTCCAAGTTAGCAAGGAGGCCAAGTCCGACGTTACATTTCCCAACTCCCATTGATAGTGGAAATAATCGATTTTTTCTTGCTTCTACGGCAGTTTTCATGTAGTTTGCGGCCATTTTCTAGCCAGAGTGAGAGCCTATTGCTGGCTGCCACGAATAGGCAGGAAGATTCTATTGGCCAGCGTGAGAGCTAACAGTTGACTGACACGAATGTTAACTAGCATGCTAGCATGCAAAAAAATCGATAGCTGCATTCGTCACAAGTGGGAAAAATTTAAATCTGCATGGCACTTTACTCCAATTGTCTCATTCGCTTGCTTAAACTCAACGTTGATTCTGATTCCGCAGAACTGCGTTGGGTGTGAAAAAGTATTTGTTAACATTCTTTTTTCATTCGGTTTTTCCAGTTACGAGTCCTTTTTTAAAGCTGATCGTTTTGTGTTCATTTTGTTTAGTTCTTTTTTCGTAATAGATTTAATGTTTAGTATAGAGCTTAGAAAAACTTCGCAGTGTGAGATAGGCAAGAAGTAAGGCATGTAGCAAAATCATCACGACAAAGGGCACTCCTTTAAAGGCAAGGAAGGGCAAAAATATTTTAAGTCAAGTGATAGCGATTGCTGTATGTACGTTTTTTGAATCAAGCACGGGCAACGCCGGGCCATGCTGCTAGTTAATGATAATAATCTCTTAATAAGATATCTGTTAATAATTTGTTAATAATAATAATAATAATAATAATAATAATCTGTTAATAAGATATTTTTAATAATATGAAAATTTCATGTTTTCTTTTCTCTCCGTCAATATCTCTCACACTGTTTCTCTTTTTTAGAATTGGTATATATCTTGTCTCCAACTTTATATACAGGGCGCGGCAAAGGTTTATTATTTAGTAACTTTTATTGAACAAAAATAAATTAGAGTAGTTTCATAAAATTTATAAGTATTGTCATGTCAAAACCACATGATTTATTATGATTAACAAA
>OZ038497.1:72014296-72054296 GCA_964036315.1 Acanthosepion esculentum | reverse complement strand
CAAATAGTGTCGAACATGAAAGTGCGCACGAACCAGATGTTTGTCTATTACGAGAAAGAAATCCCGCCTTGACATTCACCGTGACTGGCTGAACCCTTAGAGCGACCAAACAGAGGACAGTTAGACTGTGGCCAATATGTTTCCGCAGTGTTTCTAGCAATGTGCATGACAAGCCACGTTCCAGGCTGAAATTACCACGATCAGAACATCTGCCATGGCGCTAAGGTGTGAAAATGATTTTAGCTGAAAAGATTCACGGTGTTATTTTTTACTATAGGTCTGTTTCAATTCCCATGGAAATATATAGGACGCGTTACCTCCATAGCGGCCGTCATGTATGTGTTTTGAATGCTAGAAAAAAAAATATATATATCATATAGGAAAAAATGAGTAACTACGGACACCGAGGTTGGAGAGTGACACTCTGAACTTATGAATATATTTTTCCGCCAAGTGTATAAATAGCAATATCAGGCTATTGACTGCAGTGATTATTGAGTGACTATTAAGTGGAACTATCCACTCGAATGAGTGTGAATTATTGTGCGTCGATGATTTGGGTTTTGATTCTGGATTTACCGGACGTTCAGCCGAGCCCTGCTACTAAAAAGATATTCACTGAAATGGTTAATTAACTTTGGTTAACTTTTACTTCTTTGTTCTTGTTAAGTATTTATTTGCGGTTTTAATTAAATACTGCTTCATATTATTATTAAAGTCTTGAATTATACTTAATTATTACCGGCCACTGTAGGTCACAAAAAATATATATATGGAGAAATGGTGTTGGCGAAATACAACAAACACCGATTACAACTTTACATCGGAACCGTTAAAGATAGAGGAACGAACAGGTTTAAATTCAGATTTTACAGTCCATTTTCGCCGGCCAGTTCCTATCTCTAAAAATAAAAATGGGAAGAAAAAATAGAAAAGTGATAAAAGAAGGAATGGGATAGACTAAGTTAAACATCTAGATACACCGAACTACAAAATTTAAATTTCAACCCTGCAACCCGTTTTCCATTTCCTTCTCTAAATATGCCCTATGCTAGACTTTATTAAGCAGGTCTGCCCTTCCCCTATAAAACTGGTATTAACAAATCAATGTTGCTGAATAATTGAGGATATACTAATATAATAGACATTCGATGTGAAATTCTACTTCGAATTTTTTTGCTTTTTTTAAATATTAGCAATAATTTATTTATAATGTACTAGCAATGAGATAAATAAGAGAGTAAAATGGACTCCCTCACCTTGGGAGGCAACCAGATTAAGAGAAATAAAAACGTGAAGAAGGAAATTACTCCGCTATCTTTCTCAAGAATCCTTGGAATTCACAGATTCTAAAGAAAAGGAACAACATGATGACCAAAGTTCGGAACAGATATAACATTTTTAAAATTTCGTAGTAAATAAGATTTTATGAACCGATTTGAATGATATTCAATATATCGTACATAGTGGTATATAGATTCCGAACAAAACTGGAGTAGAAAATATTTTTTAATGACGTTTCGGTTCGGTTAGGTAGACTTCTTCAGGTCAGAATGAAAGGTAAATCTTTGTGATTTTATATTAAATATACCATATGAGCATCGCAGGGATATGCAACACAGTAACACTGTGAACGCCCTGGTAGTTCGCAGTAACAGTTCTGGTCAGAATTTCGATTTAATAAATGCTCATCTGATCATGAGAGAAAAAAGATTCAATAAGAAAAAATGCATTGAAAGTGTTCTGATTTCCCAGTTCCTGGTGATAAGCCTAAGACCATAGTCTTACATAATATCTCCGAACATTGCAAATGCAATAGTGGCACAATGTGGTATGCGAGCTGGTGGACAGTGTAAGGGAGATCGACCCGGGGTGGTTTGGATTCTGGTTTAGCATTGATCAGCGGTTTTAATTTAAACACACACACACACACACATTACGACTGGAAGACGTCTACAAAGCAAAGGTTAAGGGTTTTGATATAAGCACACACATACACAGTGATTTGTCTTTCACTCTGACATGAAGACACCTACTGAAAGAAGGCGAAACCCGTTTTTAATAAAAAGTTTTTATTTTACTATTTCTGATATCTCTGTATAATTATCTATATTAATATATTTTCATTATAGATGTAAAAAGGTTGCTATGGGTTGTAAGAAAAATATAACTTTAAAAGAGAAAAAAAACTATTTTATAGTTAATGAGTGATTCAAATACAACGCTGGAAACTGCAAAATATTTAACAGAGATCAAAGAAGAAAGAAATAATGAATTATAAATTATGATAGTAGCACAAGAAAGGAAGAACTGGTTTTAGGAATATGACAGATAAGAGACTTGAGAAAAAACAAAACATTAAAAATCAAGAAATGTTAATTGAGCAACAGGAAATATTTGAAGAAACTGATGTTGCGAATGTAAACGAAGAAAATAGATGTCGACTATTATAAACATTGCCTAAAGACAAGAAAGCAATCAAATTACTACTAGTAAATCAAACATCACCAAGAAAACCATCTAACTTGGGTGAACAAATACATGGTGGAGTAATAGATATCGGCTCGGAGTGAGGAATCGGTTGTGCCGAGTTCGAATTCCAGTCGAATCCATTACATTCACTTACGTGCTAAAACCCTTGGGAAAGGTATGAATCCTCTTCTTCTCCCTCCAGCTATGGGTAAATAGCAGGTCAGACCGGGTTCTATACCACAGAAAGTAATGGCAACCTACTGCGGGCAAAAGTCATGTATCGAAAGATATATCCCGCATGGCACATAACTGACTGAAATTATAGTGATAAATGTAGAGCTACATTTGATAGGCCTGACGAAAAGAAACATAAGAAAATTAAATAGAAAACCATATGCGGGTAGCGGTGTATCGATTTGGCTCGTATTGTAGGAAATTAATTAATAGCATCGTCAGAGTTTACGTTGCTGTTAAATGCAGACAAATTAAGTTAGGTGGATGAGTCTAATTACGAAGGTACGACATCTCAGAAAATTCATTATGATCGTTCTGATAAGAAAAAGACTACTGAACTTGTTGGTGAGGGCCTCAGACTCATTTATAAGGCCTACATCAAGAGCCTTGAGGAGGTAGTGCCGCCTAGATCAAGATGGTGGCTGCTGGAAAATTCTATGTCTGGCAACAGAACTCTGCAAAATGCACCCAAACGGAAGAACCCACTCATAGCTGTCAGACAATTTCTACCACCACATTACCCCTTACATCTGACCACGTAAATCCCCAGACTGCGTCCCACTTGGTTATTCTGTGTGGGGTGCTGATGGGCAAGAGAACAAGAAAACCACCTACGTTAAGTTCTTGTACAAGTGTTTTTTTTTTTCAGCGGTATTGATTAGAGCCAAAAAAGCATTCTGTTAAATAAATGCTTGCCGAAAACAAGTAATTATCACTGATTTTAGTAAGGATATTTTTTTAATTTAGTAAGGATACAATTTTTTTATTTATTTATTAATAGCAATTTTATTTAGAGACCATTGACTTGCTTAAGGAAATATGACATGTAAACATATGTAAGTCATATAGGAAGCATATACCATAAAGCATATTCGAACCGACTATACTAGCCGTACTGCTATACGTCAACGATTTTATGAACTGGCAAATCTCTAGGACTTTTTCAGGAAATTAAAGGTAGAGACTAGAGGAGAGTGGTCTATACCACAAATTATAGCTCTAAATGACTATGTTCTAAAGGCATTACTGTAGTGTGATGGAACCAACGACCCAAAGAATTGCTTACAAACCATACATTTAATTAAAAATATTTTCTGCATTAAATAACCAACAGATTTGATATGTGGTTAAAACAGTACAATCAATAATCACCTGATATTACAATAAATATTTCGCAAACATATAACACACGTAACTTTCAAAACCAACGCCACTCCCGATTAAAAAGGTTTTTGTTCCAAATGTGTAGGATGCTCGACATTCAGCTGTTGAAGTCTTATGAGCCAGGAAACTAACCTTAAAAAGTTTGAATGCACTCGTAGCTGCTTTACTCGGCTTGCTGGATTGGGATTTATAGACTAGCTTAAAAGTTATGATGGATTTATTATAAACAATAAGTAGCGTTGCGTTTATTTTTAATGACCATTTTATTATACGTATCACAATGAATTCGCTCCTTACAGATTTTATTGTCAATGCTACATTTCATCCGTAATTTAATCTTCACACACACACACACACACACACACACACACACACACACACACACACACACATACGTACATATACACACTGAGTGCGATAGATAAATTGTCGTCTGAATCACGTAAAAATGAAAATAACACTGACATAATTTTAATATAAATATTTTCCAAAATTACACAAAAATGTTTTGAAATACTAAAGAGAAATTTTTTTTCAATAAAATCGCCATTGTCTTATACCATGGCCTTCAGACGATTTCGCAATCTTCTGCATCTCTTCTGGACAATCGTCATATAAGTTGGTGAATGCTGCCATACTCCTTGCCTTCGGTTTATCTTTGGTGTTACAAGGAGGTTTCTTGGTCTCTCCCTCAACATCACCCCACACATAATAACCAAGGAGGTTGACATCTAGGGAGTTAGGTGGCCAGATGTAAGGGGTGATGTGGTAGCAGAAATTGTCTGACAGCTATGAGTGGGTACTTCCGCTTATGTGCATTGTGCAGAGTTCTGTTGCCAGACATAGGATCTTCCCGAAGCCACCATCTTGATCCAGGCAGCACTACCACCTCAAGGCACTTCATTTAGGCCTTCGTGTTGATTCTGAGGCCTTCACCAACAAATTCAGTAGTCCTTTTCTTATCTGAACGATCATAATGAATTTTCTGAGACGTCGTACCTTCGTAATTACCATTAGATTCATCTACCACTTTCCGAATACTCTGAACACTTCTCATATTAATACAAAAAACACGCTTAAATATTTGTATTGGGGCTCCCGGTGCGAATTCCAATCTGTATAGCATGCCGTTTCCAAATTTCTGTGGAAGTAAATTGCACCATGCTGCTCTTTTTTCTCAAAGACGGTGCCGAACTCACCCGACTCTAATGTGCAGACGACAAATTCAAAAACAACGCGCATGTTGGAAATTAAAAATGTGTAATAGTGACAATTTACCCATCGTACCATCTATATATATATATATATATATATATATATATATATATATATATATATATATATATATAGATATATAGATATATATATAGATATATAGATATATATATATAATGATAATAATATAAATAGTTATACTCGTTTGGAAAAACCTTAGGTATTTGGCTTGTAATTGCACAAACTAATGCCCAAGGGAAAAATAAGGGATAAAAAATGAAAGAACTAAGAACATGAAATTGAGGCGAAAACAATCGTCCAGAATCCCAGCTCAGAGTTCAAAGACCTCCAAACCGAGTAAAGAAAAAGTAACTATGAAAAGTGCTCAAACACTAAGTAGAGCAACCCTATGAACCTAAAGAGCCAGGTAAACCAACCTAGGTTTCACCCACACGGATCGTCAGGGCAAGCTGGGTCTTTAGGTTCATAGTTATATATATATAATATATATATATATTGAAAATAGGTTCGGCTGCAGTTTTATTAAAGACCGCTGATTAATAGTGTTTTGATAGTTTTTTTCCTTACCTCGCTATCAAGTAACGAATATTTCGATGTGCGTAAGAATTGTCCATATGTTGGTTTACTTTCGACATTCGTCCTATTCAAGAACGGAAAATTATGCCATTTGAAAATTATGACAGAGTGTATTTTCCTGAAAAGCTGTGTACAAAAATGTTTATTTTACTAACCCCTTAAGCAACATCAGTAAGAGTGGGACATATTTCATGTAATCAAAACAGCATTTCATTTCATGTCACACTTGTTCCTAAGATTTGTTTAATTCGGTGAAAAAAAGAATCTTGTGTAAATCTTCTAACCGAATTAAGCCCAGGCCATTGAAAATCAGCATTTAAATTCCTGCTGTTCTACTTGTGTTTGAAACCTATAATATTAATATAATATTGATATAATATTAATATAATATTGATATAATATATATTGATATAATATAATATTGATATATATAATTTAATATAATATTGATATAATATTAATATAATATTGATGTAATATTAATATAATATTGCACAATGAGAATATGTCTAGCCTTATAATTATTTCTATCATAATATATTTAGGACATCCATACAGATTGTTCCATAAAGCAATCTGTATGGGTATTACAGTATTCTAGAGTTTTTTCGAATACACATATACACTTTTCTCCCAAAATGGTTAAAAAGTATAGGTTAACTGTTGTTGCTGCTAACCGAATTTCATAGTACTGTTATATTATAGGTAAATAGTAGGATTCATATATCAGATATGGTAGACAATTCCAAGAGAGGCCAGCATAATATCTTCGAAACCATTTTTTTAAATTACTGAATGTCATTGAACGCTATTTTTGAATATGAAGAATTAGACAGGTGCCAATCACTTGCAAGATTGTAACAACTTAATCGAAACATAGTATTTGCTAAGAAAACCTATCATATTAAACCTGTGTTTGTATTACGTAATAGGAACAGGATCGAACTCAACATCTTTTGCAAACGAAGCCATGAAAGCTCTACGATTTCGAGTGCGCACTGATGAACAGATCCTACATTTAAATTATAGTTAGCTTCGAAGTACCTGTCGCGAGCGAAGAGATGGTTAAGTTTGTTAATAACGCCAGTCATGAATACGATATTAACGTCTTTGGAAGCAGCCGCGAAATATGAGTAATATTTGAATGAGAGAGGGTGAAAATGATTTGATGCATGTAGCAGTGCTTGAATCTATGGTGACTGTAATACGTTCGTTAATACACGGGTAGCTGAGGTGAATGCAAAGTGTGGTTTATTAAGCTGGTAGTGGTGACGGAGTTCGTATGCGTAATTGTAATAAGGCATTAATGTCTATAATATGGAGGAGGTGGACTTGTCGGTAACAGTTACGTTATGGAGGGAGGGAGATGAGAGACTCGGGAAAATAGGGAGAAAGCTGAGAGAATGGCACACTAACGAAATTTTAATGAACATAGGGAAGATGTGATGGTGAACCTAACAGAGAGAAAAATGAAGAGAATAATGAAAAGAAAATTGGGAAGATAGGTAAGTGAAGAAGAAGAAGAAGAAGAAGAAGAAGAAGAAGAGAAGTATGTGAAAACGAGGATGAATATGGTGTTGATGAAAGGGAATGTGAAGTTATATCTAGGAGGCAAATAAGATAAAGATAAAAAGAAAAAAGAAGAAAAAGAAAAATATGATTGAGAAGGAGGAGAATGTTATTAAAATGAAGGGAAATGTGAATGAGAAGAAGAAGAAGAAGAAGAAGAAGAAGAAGAAGAAGAAGAAGAAGAAGAAGAAGAAGAAGAAGAAGAAGAAATTTGATCGAGGGGGAGAATATTATTGGAGTGAAGGAAAATGTGAATGATAAGAAGAATAATGGAGCTTAGAAGGAGAATGTTATTGAGGAGAAGGTCAATGTGGAAAAGAAGAAGAAATTTTAGAAGGAGAATTCTTATTGAAGAAGAGGAGGTGGGGGAGCAAGAAGAAAAAGGTGAAGATAGAGATGTGCATGAAAGCGAAAAGAAGATGATGGCGGTGAAAGGGAAAGTGAAGTTAAATGAGGTAAATAAGAAAAAGAAAAAGACAATAAGAAAAATGGGATAAAGATGAAAAAGAAAGAAAAGATGGCGAAAACAGCAAAGAAGTAGAGAGAACTAAATAGATAAGGATGAATTCTATGGGGGTGGAGAAATATGAAAAAGAAGGAGACGCTGGAGAAGAAAAAGAGGGTAAATAATAAAAGAAGGTTTGATGAAAAGATACTATTGTAAAGATAAAGACAAGTGAAGGAGGTGAGAGTTATTTAAAGATATGAAGAACAAAAAAAAACAAATGAAGGAGAGAAATGGTGTAAATAAAGGAGAAATAGCAAAAGTAGTAGAAGGCATTAAAAAACAAAGGGAAATAATTATTGAAAATAGTAGTAATAATAGCAGGAGTAATAGTAAATGAAGAAAATGAAGGAAAATAATATGAAGAAGAAGAAGAAGATTGTGATTGAGAAGAAGGTCAATGTGGAAAAGAAGAGTGTGATTTAGATGAAGAGGAATATTAATGAAGGAGAAGGAGAATATTAGTGAAGAAGAAGAAGAAAAGTAGGATGTGAAGGAGTTTGTGATTGAAGTGAAAGAAAAGGTGAAGAAGAATAAGATAAATGGAACTGAGAAGGAGAAGGCCAATGTGGAAAAGTAGAATAAGTGGGATGTGATTTAAAAGAAAGAAGAAGAGTGTGATTTAGAAGAGGGAGAATATCAGTGAAGAAAAAACAGAATGTTATTGAAGAAGAAGAAGAAGAGGAAGAAGAAGAAGAAGGAGAAGATAAATGAGACTGAGGAGAAGGAGAATGTTACTGGGGAGAAGGTCAGTGAAAAAGAAGTGATTTAGAAGAACGAAGGAGAAAAGGAAGAAGAAGAATACATGTCATTGAGAAGAAAGAGAATGTTATTGAAGTAAAGGAATATGGAAATGTGAAGAAGAAGAAAAAACGAAAAAGAAGATAAATGGGATTGAGAAGAAGGAGAATGCTATTGAGGATGGGGTCAATGTGGAAAAGAAGAAGGCTGTGATTTAGAAGAAGGAGAATGTTAATGAAGTATAAAGAGAATATTATTGAAGAAGAGAAACTGAAGTGTAGGAAAATGTGAAGAAGAAAATGAATGTGATCGAGAAGAAGGATGTTATTGAGGGGGAAAGAAATGTGAAGAAGAAGAAGAAGAAGAAGAAGAAGAAGAAGAAGAAGAAGAAGAAGAAGAAGAAGAAGAAGAAGAAGAAGAAGAAGAAGAAGAAGAAGAAGAAGAAGAAATATTATTGGGAAGAAGAAAAACGTTAATCGGGAGACGATCCATGTGGAAAATGAAGAAGAGTGTGATTTAGAAGAAATAAAGTATTCGTGAAGAAGAAAGAGAATGTGATTGATAATAATAATAATAATAATAAAATAATAAGAAGAAGAAGAAGAAGAAGAAGAAGAAGAAGAAGAAGAAGAAGAAGAAGATGTAGAAAAAGAAGACAAGGAAGAAAAAGAATGTAATAAAGTAGAAAAAAAGAAAAAAGATTTGATTAACAAGTAAAAGAAAAATATGCAGGAAGAAGGGAAATATTAAATATGAGATGTCTGAGGTACAGTGATAAGTGAAAGACGAAAAGTGAATGAAGAAAAAACAAAAAATGAGAAAAGGAAGAAAGCATAAATAAAAAATGAGAAAAGACGACAGGAATAAAATAGCTGGACAAATGCCTCGAAGAATGGGAGGCGATGAGAGATAATAATAAATTATTAATAGAAAAAGGAAGATAAGAATATGTAAAATGATAGAAGAGAAGAAAATATTTAATTTCAGAAGATCATATTTAATTTACACAAGAATAAGAAGAGAGAAGAAGAATGACAGAAAGATTTAAAAAGAAAAAGAAAAATGCTGCTTGGGGAATTTGAGTCTGGTGATGATGATTAGTGACAAATGCAAAATAAGAAAGAAAGAAAGAAAGAAAGAAAGAAAGAAAGAAAGATGGAAGAAAGGAAGAAAGAAAGAAATCTAAAACCAAGAAGAACGTGATAGATTTGACGAGGGAGAAGTAAGCGAAGTTTGAGAAAAATGTAAAAGTAATTACAAGTAAAGAAGATTAAGAAATATTTTACATGAACAAGACGACGATGAAAGGAAGGAAGGAAGGAAGGAAGGAAGGAAAGAAGAAAGAGAAGAGAAGAGAAAAGAAAAGACTAAGGACAACTGGAATATGATAACATAGATAGGGAATAGGATTACGGAAATTAACTCAAAAACTAATACGAAAAATAAAAGTAAATTTTCCTGACGAAAAATCCTGTTGAATTTTTTTAAAATACTGACTGAAAGAGAGCCTTAAAAAATTAAAGATAAAGCAAAAATAGCGAATAACGAAAGAAGAAAGAAAGAAAAAAGAAGGACGTAAGAAGGGAGGCCTTTAGAAAAAAAGGATCGACAGAAGAAGATGAAAAGGCAATAGTAGCATATTTTTTATAAATGAAAAATTTAATGACATTGATTTGGTGAAGTAGAATTTTTTTTTTTTAAATATTACTGTAACGATGAAAAATAAGACACAAAGAATAAGAATAAAATAATAGTAAAAAATTGTAGAAGACGAAGAGAAAAAAAATGATGAATTTTAAGAGATGAAATCCGAACACGACGACAATTAGAAGTAATAGTAGTTCGGGAAGAAAAAGCAGATAATCTTAAATTTCATTTTCTGCGTCTGTTTTTCACCCCAGTTAAATGACAGACACAGGTGTGGTGGATGACAAGTAATTAAGCCTATTGAATTGCAATTTCGTCCGCAGAGCTTACCTTCGATGACTGCTTCTCACGTAACTAATGCTTCTTCTACGGTTATTGCTACTAGTATATATTAGTATTGGTTAGTTAATATTATGTCAAGGTTTACAGGAAAATACATTATTATTTATTACAAAATAATATGTGTTGTCATCCAATTCACCGACAAGTATAAATATTGGTTTACTGTGGAGATCAAGTGAGAATAAGTCTTCTAAATGATTCGACCTTCTCCTGAGTTTTCTAGGCGTCTTCACTTCTTTGACAGGTCTCGATGTTGCCACGAATTTCCTATCCCTGGAACTTTTCGCTGAGATTTTCAGGATTCTACCTCACAATTGCAACCGTATCACAGATGCGAGCCTTTAACTAGTCTATCGCTATTTCCACGGCAAATGTTCAGATGAGATGCACTCTTATTTTACAAAGGTTCCACCTAGACAGCTTTTCCCAAGAAATGCTACTTTGTGTAAAAACTCCCACGTGAATGCTTCCCTGAAAATTACAATCTTGACCTCTTCGTCTGAGGTCAGTCTCTATCTATCCTCCTTATCCCCATTCTTTATATCTACTCTCATGTTCATATTACAAACATCATTCAGTAAAGCTCTACCATGAGTCGTAGTCGTTCTCGAGCCTTGTAATGGGTGATTTTTAGCATTTTAAAAGTGTCCAACTTAAGATCGTTAAAACTGTCACATTCACGTTCCATAATCTCGGCCATTCTTTTGCGAATTTAGATACATAACTTTTTGATTTTATTTAATTTCCACCGGTGGCTTGCTAGAACAGGGAAATCCACTATGTAATGCTTTTTCTTGTTCTCTACAATCATATATAAACTGAATTTTATGTAGAACATGAATGTTACTGGCTAATTGAGTGTTTTGTTTATCAGCCTCCGTTTAAGGCAAATACTATCCGTTTGCATCGTTGAATCAGTTGTTACTTTCATAATTCCCAGTGGATCACCCTTAACACCTATTCGTGGCTGTTATTTTTATTTGTACGCATGGAATTTTTACACCGAACATATTAGATGGTTTACGCTGGAGATCAAGCAGCGGCAGGTTTCCATAAAATTCCAGCATATATTTTAGAATGTTAACTAATGCTCTTTTCTTCATGTTTATAAGTTTTCTTGGATTTTACAAGGTTTTGCGAAACAGTTGCAAGCCGTTCGATCGAACTTTCACTTTCATATTCTACAATATATTCATTTTCGATATATTTGAAACTAATTCCCGTTTTTCACTTTCCTCCTTGGTATTCTGTTCCGCAGTCATACACTGTCAGGCTTTTGTTTCTTTGTTTACGATCATAAAATTTATTTTCCTGCTCAGCATATGATTGTCTGTTTAAATTCCCGAATCGCATAAAAATTTCGATACCCTAATATAGCTGCCATAAATTTAATGCCTCATACATGTAATTTTTTCTGACATTGCCATTAGCAGTCCCGGTATGTGGATTTTTTTCCATCGTCGAGATTTGAAACCAGAAGTAACAGATGATTTGTAATGGAAATTGACTGACTCCAAGTATCGTCAATACCGCAGCACTCATCTCAGTATTCTTCTTTTGCCACTTTCAGAATGGTGCTGATTTTCTCTCAGATTTCTAGTTTATCTAGACGTTTCGATCTTTTCTTGATTTTCAAGTTTTTTCAGCGCTTTCGTGGTAGCTCCCAGAGCTCCAAAAATAACTGGCAATACTGTCACTTATATTTTTATAATTTCTACACTCCTCTGGCGGGGCCCAAATCTTGATGTTTATTTAGTTATGATCCCGTGCGCAATAAGATGCAGCACGAGACAATCTTCTCACAAGATTTATTTAACGTTTATAGCGAGGTGACCCTAACAGAAGTATAAGTTTTACTCAGATTTATTAGTAATGGGAGCTATCTTAGCAGCATAAGATTTGCAGATGACACTGGGTTGTTAGCATGCTCAGAAATAAAACTGCATGTGTTTATATACAATAAAGTAAAGGAAAGCGGGAAGAAAGGGCTTAATATCAATTGTAAGTGAGCAGAATGTGTAGATGTCAGCAAGAGAAACACCCAGAACGTACATAAATTTAAATACCTGAGAAGTGTTTTAACACACAACACGAAATGTGACAGCGAAATCTATTAGTTAAACATATTTTCAAAAATACTAAGAAACATTTTCAAAAAATTCGTTAGAAACAAATAGAGTAGCGAAATGCAATCAAATATCAATCGCCTTAAAAAGCAGAGAATGATAGACAATTTCCTCACAGATAAAAGGAAACTGAGATGTGGTTCTACTGAAGAATTCTGCGAATAACACGGAAGAATAATGTGAGCAACAAGGTAGTTTTAGGCAAAAGGGAAACAAAAGACATACACAGTATTAAAAAGCAACAGTTGGAATATTTAGGTTTGGTTTGTTTTGGTTTGTTTTACGGCATATCAACCTCAATGGGTTATTTAATGAATTCTGTAGTATTTTTTTCCAAAAATGTATTGCTAGTAATAATGTCTTTTACGAAATATTTCTGTTATTAAAACCTATTTTTAAACTTTCATCGTGTTTTGCTCGCAGTTTGGGCGTTAAGTATTTGCCCTAGCAAGTGGTACCACCCCGGGTCAGGCTGGGCCTGGGAACCACAGCAATTAAGAGGTGGTTTCATGCTCCTCAACGCCTTCTGATCAGAGGCCTTGATGTCCGATGTAGTTTATGGTCATATCCAGCACGAGAAATATTTAAGAAACATAAGGAGGCTTGGGAGAATTTGATGTTCACGTATTAAAGTGAAGAGAGACAGAAGGAAACAATGAGTAACCCTACCTAACAAGCTTGTGTAAATAGATATCAGAACAGGGAGAGAGAATGATAGTGAAAGAAAAAATAGTTTTTCTAAAAACTTTAAATTATAGGAAGTTTTCGGGAGCCATGATCCATCACATCCTGAAGGGATACAGCACTTAAAAGACGGTGTCGTTTCAAATAATGATAGTCATTATCAAAGACGTTATCTTTTTGTTAACTTTAACTTTAATCTTCTGTCCTGGTTATCGGGATCCGTTTGAAACATGAAGTTCCAGTGGATTTTGTGTTTTTCATTGTTTCACAGAGATTCCGGTTGGGGGAAATAGCATTGGATATTATGGGCGAATCGCACACGATTGTAGTTTCCGAAACGGCCATGTTTCTATCTGTTATATTTCTGAGCGAACTTCCTACATTCGATGAAAATGTGTTTCTCTCATCTCTGCCTTCACCTATTTGACATTTACTATTTATTGTTTTATCTCTCCTGTTTTTCTTTCTTATAAAGTTGTATTGGGTCTCCATTAACAACAGTTTAGTTTATCTCTTTTAATTTTTTTTTCACGCAAACAGAATTATTTCCTATCCGTTGGTTCTCCTTCAATCTGTCGTCAGAAATGTCCAAGCAATTGTTGGTCACTCCATTTTCGTGTTTTCAAAATCACCGTTTCTCTCTTAATTCTATTATTAATTCTCATGCAAATTTTGACTATTGTCTTTCTTCTTCTTCTTCTTCTTCTTCTTCTTCTTCTTCTTCTTCTTCTTCTTCTTCTTCTTCTTTATTATTATCTATCTAGATTATTATTATTATTATTATTATTATTATTATTATTATTATTATTATTATTATTATTTCCTTTGATATCTGGCGTTTACACATTTCTTTCCGGGTCCCGCCCAGGGACCTAAGGTTAGAAATGGCATCATGACACTTTCCACTGCAAGAAAAATAAAAAAATAATTACATAGATAAAGCCCTTCGTAAAGTGTGGGCTGTACTTGTCAGAACAATTTTCTGTATCTCTTTGAGGCATGGACTTCCAGGGATCCCTTCAATCAGCCTACTGGAATCTTTTCCAACCAGTCCAAGGGTTCCAACTACAACAGGAATTGTTGATGTTCCCATGTGCCACATTTTTGAGATTTCGATTTCAAGGTCCTTGTATTTTGACAGTTTTTCGAATATCTTCAAAGACACATTGCAGTCTGCAGGGACTGCCATATCAATAAGGAGGCACTTATTTTGTTTGTGGTCTTTAATAACAATGTCTGGGCGGTTGGCTTTGATTGTTCTGTCAGTGTATATTGTGTAGTCCCATAGAATTGTAACAGGTCCTATCTCCGTAACCGGGTCAGGGTGGTGTTCGTACCAATTTCTTCCAGTTTCCTTCCCATAGGAGTTGCAAATTTTCCAGTGCAGATATTGGCCCACTCTGTCATGCCGACTTTTATATTCAGTGGATGCCAATATCGTGCAACCTGATATAAGATGATCAATGGTTTCTGGATATTTGTCATAGAATCTGCATCTTGGGCTAACACAGTATTTTAGTATATGTGCTTGATAATTCCTAGTTAACAAGCATTGGTCTTGTGCAGCAATGATAAAACCCTCAGTTTCACCTTTCAACCCTGCACTACGTAGCCACTGATGGGTGCGGTTTTTATCTACGTCTGCTTGTTTGGTACGGGCAGAGTATTGGCCATGGAGCGGTTTATTTTGCCATTGTTTCTTTATCTGGTCGGTCGCATTTCTCTTTGCATTTTATTATTATTATTATTATTATTATTATTATTATTGGTGGTGGTGGTGGTGTTAATGGTGGTGGTGGTTTTGGTGGTTGTGGCTTGGTTGTATTATTATTATATTATTTTTCGCACGGTTTCTTTTTCGAACCGGAGATCTTACACTATGGGTGTTATCAGTGAAGCCGTCCAACTTCAGACATAGACTGTTTTCCGCACAATATTTCAGTGTCAAGCAACACAGACTTCTGAAGCGATATAATAATAGGCGTTATTCCTATTGTCTCAATGTAGGATTTTAACTTTGCATATATAGGCACAAACCTCATTACCTAATGATAACGAGGACAATAGTTGCTTGAACGTTTCATATACTGGTACCTTCATCCCAGAGTTAGTGAATTCATTGATCTGCTAAATTTCTTTCATCTAGTTATTATGATCACCAGGAACAACCACGTCAATGGGAAGGCATTTTTCTTTTTTCTATATCAACATCGGTGATGACTGGTTTGGTGGAATCAAGAACACCGTCTGTTTGCATTTTGGAAATCGCAAATGATCTTGACTTCACCGTTCTCGATAATTTTCTGTGGCTTGTGGCCTCCCATTTCCTGTCGTCTTCAAGGCATCAATTCAGATGAGAGGCCGCATTATCATCATTGTTCTGGTCTTATTTTCATCTCAAGAATTTTTTCCCCAAACGCTAATGATGTGGTTGGCATTCCTCACTTCCTTACTGCACATCATCATCATCATCATTATTATTATTATTATTATTATTATTATTATTATTATTATTATTATTATTATTATCTTTTAATTACAAGCGGAGTACGGGAGACAACCTTCCTGAAAACCATTTCGCCCGATCTCTGTGAAAATGATGTGAATTTTTAAAAAAGATTTTAGTGTACAAATTATTCCACGCGGTCCCACTAACTTAATGAATACCCCACTAATATTACTCAAAACACAATGTTGATGGGCCGACCATTACCTGATGGGTAAAGCAAGGATGTAATAATATCCATTCTGTTTGCACCAATTCTGATGTTAAATGAAACATAAATGAATAATTTTCTCATGAGCCGTTGCACAAAGGTCAATCTCTAGTCATAACAGTAGTTTTATAGTGTCACACTTTTCAATTTCCTAATATATGTTTCAAGCATTTCACCCCATGCAAGGCGGAAGTGCCACTAGCACACAAGGGGTTACAGAGAGTGAAAGCAAGAGTAAAGAGGCGTGATAGAGGAAAGGATGAAGAGAAGGACTGGATATTATATCAAGGCATCTGAAGATGTCGATTGACATAGCATTTGAATAATTTATAAGGATTTTGAGACGAACAGCGGGGGCGCCAAACCATATATGGCAGCAGTATTCCATGCCACGGTGAATGGTTAATTTATAGATTTATTATTATTATTTTAGTACTAATAGTAGTAATAGTAGTAGTAGTAAGTAGTACTTCTATTAGTGCTGTTCCAAAGGTAATGCATCTTGAACATGTACTTCTTTATGTGCCGCGTCGCTTCCGGACGTAGTTGATCATAGCTCTCTACAATTTCCTGTCCTTTGTAGCTCTTAATTCATCTTGCCTTTTTGGTATTTTACTTAAACCCTGTTTGCCATCCATTTACTCAAGGAACGCCCATAAATATTAATCAGGTTAGCTGAAAAGTCAGGCAAGCTATGTGGGACCCGACGTGACACAATTTAATGTCGAATAAACGAAAGTGAGTAAGTAATGTTTTTGAAATGTTATGTTTAGCTAGTAGAACACCAAAACGATTTTCGTGACGAAACAGCATCAAGTCTTCTCTGTACTGCAGAACGCTGCCTAGTCTTTGTGCAATTTTAGTAATTCTACCATCTTCCTAAGTTTGATTTATCTAATCCAAGTGCTCTAATTATGATTGGTGTAACTGTCAAATTTATATTCACCAAATATCTTGCAAAAATCCAAATACCTTTCCATTTCTTAATTCCGTTTTTTCTAGTTTACTTGAACTACAAGTTGTGACAAATTATGGCCTGTAAATATGAGCACCCAAATATTTAACACACCCATTTTTACTTACAGACTTACGAGATATTTTCGAAAATCAAAATATTTACACATAAGAAAGTATTAAGAAAAAGGAAATATTCATTAGAAACAAAGAAAAGGGTACTAAACTATTATGTAATATAAGTCCTCCTATATCCCAGTGAATGCTGGACAATCTCTTAACATATAGAAATATGGCTCTACAGAACGATACTGAGCATACCATGGGCTGAACATATGAGAAACAATTAAGAGAATGGAAACAAAAATGTACACATATAATTAACATCAGGAAGAGACAGCTGAAATTTATAAGGTATTCGAATGGGCCTGTAAAGCTGTCACCTCACGAAATTAAAAGCGTCTTGAAATGATAGTGTCTATGCGGGAAAAAGTAATATTTATCATTGAGATACCTGTTCTAATCAAGCTGTGGTTTTACCTTCTGTGTCTGTTGTTTCAGTTGAAATAAATTAGTGCATTACTTTCGGGGGTAACTTGTGTGTTAGTATTATTATTATCAAAGATTTTTAGATAATATATACTAGGTTAACCAGAAAGTCCTGACTCACTTAGGAAGCGGTAAGAAAACAACAAATCTTGATCTCTGTCTTGTGGAATCTCCAAGGCGTTCTGCATTTCCAACTTTTTCCACTCGGTCGCGCCATCAACGCTGAACGGTATTGACAGTGGAAGCGTGTATGACAAAAAAAAAAGGAAAAATATCCTGCTTCGGTCACTTGAGGTTGGGTTTTGTTTCAGCAATACAATGCAAGGCCATATACTGCCACATTGACTAAGGAGAAATTCAAACAGATGAACGGCGTTGAGATTCTTTCACATCCGCCATTCAGTCTCGATCCTGCTCCGAGTGACTATGGACTATTCAACTCAAATGGCACACTTTTTACGCGACCAGCGATTCAACATTTTTGATGAAGTGAAGAAAGCCCGTTTACAGTTTTTTTTTCTTTTTTTCAAAGCCAGCGAACTGGTATCTGAGGGAGATTCGCATACTGGCTAATCGCTGCAGAAGATCGTCGAGAATGATGGACTTTATTATTGAAGAATCAATGTTGGTGTTGCTCTATAAAATATTGTTGTTTTATTTCCGCTTCAAAAAGTGAGTCCGGACTTTCTGGTCAAACTAGTATTTATATAATAACAACATGATGTGCATTGTGCCCATCTCCGGACTTCATCTTTCCGACGGGCCAATAGTTTAATAGATTAATGCATTGTTTCAGGTACATTGTAGCATAGTAATTGCGAGATCAATCCTTGATCCGGGTAGTAAGCAAAAAAACTCATTGCAAATATGGCGAGCAATATCTGACCATTACTAAAAACGTACAGGATTACATATTCTTAGATATAGACAAAGGGATGAGAAAAATCTAGCTTCGTAAATTATAAGGGAGGTTTCAGTACGAACTTTCTTGAATATTACCTGAATCGACAGTCAACTGAAGGAGGCCGAAGGGTATAATGGTTGAAAAGTTGCGATAATAACACCATGACGAGGATTTGATTTTATGGGTCATTAAATGCCGAAATTTAATTTTCCCTGGAGTTTTGAAGTAATAAAAATGATATATGTTATTCTGCTTTCACAATTGAATACATGGTAGATGATACTCAGCTTTTGTGCATATACATGTTTGTGTGGACATAATTACAGGAGCCAGTGATGTCGTGTTTTATGTTGTTGTTTTGTTGAAGTTATATTTTGGAATACAGTGTAATTTATTCAAGAAATTGTAAAATATTATATAGATTAATGTCATGAAACCATTATTTCGTGTTGGTTGTTTGCTTGGTTGGTTGATTGATTGCTTAGCGGCATATCCCCATATCTATGTGTTATTTAGTGCCGAAATCTAAATATTTTTTACATAATTTTATATCTTCAAGTAAATATATTTTGAATGAAATTGTATGCATTCAAATACAGAAAACATGTATTGTTTGTCATCTTGCTCTAAAATTTATTGTTGGTAATTCTGGTATAAAATGTATTGGTAGTCATTTTTCTTTAAAATGTATTGTTGGAACAAAATCCCAACAATATCTATAAACATGTATTGTTGGAATTTTTAACATAAAAATGTATTGGTGTTATTTTTTACTATAAGACGTGGACGTGTGAGCAACAGCACTCAAAGCCGGGTGTAGTTTACGTCATAGCCAGGACTCCCATGCCGAGGACATTAGTCCGAATGTAAATAATGTAAGTATGCTTACTATGTAAACTATCTCTTTCATAAAATATTGGGGCGATGATTCTCATGGTTTTTCGGACTTTCTAAGTGGTACCACTCTTAGGAATTCGCTTAGAGCTCTGCCTTTTTTCAAGCTTACGGTCAAGTCACGTAGAAAACATCGGTTTTCGTTCGATCACCGAAGTTAAGCAATGTCAGTACTTAAATGGTGGGTAGGTGGCTCTTGTGAACACCAATTACTATAAGCGACATTCTGCAATCTGAATTAAGTTTAGCCTTAAATTAAAAATAATCGATAAGCCGAAAATAAAAATATTTGGGATAACGCTGGGTACAAAAATTATTCTCAGTAATCGTAAGTAGCAGATAATATTTTCATCAGTCAATTTATTTTCTATTAATTGTAAAGATCTGATAAAATACTAGATTTTTATGGAAATGAGCAAACCCTCTAAGAGGAAGAGAAATCGCACTGTAGTCGTGTTTATATGTTAATCTTCGCCTGTAGCATGTCTCAGCACGCTAGAACACATTTTACACTAAATATGAAGTCATAGTCGCCAGGTGCATCATGACATGTAAATGACTCCCCAGGCGCTGAACACAGCATCATGTTACCGGACCAACTGCCTCTAGATTACAAGTGTGCGAACGAGCCGCATCACTTTCGCAGACAAAAATATCGTAAACAAAAATATAAGGTCCACGTTTCGAAAGACGACACGATCTCACAATCTGACCGACATTAACTGACCAAATATCAGAATTAAATTAAAATACAAATAAATACGGTAAGTAAGAGAAATTATGTTTCGCCTTTCATTTGTTCTGCACTTCGATTTCATGACAATACCCCCCGCACTTATCCCAGCAAATATTCTTTAGGGATTACCATCAGCTGCGCCGTCACGTTCTCCTTAATCTCGTGCACTTTAATCGATAGTTTTAGATGTGAGGAAAGCTATACATCATGAAAGGGGCAAAACCTTAATATTTGTAGGATGCTGACATGCTTTTCTCCTGTTGATATTTTGCAAGGAGACATAAAGTATGGTTAATCGATATATTTAAAACACTTTCATACATTTCACAGATGAGGAAGGGTGAAGAATGAATCTGCCAGCACATTTTGTTCTTTCGAACAGAAATTAAGCTGATATGGAATAATGCAGAATCTTCCCGTAGAATAATAATAAAAAAAGATATTTGCTTCCAATATGTGGAAATAAGTTAAACTATAAAAGACATCGAATTAAAATTGTATTTTATTTTTCGTGAGATTTTCAATTAGATTTCTAATATTTTATTCAAAACAAACGCCGTTTGTGTAATTTCTAGGATATTTTGGGTGAAAATCTCATTAAAAGTATTATTATAATGTATTTCTTTACAAACTTTAGATGACATTAAATATTTCATTAATATTTTTGAATGCTGAATCTTACCCTCCATTTTTTAAAGTAGCCTAAGAGTCTATAATCGAGTGTCGGTTAAGAATTCACGGGGATTTATTTGGCAGATATTCCGAAAAGCAATACGTTCTGTTTCTTTGTTGCTATCATTCAATTGACAATGATAAATCTCATATTTTCACGAATTAATTCAAACCTGCAGAAAAAAAAAGTACTTTTCAATATATTTCGGTAAATATAAATTATACATGTGGGAATAAAATGTTATTTAGCGAGCAACCTGTTTATATCAATTTAACCAGATAGGTAAATACACTTAGGTACCAAATACAATGATGGTTTAGTAATCGAGGTGTAAAAATTGTTCTCAGTATTGCAATAAATGGGGTGGTCTTAATAAAAGGTAAGGTCGGAAAATCATTTTATGAGTCAAAAAGTGAAAAATTAATAGACTTCTTTTTCGAAATCCTTTCACCTCAAGACAATAAAACCACTTGGGCGCAAGGATTTTTAGAGAATATGAGAAAAACTACCATTTTGAAGAGAGGGCAATAAAAGAACAAGGTTATGTAGACAGATTATAACCATTGATATTGGATTTAAATGTTAAAGATGAACGTTGACTGGGGATCAAGAAACCGGAAGTGAGTTCCACAAGCGAGAAGTTCGATAGAAGCAACTGTTAACATCGGACATACGATTACATCTAACCATTTCAACTGGAAAATGATAAAACCTTGCCGCCTGCACGTAAATTTATAAAGTTCAGGTGTCATAGAGGAAAGTAATATTTATTTTGAATAGTACAAAAATGTGACACAAAGTTAAAAACGGCGAGGAGGACTAGTCTTAGAACTGTCTTATCTTAAACATAATGAGCCACAATTACTGACCTAAACATACCACAATATTCCTCACACGAAAACAACACATTCTCATTTAACATTCTTATTGCAACCACCATAATACCTCAACGTCTCTATGTTGTCCGGTCTAGTACCCATATGTACGGAAAGTTCATCAGAAGAATTATTATGAATGTATTTATAGAAAAGGCAGAGGAAAGCTACTTTACGGCAGTGGACAAAGAACTGAAGATGACATGTCAGGTCAAGACCAATAACATTGCAGATTCTTCTTTGGATTTTATCAAGAATCTTTAAATATATAACAGGAGCACCGCACAAAATGTGACCGTAATATTCAAAGCAAGGATGAATGGCAGACTTATAAATATATATGATAGATTCTGGAGAGAAAAGTTGTTTAGCATTACAAAGTTAACCAACTTTCTTAGCTGTAGACTTGGCAATTGATCCAATATACTCTTTCCACGTCATGTGAACTGTAAAGTTAGAGAAAATGCAATTAAAACTACTTTGTAGTCATAATAAGCTCGTAATTTCCTCACAAAAAAGAAGGAAAGGTGTCACCGCCTTCCTGTATTCGTCAGCGAAGCACATGAAGAAAATGCAATAGATAGATAGATAGATAGATAGATAAATTTCAAAATAGGAATAATGAATAAAATATGCAGAAAAGACTACATATACAACATATGAAAGTAATGACTTTAACATCCTATCTCAAAGACTAACTAAATGTTTATACAGTGGCTTACATTCTCTTGCACTGATTTGAAATAATTTTATAGTCATCTGCCTTACGGCAATATTGATAAAAATTAGTAGTGTAAAAATTTAGATAAACATTTTCATCCCACCCTTCCAGTCCTGCACCAGACTAATCCAGCCGAACTAAAGGTCTCGCTAAATACGATCGTCCCACCTTTCCATCGAGTTCATTCGATATCATAGGGTACACAAAACTGTATCGCAGGTAATTGTGAACTCCATAATCTTTTCAACGGTTGTTGATTATGCAGCACACGGTTTTGATGGCTCTATATTTTAGGGTACACATGGTTTGGAATTTAGATTTGTTTTCTTACATTTTTTTACAGTAAGATTCACCATTCACAAAGTCAGTGAGCCAATCGATGTAAAGGGTTACGTTAGGAGGCAATTTGTGTTGATAGGAGTGGAAGAAAACGGTTAACCCTAGCTTTGAACAGGTAAAGATGGCAGTGATTGGGGAAACATCCTTTTGGGAATCAGTTCCACCGAGTAATGGTTCGTAGAAAGACTAACTAAACTAGATACCAAACACGTATAGAGAGATCCCAATTGGAATTGAAAGAGTTATACTTTTCTCTTGCTTATTTATCCGGAATTGAATGGAAGGAACTCGGTTGGAATTCAAACTCTTTCTTTTCGAATTACTGACCATTACACTAACGGCACAACAATGCAATGTGATTACTTCTATTAGAAACGTTGGATTTTTTCATTATCAAATTGTTCTTTTATTGTGGTTCATTGACAGATATAGTTTATCTGAGTAAAATGGCGTACTTAATAGAAAAATGACCAGCTACGTTCATGCCCAGACCGTCACTGGTATCAAGATTTGGATCAGTGCCAAGATTAATTAATTACTTTATCTTTGAAAATAACAACATCCTCTTAAGATTATTGCTACTTGGATGGTAGTCATATTTGTGTGATTTTCGTAAGGCCACTATAAAACACTCTCTTCTCACAGACCTATGAAAAGATCCGAACTTGTGAAAAAAAAAAGTTTTCTTTAATCAGCAACTTCAGCATCAACGTTTCTTTTATACGAAAAATAGAATGATTTGGATCCTCTAGATCCTAAAACACTTTTATTGTATAGCGGAGATTAATCACAAAAGTGTTAAGATGATAAAAAGCAAATAAGGCGCGATGTTCAATAAGGATGACAATTAAAATGTGTTAATTTCCTGTTTGTTTTATCTCGATGATTATAACGGATTCCAAATAAGGTTTAATTCAAAAAAGGGAAAACAAACATAAGCGATCGATTCCAAAATCCAAAAGATTTTAGGGACTTGCTGACGTTAACCCAAATGATAAAATAAAATTATATCATGTTAGCTTGTTTCCAATAGCCTCTTGATCATCCTCTCTGCAGTCAGCAAGATTATCCGCCATTCCTTCAAACGGCATTTCCTTGCCTTCCTTACGCCTTCTTCGTCAACTTAGACCACTTCTCTCAAATCCATCAAACTACGGCCCCTTAATTGTCAGTCGTGTAGGTCGTAAATCTTGCAATATCATTTTATCTCTACATATCTGTCTGTCACATTTAGGCCATCTGTCTTTCATTCTGCCGACTCAACTGTCTATCTGCCTGTCAACGGATTTACTGCAGCTGGTCGACTAATACTATTTGCATACACATGCGTCTATCTCCGGCCTTCAACCCTACCCCATCTCATTCTTCATCTCTTTCTGAGTTTCTCTCTCCCCCTCCTCCTCATCCTCCGGTATGTCCCTGTCAGTTTCCATATACATCCATGACTTTCCCGTCTTTTTCTTTATGGCTGACCAGTTCAGGCTTGGCGTGGAGCCAAACAGCTGACCAGTCACGTGGGACATGACTTAAGTGTAGGGGAAAAATCAGTGGCGACATCCCCGCTCGATGGCCGACTGAAGTGTATCTTTTAGACGTGAGCAAAATGGCCGATTGCCTCTTTGAATCTCATTAAATCAGATTGCGCATGCGTTATCTTTCTAATGATCACTTTTCAAGCCAGTCATCTTACGCTTGATATTTGCAACCTTGGCATGAAGTCTCGTTTCGTGATCTCGAAGAGACGAAAAAGAAAAGCTTAGGTTAATGACGAATAAACAACCGATGAGCAAAGCGTTTCCAGTCCGTGTGACGTTCAAATTTTAAACAACGTAATTACACATTCATAATTTCAATTAAAAAGTTTCCTTTTTTAGTATCGATTCACATGTTTAAATTGCAAAGTATTTTTCCAGCCAAAATTTCCTAATGGTGATGTGAATGGTTATCTAGAATAACATAAAATTTCAAATAAAAGATTAGGAAGGAAACCTCCATCAATACTGGAAATAGCGATAACAGCTATTACACTTGAGAAGCCCGTTTTCCTAAAAAATGTTTTAAGAGATTTTATAAATTTCAACCGAAAGCAGTACTGGTTGCTTGGTCAATGAATACCAAATGTTTTCTTGTAGAGAAACGACTAATATTACCATTACTTTACCACAGGCTGTAAAAGGCACTTTTGATCCCCAGTCCAATATACTTGACAAAAACTGTACACTGGTTTCGAATTTATAGCATAAAATCCGCTAACTAGTCTTATTTTAGACAGAGATATTACATTTTCTGAAGAATTAATGAATTTATTTGAATCCGAAAATTATTACTTATTATAGTGGATATTCGTATTTGAAAAAGACGACCCACCTATATAATTGGGCTATCTATTTCAAATACGACTATAGAATAACGTTTGAATTAATACATTACATATACTAAATATAGTACTGCGTAACGTGTATTCCAGGTAGATAGTGTATTAATATGGGGGGAGGGGGCGTAGCGTAGCAGCTATCAGCACACAAGTGTGATTGGCTTGTCGAGTTCAATTTTTATGACTTCATAACACTTGGGAAAAGTTTAGATGAAAATTCAACAAATTTGTATTAAAGCACACGCATGTAAGATGGTCGGCTCTCTGTAGCACTCCTGTAATTACCTGATTCCTTATGCTATTCTCTACTTTTAGAAGAGCCGGTTCAGTCTGAAAATGGAGCATTGTTGTCATATTTGAATGCGAGCTGCCCAGACCTCACTTTACAGTCTCGATAGAGTTCAAAATCGTCTCCGAGTCCTTGTGGGTGACGAATTATGCTTCACCCTTCAACTTCTCTCTCATAGGTGGGATGTGGCGAGCTTCTCACTGCTCTATCATTGATTCCACTGAAAGTGGACAGACGAACTACATTCTTTGTTTGCACCAGGTCTAACATTCATGGCTAGGACCCGATATGCAATTTACACCGTAGCAAATCACCCACATTCCCTCCGCATTCCATCGGCAAGAAGTAAGTTAAACTCAATCAGTTTCTTCCCGCGAACCACTGCTATGTTGAACAGACTCCGAAGAGGACGATTCCCTCATCACTAGAATCTTAACCTGTTCAAGTCTAGAGTTAACCCTTGCTATACGTATAAACTACCCCCTAACGGAACCCTTTAACTCGAATGGCTTCCGGACATTTTACAGGGTGAATCTTACTGTTAAAAAACAAACATCTGATTCAGTTGTTTGTTATGCTGTTTTCTTTGTAATGCAATTTTGGTTCAAGAAATTAGTGATCATACTTCCCATAAATTACATGCCTTTATAATGTATGAATTAACATGAATGACTATTTTAAATAAATAGTGAACTATTTTTAACCTAGTGCAAATATAGCATTTCTCCTTTCGTTATCAAAATATGTTACAAAATCCCGAAGCGATTTCAATAAGTAACATTCAAAAACGTCATTTCATTTCATTGGTGAATTCAGGCAAGTGATTTGGCAAAACATCGCATCAGTCAGATCTATTACCATCCCAATCACCTCCCATAGCTGGTTGCGTGTGTGGCTGGTGATGAACATGGTTTAGCCATTTCCCAATGGTATTTGTGCAAAAGTGAACGCAACGACGACAGCTGAAATCTGAACTCGGCATCCCGCTTCCACACTGATAGCTGCTACGTTATGCGAACATCCCGCAGAGAAAAACTAATAGCCTCTAATTGGAAGAAAGCGGTGGAAACTGGGTGTGCATACTAATAATACGTTTTCATTGACTTGTTCCCGGAACTGTTAGGCAACAATTCTTATAACATCACCTGGAATTCAGAATAGAATATCTTCATCCTTGACCTAATTCATCTCACATATGATGAAAAAGAATATTTCTGCTATTTTAACTCCTTCTGACCCATTAAAACAATTAGTAAAGAAAAAAACAATTTCCCGTCAGCAGTTAGTCATCCATACAGGGCGATGTTCTAAACGTAGCTTACATGTGGCAGAAGGCCGAAAATCATGTGGCACCCAGTGAGCATCGAACCCACTAGTCTTATTTGTTCTAGATACCCAAAAGAGTCATCCTTGTAGGAGAGGATATGTTCGTAAAGCATTGTTCCCACCTACTTTCAAGTATCTTTGAAAGATGAAACTGCAAACGTGGAAAAAATGCTTCCATACATGAAATGCAATTCAATTTGCAGGCGGATATGAATCAATTTTCTTTGTTTCAGGTGTGAATATGCAGTAAGGTGTGACCATAGAGCCTGTACATTACACATCTGTAATTAGCTTCCTGTATTTGAAAGGCAACGCACCAAAAACAGTTTTGTACGAGATGACGGCAGTGTATTGATCATACACCGCATGCTTTGGCATTATTAAGCATTGGTAGAAACATTTCAAATATGTTGAGAATTCAGTGGAAACGATCACAAAAGTTGGCTTGAGGCCAAATTACGCCGAAACTCTGGTTCTTGTTTAATCAACAAAGTTAGACAGAGTCGAGCCTAGTCAGTATTTAGATAGGGTTACCGCTCGGAAACACCGGGTACTGTAAGTAACCTCCCATAACCTGAAATATGGTTCAGCTTTAAATAACCTACAAAGGGTTGATAAGCCATAACAATTAAATCGGTCTTGGATTATCCCTTTTTACTAACAACCATCTTCTTAGTTGATTTAAACAGATCTTTTGATATTTCGAGTATCTCTGTGGCAATTAAGATTTTTAATTACCTTAAATCGTTATTATTCATTACTCTCTCAAATAATTGTTCTTTCTGTCACCTAGAGGGTACGTTGAGTGCACAAAAGATGATTAACGGATACATATACGATTGATTAAATACAATGTTATGTATCTCTTTTTTGTAAGCATAGAGTCTTCTGTATATCATTAGTTGATACGACTGAGTTGACACATTTGGCCCAAGGTCAAATATCACCTGTTCCCATTCGATCACTGAATTTAAGCAACTCCGAGCATGGTCATGTCAGTATTTAGATGAGGTTACCGCTTGGGAACACCGGGTACTGTAAGTAACCTCCTATAATCCGAAATATGTTTCGGCTTTAAAAGATTTATAGGCCGTAAAAAACATGAATTCGGTGTATAACATATTCATCTATTAAAACTTCTACGGAAATCACAACAACAACCCCGCAGTGATGTTGAAAGCTATGACCTCACACAACTCAGGAGAGCCTACGGAACTAAATGAAAAGAAGAAGAGGGATCATTTTCCGACCTCTTTCATTCAACTGCTAACAGAATCCACACATTAAGAGGAATGCCTTTTTAAGTGATCGCCTCATAGCTACTCAAAAATGAGTGCAAAGAGTCATGATTAGCGTGGGATCTGTTGAAAGAGAATCAACCCGGAAGAACGCGTGTACCGAAAGTGGATTCTCTTCTTGCTCACACCTTTCTCGAAGGAAGCAATAGTCAACGTTTCCTCTGAGATTCAGGAAAACAGAGAACATTTTGCCCAACTACTTACGCACAATGAAATGATGGTAGCAATTTTGAACCATTGAAACAATACGTCTCCAAGCATATGCCAGGCAATGCTTAGACTTTTGGGGAAAATGGCGAGGAGTGCGGAAGGTAGTATAAAAAGAGGTAGCATAATAACCAGAAGTGATTATGTTTCATTGCTGCTGAAATTAGGGGAAGGCATCCGAATAACAAAGGAATTGAGATCTTGCAAGAGAATGCATAAGTAGTTTGGTTGCTTGCTTGATTTTGTTTAAGAGCATATCAATGTCTATGGGTGATTTAATGCCGAAATCCACATATCTGAACACCATTGTACGCCTTCAACTAAATATATACTATAAATAGGTATTGTTGGTAATTTTTGTATATAACAATATATTTTAAGACTTTCGTAGTGTTTTATTTTTGATCGGTGGGTAGTTCAGTAACAAATGCTACCACCCCTGTTAACAATAGCAAATAAAAGATGGTTCCACGGTTTTCAAAACTTCCAATCTTCCGAACAGAGGTCCTGCTACAGGATGTAGTTTATCGTCATACGCAGGACTCAGTTTCATGTGGCATAAATGAATATACGCACATGAAATAGGGGAATCCTTCTGCAAAATATTCTCCTGATTTGGCACCATCTAATTCCCTGATTTTGTTTTGCATATATTTAAAATGTAAGCATTCCAAGATGAGAACACAGTGATGAAGGAGATGTACTGCTCGCCAGAACAACACATAAATTATGGCTATATATCTACATATATATCTATGTATTTAATTATAATCGCGTATAATAAAAATAATATATTGCTTTAATTTGTATTGAGCACTTTTTAAAAATTAAATGCTGCGAACAGTGAAATTCTACTCCAGCTGTTCTTTCTCTCATTTGCATATATATATATATATATATATATATATATATATATATATATATATATATATATATATATATATATATATATATATATATATATTCAAATATGTTTCATGGAATAATATAGACATATTGGGTCTATTTATTTTTATTCTGATCTTTTCCAGTTCTCTAGTCGTTTTCTTGATGTTAAGAGGAAATTCATCCTAATAGCGCCGTAGTTTTTGTAAACCTAGTACTTTAGATCATTTCCAAGATCATATTCAGGTGTAAATTACAATGAGATCTTATTGTAACAGCGATAAAATCTGCATTCAGATGTGATGGTGATGTTTAAAGTCATTATACATAGATACATACATACATACATACATACGTATATATATATGTGTGTGTGTGTCTGCGTGTCTGTGTATGTGTGTGTATATTGTCAGATTTTGTAATAGATCAACATCCAAAAACATTTACAGATTTAACTGTATCATTTACCAGATAAAAGTTTTCTTTTTAAGTGTATGTTGTAGCCTAGAATGGAATAACCAAAACTGAATTTAGAAATGAGGTAGTAATCTTTATAACATCAACAAAATACAATACTCGCCAGCGGCATGAAGTAGGTAAACTACTGTTAGTGCTGAACTACGTAGACAGCATATTACCCCCACTAAAATAATGTCCAATGTGTTCATGAGGATTGGGACATACCCATTAGTGTTCATAGTTACGGTATATAACAGTGTACCGTACCTTATTACAGGGCTGAAAATACAGACATTAGTCAACATTTGAATGAAAGCACTCGGAATATTACCTCCCCGGACCTCCTTTAATCCCGTAGACTCAACATCATTGAGTCATATCAAAAAAAGTACCATTTTTAAATATTTCAACAAAGCTGACACATCTTTGATGTAAATTGATAATCAGAGAGCCCCTTACGACATATTGTCCGAAAGATTCTCCTATTGGCAGTGAGAGAATGCATTGGTTGGAATGTCTGCTTGAAACCGTTTTAAAGCTTTTAACAAAAAGGGAAAACAATACAATTTGACCGCGTACAGGCTGCCACCAAAAGGAAATGGCGATTGAGGTGTAAGAAGGAAATCTGGAGAACAGGAATATTCGGAAAGTGTCCATCCATTTTGCATATGTTGGTTCTTCAATTGTTCCATTCTCCGACAAGGGATGTGGTAAAACATTCACGTGCTATGGCGTTCCCCATCACAATCCCGTAAGTCCGGATTGGGACCACTACGGCGACATCTGGTTTTTGTTTTGAAGCTGAAATCGCCGTTAAAATGAAGGCGATTTCAGATCGTAAACGAGATAAAAAAAGAACGTGACGAGAGAGCTGAAAGCGATGATAAAAGAGGATTCTTTTTAACTGTTTTGACAAATACAATTGCTGCACCAACGCTCTTGGGAAAAACTCGAATAGCACTTTTCTCTACCTAATAGAACATACCTTTCAGCCTTGTGTAGAGGCCTGTCTAGGAGAAGGGCAGCTCTGAATTCCCAATTATGAAGATGACAAAGGAAAAACGCCTCAATATATTTACACATGTCAATTCACAGATAATAAAGGAAAAGAATATTTGAAGAGCCTTGACTGCCTATGTTCTATGTTCTGAAACGCTAGGGAATGAAACAAAACGGGTCACTGGAATGAATGTGTTAAATACCATTTGAACTGGACTAAGATGCTAATGCCTAAGGTAGGCTACATTTCGTTAATATTATTTTGCTGGATAGGAACTTGAGTGATCATTTCAAATTGGTCAAACAGTAGGTTGATCTCTGTGTTTTCATTCTCCAATTTGGTATTTTATTCTAAGTTGAGATGGCCCGATTTCTTCCGGTGGGTTAAAGTCATATTTCAAGAAATTACCGCACAGCATCTTCATGATTCTTCAGCACTAAAGAAAAAATACCGCATTTCTTCATGTAGGAAATCTCTTTACTGATTACAGATTGGCTGATGGTCGATAGTCCCACTGAAGAAATTTCGTAAAATCTAAGAATGGTAGCTGGTTCCAAACGAATTACAACCTGTCAAAAGGTTTAAGAGTTTTCAATTTGGCGAAAGTGTTTAGTAGGAAACTAGCTAACCGGTAGCTATTCAATGTCGTCTAGCTTTGAAAAAGAAATAAAACCTTTTACAAGTCGACGAGCTGACAAGTTATTGTTCTCCTCAGTTAAAGACATCTGAAAAAACGTAATAGTTTAAAAGGATTTTCACGAAATGATGTGGGAAATAAAATCACTAAAGTGGTCGGTGTCTTTCTCATATCCTCTGTTTATATCCCTTCGCTTATCTATTGAGTTATTCATTTGATTTCTTGTTTTTTTCTTTTGTAACCTTTTTTCTTCCTTCTCCTTCTTCCTTTTTCTGTCTTTGCATATACTGGGCGCGATGAATAAATTGTCGTCTAAATTATGCAAAAAAAAAAAAAGAAAGTAAATAACAGTGACATCTCATTTTAACAGACATTTTTACAAAAATTACACAAAAATATCTTGAAAAACTAAAGAGTTAATTTATTCAATAAAATCGCCATTGGTATCAACCACGGCCTCCAGACGATTTCGGAATCTCCTGCAATTCTTCTGGGTGGTCTCCTTGTTTAAGTTGGTGACAGCTGCCATAATCCTTGCCTTCAGTTCATCTTTGGTGTTACAATGCGTTTTCTTGGTTTCTCGATCAACTGCACCCGACACATAATAAACAAGGGGGTTGTAGTCTGGAGAGTTAGGTGGCCAGATGTAAGGGGTGATTAGTGGCAGAAATTGTCTGACAGCCATGATTGGTTTCTCCTGAATTTTTGGTATGGGGCATAGGATCATCCAGCAGCAACCCTCTTGACCCAGGTCTACACTACCACCTCCTTGTTGAGGTTGAAACCCTCAGCAACAAATTCGGTTGTTCTTTAGAACGATCAGCGAGAGTTTTCATAGCCACCGTGCCTTTGTAATCGCCATTAGACACGTCCAACTCTTTTCGAATCCTCTGCACTGCGCTAAGATCGACACCCAAACACTCTGGAATTATCGTAGTGGAGTTTCCAGAGCGAATGCCAGGCCGCAGAACATGCATTTTCGAGATTTCTGGCGGGGTCAATTGTGTCATCGTAGTCTTTTTTCTCACAGCGGGTGCCACACTGGCCCTATAACCTGTGACATCGACAAAATAAAAACGAACAAAATGGATGCTCGAAATTAAAAATATAACATTACGACAATGTACCCGTCGCACCCTCTCTTTCTCTCTCTCTCTCTCTCTCTCTCTCTCTCTCTCTCTCTCTCTATATATATATATATATATATATATATATATATATATATATATATATATATATATATATTATAATATTATAACTTAACTGATTTAAAATATGGTTTCTTCGCTACACAGTAATAGCCGTGTTTCAAAAACTGAAGCAAAAGACTTAAAATTTAATTATATAATTAAATTAAAAGCATTAGTTCTATTTCATCTTCAAGCGAATTTTGGAATAACTTATTTTCTTTTTTGGGAATAACTTCAGTAAATTTTAAAATAAGTTATTCCAAAATTCGCTTGAAGATGAAACAGAACTAACAATTAATACGAGTAAAACGTTTGTCACTTATCTAATTGGTGTTAACTTCAGCATCCCGGATCGGTGTTACGTAGACTTATCCTCCAGGAATCAATCCCTTCATTCCGTCAGTGGGTATGTAGAGGGAGAGAGAATGATATATACATTTCTATATATCAGGACAATGTTAGGGAATTGAATGAAAGTGTGTAAAAATTCTATATAACGCGTTTCCTCCTCTAGAAGGACTTCATCGCACGAAAGTAATGTTTTTGTTTATGAAATTATATATGCGTAGGACGGATAGGAAGAGATATAAACCCATGCGTTTGTTATAATCATGTACTTAGGGGAAAAGCTGATAATGAAGAAACCACGAATTTCATTATTTTTAGTTTAAAGTGTGTTTTCATTTGAGTTTTAAGCTTTTGATTCTAACATTTTGTAACCCAAATATATAAAGGACAGCATTGAAAACTCTGAAATACTAAAACAAACTTTTTTTTCAAATCAATTACGTAATACATATATATATATATATATATATATATATATATATATGTGTGTGTGTGTGTGTGTGTGTGTGTGTGTGTGTGTGTGTGTGTATGTGTGTGTGTGTGTATTTAGGCAGCAATCCTTCTTTCATGCACATTTCATTAAAAACGACTGACAAGGTGCTTTTATTTAGTTTTTTATATAATTTCTCGTGCGATTTAATAAAGTTTTTCTTTTCAGAGGATAAATTATATAAAGACTGTCAGAATGTTCTTTTTATCCGAGCGCTTTCGGCTATACATTTAGCCATTTTCAAGGATTATATTTCAATAGCTCAATTAGATCTCATTTAAATATTCATGGACACCTACCGGACACTATTCGAAATATACTTGTCGACAACACTAATATAATAGCATCATCCACTTGCAAAAAAAGGCTAAAAATAATGGAAGCCTTACTAATAAAAACAAACAAACCAACACTTAATAATATTAACTTTGAACATGGACATAATATCTTGATCGAGTTTTGAAACAAAAAAAATAAATCACTTTATAAAACATACATATAAGAAACTATTTCTATTTCTAATTCTAACAGTTGAAATATAATACTTGAAAATGGCTAAATGTATAGCCGAAAGCGCTCGGATAAAAAGAACATTCGGACAGTTTTTATATAATTTATCCTCTGAAAAGAAAAACTTTATTAGATCGCTCGAGAAATTATATAAAAAACTAAATAAAAGCACCTTGTCAGTCGTTTTTAATGAAATGTGCATATATATATATATATATATATATATATATATATATATATATATATATATATATATATATATATATATATATATGTATGTATGTATGTATGTATATATAATAGTTATAATCGGTTAGTAAAAAACTTCAATAGCACAACTTGCAAGTATATCAAAACAAATTGGTACCCGAGTAAAAAATTGGGAAAAAAAGAAGAAAAAACTAGACAGATCCGAACAGGGTGAAACAAATCGTCCAGTGCCTAACATTTTTAGTCCAAAGAAAAAAGCCAAGCGGCTACTAAAGTTAAAACATAAATGCTCAGTACGCTAAGTAGAGCTGGGATAAATAAAATAAATCCTAAAGAGCCAGGAACAACCTACGTAGGTTTCACTTAAACGGATCTTCAGGGTAACTGGCCAGATTACCCTGAAGATCCGTTTAAGTGAAACCTAGGTAGTTTATTCCTGGCTCTTTAGGATCTATTCTACATATATATATATATATATATATATATATATATATATATATATATATATATATATATATGTATGTATGTGTGTGTGTGTGTGTGTGTGTGTGTGTGTATGTAAGGTTGAAAAATTCACCATTAACACGAATTGTATTTCAACCTTAAGGCCAAATCAGATTGTTTTCTGTCTGGTCAAATAATATTATATTATCACACACACAAACATATATATATATATATATATATATATATATATATATATATATATATATATATATATATATATATATTTCTAATATAGTAATGGATATTTTTTATTTATTAATACAACAGATTTTTGGCGCTTTAAACGTTATTTTTGGTCGATGCACATATTTGAATAGACGCCTTGTTTATTTATTAAAGAGTATATTTATTTATTTCCGTCTACCGTCGTGAATGTTCCAGAAATCTTATTAAAGAAAAATAGCGCTCTCCAGCAGTATTCGAACCTGCGTTCCTCTGGCCAGAGAGAAAAACGACGTGCCTTAACTTAACTTTAGCGGGCTGAACATGCAGCGTATCGGACGTTCGAATCAGGTCATGATTTACTTGTTAAATTGATTTATTTGTGTGCTCTAGGTTGGAAACAGGCAGGAAACAAAGAACCATAAAGAAAATGTCTCACTGTCCATTATAAATAAGTAGACGTCATGTGCTGGTGTAGATTTGGCTGGAGAATATATGTATAAAGCAACGATTTAGCTTTCACGATACGGGACGTTCGGCGCGAATTCTTTTCTACTCGCCACTCGAGTGTTCAACGCTTGAAGTGCGAGGTCCTTGCCATAAACACTGTCAGAAAGGTTTAGAGAATTTGAAAATAGAAATATTGTCACTTATTCGACTTAGAGAATTTGAAACAAAGAAATTTTATCCTTTCTTCGATGTCTCTTTTCTGTATATTTTACACGTAATGTGTGCGCTGTCTACTACAGAAAATAAACAGGGCTGCTTTTCCTACATTTGTCTCCTAACAGGAGACCAACGACCTCTCTCTTTTCTCTCTCTCTCTCTCTTTCTCTCTCTCTCTCTCACTCTCCAACTTTATATATATATATATATATATATATATATAGCATTTGGGAGCGGGTTCCTCACACCAAAACAAGGGGGAAAAAGTCCCTTTAAGTATATGCATGCACATCCTTCGTTTTTGAATTGTAAAATATAAAGTTTAAATTTACGATAGATAGGGGTGTGTTGTCATTTAGACTGGGTTACATTTTGTCATTCATGTACATTTGTGCCCAGTCGGTCTTCAGTGTTTAACTTGTGCAGTAGTCAGTTAACTGAGAAGTGTTCTATTTAACAATAGAACACCGAATTGTAAATAAAACCTCATGACTAACACTTTCTACTAATATCAATTCTTGTAGTAATTAGATAAAATAAACAAATTATAAGTATTTTAAAGTGGGAAGGGACTTTTCAATCACTCAATATTCATATTTATATATATATATAGACAATGTGGAGGTAGAAATCAACATTGTATGCAGACTGTCAGTTTTACGTCACGGCCAATTACACACACACACACACACACAAACACACACAAACACACACATATATATATATGCATGAGATTACAATATATAATATTATATATCAAGATAAATATTGGGGGAAATTTATAACTAACTGGAAATGTTTACTTGAGACGCGTTGGTACTCTAGGATATTATCGGAATAACTTTGTTGGTAGGATTACACATGCACACGGCAAAGGGGTGCTGGGAATTTTAGAATTTGTTTTAAAAAAAACTATATTAAAATATGTTACAAGATACATATATATATATATATATATATATATATATATATATATATATATATATATATATATATAACATAAACACACAGTACCTGAAGATCGCGTTTGAAACTTTGAGAAGTGAAAATGGTGCAAGATAATATGTATAATAGGTATATTTATTAATATATATATATATATATATATATATATATATATATATATATATATATATATATATATATATATATATATATATATATATATATGTATATATATATATGGCCTGTTCCTTTGCAGACATGCTGCAACTAATTTTGTCAAGATTTTACATAGTGACCACACAGCAAAGACTCTGCATCGGATTTCAATCGTTTCTCACTAAACTCATGAAACACGCCATTTGCATTACTCTACAATATCTAAATATTTCCCAAGATTCCTTTCGTGGTTTCGTTGACGTTTTCTTCCCAAGGGACAGTTAGTTCTAACATGATGACTTGTATGGCCTTTTCGGAATAAATAATCATATCTGGACGAAGCTTAATCTGAAATATTTTCAATGAATTTTAGCTGCCTGAAAATAAAACAGTTGAAACCTAACCTGAACAAAATAAACTATGAAATCTCCACAAATATCCTTAAATGCCTATAATTAGTAACAGAAGCCATTGGTTCATACCAACGGCTTTCCATTCTCAATACTCATCGGATTCACTCTCGCGTGGTCATGTGTGGCGTCATGAGCTGTGGTGCGATTTTCGCTTTCAGCGTCTTATATGCACGTGTTTATCGTTGCTTGGAAATCATCCAAGTAAACAAAAACAGACTATCATCAATTTCTTGTTCGTGTATTGCTTAATATATTGTGTAATTGTCATCTTTGATAATGGCTTATGTAAGCCGAAAGCTTAGATTGGATTAAAAATATGTATCAATATTGTGATTTTCTTTCATTGTTTAATGATAATGTTATTAAGCTTATCAGACGATATGAAAAGAACTTGCATAAAATATACAGACAACACTTATCTATATTATTTAATGAAACATGTATGAATATATATATATATATATATTCTGTTCATACGTTATTTTATAGATAGAATTACTTAAGTAAATGCACTATTTGTATACAGAGCATTTACCTAAATAATAGTATCTATCAATATAACTTATCAACAGATAATATTTTAAATAATTTTCGGTTTAATCCATTTTAATATATATATATATATATATATATATATATATATATATATATATACAGAAATATGCATATGCATGCATGTATCCCTCTATACATATACATTTATACACATATATAGATGTACATACATATACACATGTAAATATGTATAAATATATATATACATATATATGCATATATATATATATATATATGTGTGTGTGTGTGTGTGTGTGTGTGTATGTATATACATATATAAATATCTGCCTACATAAATATATATATATATATGTATGTGTATATATATGCATATATATTCCTCTATGCACACATATATATCCGTGTTAATATACATATATTTACATGTATATATACATATACACATGCACATTTATACATATATTAACATGTATACATTCATATGTACATATATATAAATAAATGTATATGCTTATCTATACACATATATATATATATATATATACATATATATAGTGATATATAGAGACTTTTCCTATGTATCTATGCATATGTATACATATAAAAATACGTATATATATATATATGTGCATTCATATATACATAGATATATATACATATATTTACATAAATAGAGACATATATATATGCATATTTACATAAATATATAGAGACATATATATGACAGATCAGGGCCAATTACGTTGCATATCTGGCTCTGGATATTATCAAGAACCCCGAACCAAACAGAAGGGGCTCCAGACCATATATGACAGCAATGCTCCATGCAAGTGTGAATCGTTGATTTGTATATTTCAAGAATCGATTCTGCCTGGCGCGGCACAGGGAGCCAACGTTCCTTGCGGTGGATGAAGCAATTGAACCAATGTATTTGTTCCATCTCAGGTCAGCAGTCAGCATGAGACCGAACAGCCGCAGAGAGGAGCTCTCGAGAATTTGAGCTTCAGACATTCTAATGGGATGCAGGGAAGGATCTCTGTGGTGATTAATAGAGAGCAGTTTTGTTTCTGAGGCGTTAAAGTTAACCAGCCAATTTCTGCCCCAGTTCACAACCGATTGGAGGTTTTTTTCGAGACGGACAGCCAGGTTAATTTTGTCAGCGACACTAGATTTGTTATTGAGGCAGGAGTAAATTGTGGTGTCGTCCGCGTAGATGCCAACTTGGGATCTATGGCGTCAGGAAGATCATTTATGAAGATAAGGAACAGAGTAGGTCCTAGGATGGAGCCTTGAGGAACACCTGCCTTCGTGGGATAGAAGCTGGAGGTGAATCCGTTTAGAACGACCTTCAATTCGCGGCTTGACAGGAATTATTGTATTCGGCCAAACAATCGACTTCTAATACCATAACCCTGAAGCTTGCGAAGAAAGCCGGCTTGCCAAACCCTATCAAACGCTTTGGAGATGTCTAGGGCCACGACACAAGCTTCTCCATTATTATGAAGAGCTTGGTAGACAAATTCAGTGATGGCCGTAAGCACATCAGCTGTAGATCGAGCAAAGCGGAAACAATATTGCTTGTCTGAGATCAGATCATGGGATGTATGTTCGTTAACCACTTCGGCGTTGATTAGGGCTTCGAAGACTTGGCCGAAGAGGGCTAGGAGACTGATAGGACGGTAGTTAGAAGGGTTAGAGGGGTCGCCAGAGTTCTTAAAGACAGGAACAATTGATGAGGACTTCCAGCGCTCAGGAAAACAAGACTCCTTGAAGCAGTAGTTGTATAATTTAGAGAGGGCGGGCACCAGTTCAGGCGCACATTTCTTCAAGACAATGGCTGGTATCCCATCTCCACCACTAGCCTTGTAGGGGTCTAAATTAGAGATAATGCCTAATAACAATGACGGGGTTATGTGTAACCCGCTCAATAGGTCCTCAGTTCTGAGAGGGAAATCGGGTATGGGTCCACCGGAAGAGTCAAGAGTTGAATTGAAAGAAAATTTCCGAGCAAAGCATTCAGCCTTGTCGGCAGAAGAAGTCAGGACCTCAAACTGGTTGAACAGAGGGGGTATAGAGGGTTTGCTATTGTTCAGTACGCTCTTTCAGAGACGCCAATAATCCTTGGAGCCGAATTTGCGAGATGCAATACATTCCTTCATCCGAGCAGCAAATAGTGACTTAGCTTCGTTGAGAACACGCTTACACTCGTTATGGGTGGAGGCAAAGATGCATCTATTGCAGTCAGACATGTCGCTACGAAATAGGTGGAAAAAGTGGTTCCTATGGGCAATGGCGGCTGAGAAAGAAGCGGAGAACCAAGGGGAGGAGCGCGATTTGACCTTAAATTTCCTTGAGGGGATGAAAGCGTCAATTCCAGCTTTAACCCAGAATGAGACCTCTGAAGCACATTCTTGAACGGGGAGCTTAAAGACAACATCCCAGGGGACGTTACGGAGGAAATCACGGAACGAGTCCCAGTCAGCTCGTTGATAGTAGAACGAGGTTCTGGTGGTAGGAGGCTCTTTGCAGGGGATGGGGTTGAAGGAGATGTTAACAGACACTACAGCATGATCGGTTTACCAAAAGGGCGGAGCTGCGTGGCACTACAAGACTCGCGGATTGAGGTAAAATACAGATCGAAAAGAGAGGCCTTACCGTCCCGGTTGTAGGCAATACGCGTGGGGAAGTCAACTATCTGCGTGAGGGATTGAGAAACTGAAAAGTTAAGTGTATGAATGCCTGCGAGGTCAGTAA
>OZ038497.1:72006796-72009296 GCA_964036315.1 Acanthosepion esculentum | reverse complement strand
TGACATCCGTTAAATGGATGTCGTCAGGTTTTTTTAAATTTTATTGTTAACGGCAAAAGATTCTAACGGTATTTTTTCTATTTGTATACTTAAAGATTTGTTGGGGGTGTGAGGTTAGAATACGTTATATTTAACTACAATTTTAAAATATTTTCACTTTTAATTTTTAATAGATTATATTTCTTTTTAAAACAAGTAAATGTATTAGAATTACTTACAGTATGTAAAATTATTCTTTCATATCAAGTATAAGTATGTATATTACCAGGTCACATGTTTTAAAATTTTATATATAAGTAAAATTTATGACGATGACGGCAAAAAATAGATAATTTCTCTGATTCATTAAACTTTTATTTTTTATAAACTTAGTAATATATAGTTTCTTATGTATGTACAAACGACATGGGTCATGTAATGGCCTACATATTCTAGCTTTCCATATTAATTTCATTTTACTGTAGGTGTTTTATTGGATTCTTTTAGGTGCCAGAAGTACTTTGAGAGAGATGTTTGATTTTTACATTTATTTATCCTAAATGAACTTTGATGTTGGTTGAACATTTTTTTGAATTCATCGCTTGTGCAACCTATATATATTTTTATGTTTTCAGGATTTTAAATAGAAGATGCAATATACCAAGAGAGGCTTGCGACGTGTGAGAAAAGGATTGTAGTGTGGACCGGAATAATTTGTCACACACAATGACGCCTAGACGCTTTTGGACTCTATCGAGACTTTAAAGTGACGGCTGGGCAGCTTCTGCTAATATATGGCAGAAGTACTTCAATTTCGGCCTGTAAAGGTAGGGTAAAACAGTTTCCGATTTTGTTTGTTTTACGGCATATCAACCTCAATGTCTTATTTAATGCCGACAAATTTTATTGCTGGTAATTTTTTTTTTCAAAATATATTTCTAGTCATATTTTTTTCTTAAAAAATCTATTTCTGGGAATATTTTTCCTTAAAAAAATGTATTGCTGGTAATATTCTTTTAAAAATATATAGTTGTTTGTATTGCTGGTATTTTTAAAAAAAAAAGTATTGCTGATAATTTTTTTAAAAATTACCAGCAATAATTTTTCCTTAAAAAAATCATTGCTGGTATTTTTTATTTTAATATTTTTACACTTCCATAGGATTTTGGGCAAAAGTTGGGTGTTAACTTCTTGCCCATAGCTGGGACCATAACGGGTACTACCGCCTCGATTCAGGTGGACCTGGGAACATCAACAATTAAAAGATGGTTCCACGCTACTCAAAACCTCCTGATCAGAGGCCTTGCTGTTGGACGTAGTTTATCGCCATACCCAGTACGGGAGGAAGACAGGAGGTGCCAGGTACTTACTAGAGTGGTAGAGGGAACCGTCAATTTTTCCAGCATCTTTAGAGATAGATAGATCGTATATGCGAGTTTCACTTGAGGTCGGGGATGAGTTTCAGTCCCATTAGACTCTCAATGCACGGAGTCTCCCCAAACAAGAAAACTGACAAAGATGGTGTTAAAGAAGTATCAAGATATAAAGAAAAAATATACGCCAGGGAAAAATACGAAAAAAGGAACAAGTGAGATGAAACAGTTTGAAAAAGATGGAAAGAAAATTTACAGAATTATTAAAATTAATGCTATACTTGATAAATGAAGAATGAGATAAGATTGTAATTTCTGAAAGGAAATGAGGAAAACAAAAATGGAAAGAGCGTTTAATAAAGAAAAACAGAGAAAAAAAGAAGAAATATAAAAAGAAACGAAGGAGGAAGTAATCTGTGAGAAGGAATAAAAGTTATTGCAGAAAGACAGGAAAAATGAGATCGGCACAAAAACAAGAATCAAAACATAAAAGAACAATAAGTAGAAAAAAAGAAACGAAATCAAGTAGTAGTAGTAGTAGTATTAGTAAAATAGGAAGAAATAGGCACCAAGAAGAAAGGGAGGAATTGCCTTGGAAGAACAAAGAACAGTAAGAAATTAAAATAGAATAAAGGTTTAAGCATAATTAGCAAAAAGAATGAAAGAAAGAAAGACAGAAAACGGGCAAGAAAGAACACAGAATAAGAAAGACAAAAAGAAAAAGATCAGAAAGAAAGAAAAAAGGAAAAGGTAAGAGAATAAAACTGGAAGAAGTAGACGATAATAACAAGGAGGAATGTGATGGTGTTAAGGAAGTGCAGGCGAAGGAAAAAAGATAGGGAAATATAACAAAGGAGAGCGAAGAGAAAACAAGGAAGATTAAATAGAAAGAATAAGGGTAAGAAGATTAATAGAAAGAAAGAAGAAAATAGAAATCAAGAAGTTTAATAAGAGATGAGAAAGAAGTTGTAATGTAAAAAGAGAAAAAGCTGAAAGGAAAGAATAAGAAAATATGGGAACATGAAATATGTATAAATATATATGTATATACAAAAATATAGATTATAGTTACTAAAATGAAAAAAAAATAGCTGTCGAGTTTTAAACAATAAAATTGTTATAAAGTGTAAGAAAATCAAGGAGAGACA
>OZ038497.1:71861796-71999296 GCA_964036315.1 Acanthosepion esculentum | reverse complement strand
TTCCTTTGGAATATATTTTTTTTAAATTGTAGTGCAACTTTATGGAGAGCCTGTATAAGTTGAGTTACATTTCAGAAAAGAACATATCTTGAAGCAATATAATGTCTGCAATATAAAATTCGAAAGAGTATAAAACTTAATAAAATCAATAAAGGCAAAAGTGAATAACTCAGAATTCACAAGAATCCTATATCAAGAATCATATATAACATTAAAATGGTAATTATACATATATATGTAGTAATTAATATAATTATTGATATTTATTTTTATTTCATATATAAATATCTGTCGGTATGCTTGTATGTGTGTATATATGTGTGTGTGTGTTCCTGTGGAAATATTCCCATATGGACTATTGTGCCAATCAAATATATGTTAATGTGATATATTTCAGTTTTATTTATAAATAAGAATTCGCACTATCTTTGGTTTCTCATCGTATAGATAATTATTTCTAAATAAACAAATGCAATTTATCTAGAATTAGCATTTAACATACCAGAAATTGAACAACCATAATGCAGTCAAACCTTCATAAAACCCGTTATTATCAATATGTCATAGAATAATAAATATAATCTGAAACTCACGATATATTGATCATATGAGTTACGTATATTCTAATATTTCTCTCAATATAAGTTTGTAAAAACCAATTTTCTTTTACAAACACTGCCTTGTATAATAAAACTGACGTAATGTGCGTGTGTGTGTATATGGGATTGAGCTTTTCAGATTTTCCCACCGACAATTCCACACTTGAAATATTACATTATGTGGTGATATTGAAATGTAGATTTCCTTTATGGTTTTCTTGTATTGTACTGTTCGCTATATGTCGAATATAAAGACAGCAAATTTACCTTCGAACAGCTTCTGTCCTTTGGCAGACGAAGTGCGGATCTGCTTCCAAGCAAGCCAAATCGAAACGGACCCGGATAGCCGAAGTCGAGCCAAACAAATTCAGGACCAAACAGGACGAACTTGACGTTTCTATCTCTTCAACGTCACACTCTGTATTACCGGGCCAATTGCCAAAATTTTGTGTGTATCGGACATAATGGATTTCCTCTCTTCGTTGGGGCAGTTCTGATTGGCAGATCATTGGCCACAACACGACGGGGATTCTGACCACAAATGAAGATATGCCTGACTTCGTGTGTCCCTTAGGAGATATTTCGGGAAAGTGTAACGTTGTAGAAAAGATAACGGCGAACTGGATTACTCCGAATTCAAAGTTTTCCTCTTCTTTCCAGCTGGTTTCGTGTTAAACTTCCAGGAAGTCGTCGTCTGTCAAATAATATGTCGCATAAATACGAAACAACCGAATCCAGCTTTAGAAAAATAATTTTTTAGGACTTTGATACACTTCTTAAGGTGAGGAATATAGAATGATATTTTAATGATGTTTACAGTTTTATTTAAATTTTACGCATCTTTTCCAAGAAAAATACGAGAGTGACTGGAAAATATATATTGGCGGACTACATAGGATAATAATGTCAGTGATAGAGTAGCAGGGTTGTCTGAACATTGGCGTTTCGACCATGAAGCCCGGGTTCGAATCTCACAATCCACGAGTTCTCAAGAAGAATACTTAATATTATACGCTTAGAAGATGGGTCCAGCGTGCAGCATCATTGGCAAGTGTCTGAAAGCCCTACCACCAATTGAACCAAGTCTGATGAGAGTATTTACGTAAAGGAAACCTTTTGTGGGCGTTACTGGTCGTGTTAACCCGAAGTCAGAAGTCACCGGATTTTGAGTGAAATGACAACTTTTTACCCCAGATTGTGAGTTCCCTCCCAGAAATTATAACTAAGCTCAACCCAAATAAAAACTACAGTTTGGGGCAATATTTGCAATTCCTTCAATTAAATTCACAAAGTGATATCTCCGGAGTATGAAGTTGCAAATTTGAGAGGAAATTTCTCTATTCTGCAACTTATAGCATTTTAATTCTATTCTGCTAACAAAAATCTCTCTAGAATATGCCGTTCAGTGCGGCGTTACGGTAAAATTAAGTTTATCAATTCTGTAGCTGATATTTAAATAAAGAAATGCAATTGATCTAGAATTACTATTTAATAGACCAGGAGTAACTCTTGAGAGATTTAAATAGCCATAATAATAGTTAATTGCCGTGCTCATTAACATTTGGATAGAAAGTCAGTTTATTTTTCAAGTTAAAGACTTCCACCTGTATTGCGCTAATAAAACACCCACAGTTACATAACATTCTTTCTTTTCTTACATTTACAAATTTATGAGGAATTTTTATACAGGTAGGCCATCGCCAATCCGGAAATCAGTCTTCCGGGAATTATTTCCTGAAGATCAATTTTACTTTTCGACGGTCAACAAACGGACATTACACTACATTTTATTCGAGTTAGCTGGGTTTGTATCCCTTCAAAAAAAATAGAAAGTCATTTCTATCTGTGCTTTGCATATTTGTATTAAAATATCTCAATGTTTAGACCCAGTCATAACTCCGATAAATACAGATACCAGTAGGATACGCAAATGCTACACACTGTCCATTAATTTTCATTTAATTTTTCTTTGTTCTTTATTAATCAATAATTTAGGTGCCGCCACTAATTTTCGATACCTTGGCATAAATGATTTTTTATAAATGAAAAGTATTTCTTTCATTTTAACTCTAATTGAAGGCTAAAGGATTAAATTTACTATTTTCAGTAAGCAAAAGACTCTGATGCATTTAAACAGAAATTATATTGATTAGAACCCATTTTTTTTTTCGAAAATAGCCTTTTTTAGTCGTTTTTCATCGTAATACAATTCTCTGTATTAAAAAGCCTTCAAAAATAAAATATACTTTCCCGAAACTTTGTAAAATAACTGATTTAAAATATAATTAATCTGATTTGAAAAAAAATAATAAACAATTTAAGTTTAAGATAATGACGGTTTGCGCCCATTTTTATATAATTTTTAAGTAATCAGTAATCTTAAAAAATGTTGGAAAATAGTCGCCGTAATCTAATTTTTGGAATGTTGACTTTAAATTTACTATAGCCATCGCTCTTATTTTCTGATATTTTCTTTGTGTAAGGTCGACCATACTTTCAGGCATGGACTCGGTACGTAATATTTGATATACATAAAAAAAGTAAAAAGTTATTTTATAAATCTCGGCACAAAATGATTTGTATTAAGCTTTTCAATTTTTGCTTAGCAATTATAATTTAACTTAATAACAATATCCCCAAAACTGATGAAAGTAATGCAGGATTTTAAAATATGTATATATTATATATTATTATAATTAAAAATTATAAAAAAAATAAAATGAAATCAATTCATGTAAAAATTAATTATTCATCGAAAATTTATTTTCTTAAGACATTAGTGTCCTTAATATATCTTATTTATAAAAGCAATTAAAATATTGTCTAATAAAATAATATCATGGTTTTATTGCATTTTTTATTTTACAATTCGGAGGAGATTTTCGGGAAATGAATAGTCGTTTGAAAAAACTTTGTTGGTTTACATCCTGCTTTTAACTAATATAAAATAATTTCGGATGAAAATTTAATTTCTCGAAATTCTATGAAATTCGGTAAGTGAGGAGTTGGGTAACATGTATAAAAATATTTTCCCCAAAATTTTCTAAAAAATTTGAAAATAATTTAAATCATTTGTGAACAAGTTCTGAAAGTTTCATTAAAATCCGATAATTATTTGATTTTTTCAAGAATTTCCAAATCAATGTGTTTTCACCTGAAAAAAGGCGCTACATATTAAAATTTTTAATCAAAATTTCTAACATCCTAAAAAGGATTAAAATATTCAATAAAATAATTTAAAAAATTACTATGGTCTTTCCTCTTAATAATAACATAAACATTTTGACGATAAAGCTTTGTTTTTATTAAGTATCGGGCCTTTTTTAAACATGGTATGATATTTGTTTTTTTGTTTTTTTGTTCTTGTTTTTTTTTTCAGCGTAAAAATGGAGGTACCTAACAACGTATTTATTGACAGGGTATTTTAAAGGTAGGATGAAGAGGTTAGCTGTTTATTTAAGCAACCTAACCATCAGTAATCCAGCAAAGTACTTTATACCGTACTCTATAGATCGTAATGGTTACGGAATAGAGATACTCAACTTGTATATTGAACATTTATTTATATATAATTAGATAGATAGATAGATAGATATCAAAAGTCGGTGCATAGGAATTAACCTTGCATGTTTTAAGTTCGTTAATTGTTGTATGGTAAGGATAAGAACAATTCAGCATTTATTGACGAAGAGATGACATTACTGTCAATTGAAATTTATTAAATCTTTCACTTAAAGGCTTTTTTCAGGGAAACAGGTTTCCCATGTTCATTAATTGTTATCCTTCTGATGTGTGTTTCCTTCCTAACCTTTTGGTTAAGGTAGTGGGGAACGTCAACATCTTGATTATATCATTATTTTTTCTTCACGTAGATGCACTATCTTCTTCCGTTGTTTTGGTTGTCAGAAGCTTTCGATTATTGTAACGTCTTTTTATTTGGTAAAATTATTTTTTAATTTGCGACACACTACACGATCTGATGAAGGACAATCATCTTTAACACCGACAGGGTTAATTCATTACAGTACATTTTTAATCAATGATCAGGGAACACGGTTGTAAATAGCTGATTGATTATACAAATGCGGAGTATCCGTGACCACCAGATTTTCAAAACTGCCATCTTCCAATTAGCGAATTCTTTTGACTGCAGCATACAAGCGTTCTTCATGTTAAACCCTTTTAATTGCTGAAGGTTTTCCAGAAGATTGATCCTTGCTAAACTGAAACGTTGAAGCAGAAATATTTCATAATTATTCTAATAAGAATATCCAAGTTTCAAATGAAAGTTGATGTATCTGTCTATATTTCTGAGATGAGGTATTATGTACACTAATTACATTATTCGGACTATTGTCCTCATCTTTGTTGTCATATTTATCACACCGTTTTGGCCGTTGTACGCTCCAACCTTCTTCAGGTGGTTGGAATATCGAACTGAACTCTGGGGTAGACTGTTCTAGTTCCACGTGCCATGTCTAATGGGTGACAGCTATCGGTTATCTCCTGTTAATTCACCTCTCCAAGTTTTTCACTGCCTTAACCAGGTAGTGAACCCACGGCTCTTTGGGTCCTGTCACTGGATCTAACCAACGCCTTTATCCACTTTGTCATATGTCCTTAAGGACATTCCAGACACCTGAAGAAGGCCGGAGCGTAGAACGGTCGAAACTTTGTGATAAATATGGCAACAAAGATGAGGACAATAGTCCGAATAATGTAAATAAAGTTGATGTATATTCGCTATATAATATCGATGAACAGTACCATGCTCATGGCATCTACCAACAAACTGAGATACATATTGTTGTGGTAGGTTCCACCTAATTTGCATAGTGGAGTACTGACTATGGTTGGTACCGGGAAGACAGGGAGGCGAATCACGAGATTCAGCTAGAGACTCTGCCCGACTGCGACTTAGTCAACACATTCTCCAGGAACGGTCTTCCCAGAAATATACAAAATACTATATGTAAATATTGTGTACCCTTTCTTGTTTCAATACATTTTATTCTAAGTACATTTTGTGTTTGCATTATTATTCCATGCATTAGTCAAGTTTCAACACATATCGAAAGAGATTCTGCTCAATTTTGTGTAGAATGTGCTCTTCTGACAGGTTACAAAAACACATCTAATTGATGCTACCAATTTTTGAAATATTGAAAATGGCTGTATACTTTCCGGACAGAAGTCGTGAATTAAAAATGATTGAAGGGACAGTAGTCTATTTACTATTGATTTGAACCTATGACCGGGAGAATAGTGTGACCGCTATTGACGCCGAAAGCAAAATTCTTCCTTCTTCGAGTATGTTTCGTTCATTTTGCACTGATACTCATGGAGTAGATAAACTCATTTTTCCTCCAGCTATGGATAAAATAGCAGGGCAGGCTAGGATCTTTTGCTTTGATGTGACAACTAGAAGGAAACTCTGATTCAAAAACATGTTGTAGAGGGATGTGTTCCGTCAGGCTATCTTGCTCAATAAATCACCACTGTTGCTACACTGGGGTGTATTTTGGGCCCTTATGGCAACTAAAGAGTTATAAAACTTACGATATGACCAACAAAAAAGAAGTAATGAAAGACTTGGGCGGTAGTATCGTGTATCTTTTTTAATTAATATTACGATTAATATCACGATTTAATTATGCAAGATCCGGACAAAACTATTTTTATGTTTCACTCGAAAAATCAATGAAAGGATTTCCGAATTAAGCGTAGAAATAAAAATAATTACGAGGTCCGATCAAAAAGTACAGTGACTGTTGCTATGGTGACGAAACTAAAGTATGCTTGGTGTTAAATAATACTTAAGCAGACTATTATTTTTAGGAGAAATTGTATCTCAACTGTGGCTTTCAGAGGTTGACCTCTGAGGTCAGATGCAAGCCAAAATGAGGAAATCGATTTTGATTGGCGGAGCTAGAGTGGGAATGACAGATATTTTTTTCGGGTTGTTGGTTCTAACACGTCAAACAATGTGTTGCCTTTCGTGTCTGAAACGGCTCCTCGGGGAAATTAATAGTTAATGTTAATAAATAGTTAATAAAAGTTAAAATTATCTGTGTTTGACGTCCTTTCATTTCTGAACAAAATATCTAGTGAACACCGGCCGAGAGAAGATATGCAACCCTTGGCACCGATTGACTATACACTTATAAAGTTCCTGCCCACTTTTGTTGATTAAAGCAGTGCTTGGAAGGAAGTTGTGTAGAGTGTTGTCGTCTGGCCACCTCCATATGTTGAATCAGTGGCCATAGTTTATTCAGCAGTTTTTTTCCAAGTACAAAATTCTCCAGGTACTACAAACCACCATATTCCACAGAACTCTCTAACTGCGACGTTTACTTCTTCAAAAATCAAATCCCACTTGGAAGAAACAATATTTCAAGACGCCGAGAAAATTCAAGAAAATGTGACAAGGTACTCGCTAGTACCAAACAAATACTTTCAGGAATGCGTCCATCAATCGAGAGGATGCTGGATAAATTGTATGGCTACAGAAGGTAACTACTTTGAAGGGGGTCAAATGCGAATTAATATATGAAATTTTCTTTTTATAGATACTTTTTGATCAGACATTGTATTTAATAATTTTTTATATACTTACATCTCTTGATTCAGTTCGCATATTGTTCCACACTTTAGGGTTCTGTCAGATTTGGTTCCACCATACGTGAAAATCAATGATTTTTATGCTGATATTTAATATTGAATAACCTTACAAGGACGAAGCACGGTGGAGTAATGGATAGCGGCTCGGATTGAGGAATCGGAGAGCCGAGTTCGAATTCCCGTCGAATCCATTACATTCACTTACGTGCTAATACATTTGGGAAAGGTATGAATCCTCTTCTTCTTCCCCTACCACACCAACTGTAAGAAAATAGAAGGACAGACCGGGTTCTATAGCCTTGGTTGGCAACTGGTCTACCTACAGCGGGGAAAAATCGGCCTCGTCAGTCATGTATCGAAAGATAAATGATCGCCTATGCATGTATCACGCATGGCACATAACTGAATGACCTATTTGTAAAGGTGGCGTAAAATATTCTTCAAAATATATTTATTTGTACGTATCTACAGATAAAACGAATTCCAATGAATAATTATATATATTGCTAAGTATTAAAATGACATAGATGATGATATCGCTAAAAAGATTGGCGTAATTTGAATGAAGCAAATTATTATTTACCTTAAAATATGTATGTGATTCCTTGTACTATCAGAGATACTTAAGGTTTGAAATTGAAAACTTGCTTAGATATGTATTTGCATCAGCAAACCGGGTAGTGAATAAGGTAAACATTTTATTCTTTCTAATATATATATATATATATATATATATATATATATATAATTATGCATTCGAAAATTATAACATAAATATGTTATAAAATCACTACAAAAATAGCCATTTTGTTTCAACACCTCTGGCGCCTTATCAAGTGATGATGTTGAATGTAGAATAAAGGGTTTTAAAAGGTTCAAATCAATTAGCCACCCCTTGCAAGGGGAAAGGCTCTACTCTGTATTGAGAACTCTTTTAAGAATAGTAATTGTTGGTTATTGGAATTTATTCCGTATACATCAATCCTATACTTGTGCATATATATATATATATATATATATATATATATATATATATATATATATATATAGATATATATATATATATATATATATATATATATATATATATATATATATATATATAAACGGGTTTTCTATTTCAAACCTTACATATCCCTGATGGTAAAAGGAATCATACGCATATTTTAATGCATATATATATATATATATATATATATATATATATATATATATATATGTGTGTGTGTGTGTGTGTATATATACACACACATACACACTCGCACGCACACACATGTGTGTGTGTGTGTATATGTGTGTGTATATATATATATATATATATATATATATATATATATATATATATATAATAAAATATATATATAAATATATAATAAATCGGACGGCATATGTTTGTAGCATACCCGATATTGGCAGCGACATTTGAGACAAAAATATATCAAATCATTTAGAATTTAGATGAAAAGAGAGTTATTGTTAAGTAATGAGTCTGTTTATCCGAAAACACTAAAGATAAGATTAAACGTCAGTAGCTGTAGCATAAAAACATAACATGTAAAGATAAACAACAATTCTAAGATAAATAAAAAGCCTTTTCTTGTCGCTTTATGGAATTAGAAATATAAATGATGTAATAGTGTCGGCCATTTTGTACGAAAGAACGAAGTTTGGTGTTTATAATGACACCAAATTGTGTATAGTCATTTCATGTTGGTTTTAACACCCGACCACCTGTAACATCACATTTTACACTGTATATTTATCTAAATAAATATTTTCGCGTATTCGCATTTTTCTTTTTATATATATAGAGCCAAAATATCTTGGTTTACTTTCTTCTATATAGCCACGCGGTTCACTTGAATATCGTGCCAATCCTCATTGAAATATTGTCTTCGAATTTCCGTAGTAATTTAATTCAAATTTACCCTCTCTTTGTTTTTGTTCTGACCACGTTTTGAAATGTTTTTTAGTAATTTTCTTTTATTTATTTACTAACTACAATGATTTTAGTCCTCTCTGTTTATAAGATTCTGGATAAATTCTTTGATTGTTTTTCTCGTTGACTCCCTCAATATGAACTATATGATCGCTGGTTAACGGAAAATGCGTATATATGCCTCGGTTTACTGTTTTCCATATAGCCACGCGGTTAACTTGAATATCGTGCCAGTCTCCACTGAATGATTGAGCAATGCTGGTCAAGTAAATAGTGTTTTAGGAAGGGTTAATGGGACTTATACTAAGTTAAAACAATTTAAGGAACTGTTAAACTTTGTTCATAGTAAGTATTCCAGCCAAAAATATCACCAGTTAGCAGGCCCATTAGCAAGCCAGCAGGACTAAAAAGGAGACCTATCGCAGGGCTTTGGATTTCTAAGTCAACTACCAGCCTGGACTACTTGTAAGCTGTCGTTTTTTTTCTTTTGTTGATTTTGCGTTTTGTAATCGGAGTAGGTAGGCTTTCCTACCGCCCGGTCAATACTCCTCCCTCTTCTCTTGATCAAGAGTAGAGGCTCACCCCTTGTTTCTTGTTTAAGAAGGGGATCCAGGAACTCTTCCTCTCCTCCACTCTGGCCTCAGTACTAGTACTGCCGTGATTCTCCAGTGATGTGTGTAGTCTTTAGCAATGCCTCCTCATTCTGAGGGTATCGGGTTGACAGTTACCTAGTTGCTGTTTCCAACTGGTAGTTAAGAGCCCTAACTCTTGCGTAGCCTCTTGAGCGGCCGCTCTGATCAACAGTTGTATAATACCGGTGTGCCTGTAGTACCATATCGCTCATGGATGGGTGTCACTGCATTCATCACCGGTGGCCAAATTATGTTGCAGGATGTACCAGTTTTTTTCTCCCCGTGTCACAGTCGATGACCGTCTGCTACTTCTACTTCAGGCCTTCTCATTTTCACTCCCTAAATCTCCAACATGACAAATAACGATCCAAAAAGCAAAACTGATCCAGCTCTTAAAAGATCACCTAAACCATTCAACATTTCCTTTTCTAACGTCTGTGGCATTCGAACCAACTTCTGCAGTGTGGAATCGTTCCTCATTGAGAAGTCTCCCGATATACTGGCTCTCTGCGAGACCAACCCCGTCTCGTTTGTCCCCTCCTCTAAACTTTCGATGCCCGGTTACTTTCCTCTCCTTAGAAAAGACTCTCAAACCCACATGCACGGCCTTGAAGTTTACATCAGAGACCATCTCCCACTGTCTAGAGAGCTCTCTTTCGAATCTCCAGAACCCTCATACTTGTGTCTCCGCCTATCTCTCCTCAATGCTGTAAGCTACCGCTTATCGATTATCCCCAATTCGCACTTGCATAGAATACTACTGCCATATATGGTCTAGAGCCTCCGCTGTTTGCTTTAAGGTCCTCAACAAGATCCAAAGACGGATAAGCAATGTTGTTGGTCCTGATCTGGCATCCCATCTTCAGTTGCTCTCCCACAGACATGCCGTCGCCCCACTCTGTCTTTTCTACAGATACTATCACGGTAATTGCTACGACGAGCTACTAACGCTAGTTCCCAGACTTCATGAATTTAAGCGTGCTACTAAGCTGGCATCACGGTTCCACCCTTTCACCATCGAAACGGTTAAATGTGACCGTCTCTTCTACTCCAATAGCTTCATGCCCCACACCTCCCATCTGTGGAATTCCCTTCCTGTTATTTGTTTCCCTGATAGCTATAATCTCAAACTATTCAAATGTAATATCAATCGACATCTCCAGATGCCCTGAGCTATCCCCGGCCCTTCTCTTCATCCTTTTCTCCATCACACCTCTTTACTCTTGCTCCCACTCTGTAACCCCCTGCGTACCAGTGGCATCCCGCCTTGCTTGGGGTGAAATGCTTAAAAAAATTAAAAACTATTATTCTATATCTAATATTCAGTATCTTCTCTTTAAGTCAATTCACTTTAAAATCCGATGTAGTATTCAAAAAATCTCTGGAATTTTTACATGAACTGGCTTCCTTAAATAAAGACTATTTTAGAATATGAATTTAATTTCCTGGCGCAGTGTTTTCGAATTGTGTGTGAAATGTCCTACAAGACATAAAATCCTGGGTAGATTGATAATTGAAAAAAAATGAAACTCTTTAAATTCGCTGACAATCTTTGGTAGCATATCCTCTATAATAAATTCTAATTAGCTTGATTGAAGTAATTGCATATTTTCCAATGGTTTCAATAGCTATTTTGCGAGTATTGGTAAAAGGCAATATTTTAATGTTAGTTTTTATTACAGGAAAGATGGCTTCTTAACTTGAATAGTCATAATATTTTCCTACAGTTAAACTTTAAATTGACTACATTTTACATACAAAAAAATCATGAAATTAAATTACTAACCATGAAATCTCATCGATATGTTTTAATACTTTAAAAGTCTTCATAGGGGTCATTAAACTTGAAGTCAAATAGTTTTATATTTATGAAATGTATATTAACATTATTTGCAAATAAAAGTGTTCAATGGAGAGCATTTAATATATATGTAGTTATCACCGTTTCAGCATCGGGTCATTTGGGACAAAAATATATCAAATCATTTAGAATTTAGATGAAAAGAGAGTTATTGTTAAGTAATGAGTCTGTTTATCCGAAAACACTAAAGATAAGATTAAACGTCAGCCGACTACATGTAGCATTTACTAAGTTGTAAAGAGAACTGGAAATAACTTTAATCTCTATATCAGAATATTTTAATTGCATTGCGCTCACATATATCTCGTTATGGCGTGCCGTTTTTGAAGATTTTCATTTAAAATACTATTTGCAAATTAAGCCACTCTATGATTTCATAGACATGGAGTTATCTACCGTGAGAAACAAGATAAGTTTAATGTAGATTATTTGAATGATTACGAATGAAGATATAGCTTTTGTTCTTAACTTGAGTGTAAATAGATTTATTCTTGAAATCATTTTATTTTCTTGCTACTGGGCCCAAATTTTTCCATTGCTGCTGCTAAGCAAAAAAGACATAAGACATCTTATTATTATAATATATATTATACAGTTTTTTTATTATTATAATATATATTATACAGTTTTTTTATTATTATAATATATATTATACAGTTTTTTTTTTGTAAACAAATTGTTAATGGCAAAGCACACAGTTGTAATGTATCTGATATTTGAAAGATAATGTAAAATAATATTTCATATAAAAACAATTACATGTATCAGAAGTAAGCTTCCTATATTTGTAAAAGAAGTCATCCTGTTAGCCATTGGCAAATTTTATAACTACAGCAGTGAATCAAACCTAAAATTAGAGAATCTTACTAAATAAAATAAAACCGCCCAAACTAAAAGGTTATTTCTTTCAAGATTATCATCATTGCGTGAGGACGGGTTTAAACCGGAAGTCTCCGGCCGCGGGAAAGTATGTCACACATGCGCACGATACTAAATATAAAGTCTGTTCCTTTGCTTGTTGTAGATAAGAGAGTCATTGATGTGACTTTGTTCTCTTCTCTCTTCTTTAATGCACTGGTTTTGAACTTTTGCCTAACAAGCCTATTGTCATTCAAAAATTGACACGCTAAAGGGCGTATAATATTATATTGTGCCGCGAGCAAAGTCATAATGATATCGTAGATTCTTCTTGTTCTCGTTCTTGTTCTTCTATCTACTCAGTCCTCGGTAGTTATTTCTTTTCTACTTTATCTATTTCTTTTCTCATATTTCAGTTTCTTCTTCTTCTTCTTCTTCTTCTTCTTCTTCTTCTTCTTCTTCTTCTTCTTCTTCTTCTACTTCTCAGTGAGTTACTTTCCCACTTCTTCCTCATCTTTTTTCATTGTCATATTAGGTCTTCATTTCTTCTTTTTCTTCTTCGTCTTCTCGTTGTTGAGTAACTTCTCCACTTCTTCCATTTCTTCCACTCATTGTAAAGTTACGTCTTCATTTATTTTTCTTCTTCTTCTTCTTCTTCTTCTTCTTCTTCTTCTTCTTCTTCTTCTTCTTCTTCTTCTTCTTCTTCTTCTTCTTCTTCTTCTTTTCATTGTTGAGCAACTTCTTCACTTCTTCCTTTTCTTCCTCTCATTGTCAAGTTACGTCTTCATTTCTTCTTCTTCTTCTTCTTCTTCTTCTTCTTCTTCTTCTTCTTCTTCTTCTTCTTCTTCCTTTTCTTCCTCTCATTGTCAAGTTACGTCTTCATTTCTTCTTCTTCTTCTTCTTCTTCTTCTTCTTCTTCTTCTTCTTCTCATTGTTGAGTAACTTCTTCGCTTCCTTTTCTTCTTCTTCTCATTGTCAAGTTACGTCTTCATTTCGTCTTTTCATTATTGAGTTACTTTCTCACTTCCTCCTCTTCTTCTTCTACTTCTTCTCATTGTCAAGTTAGACCTTCATTTCTTCTTCTTCGTCTTCTCATTGTTGAGTTACTAATTCCTTTTCCTCTTCTCATTGTCAAGTTACGTCTTCATTTCTTCTTCTTCTCATTATTTAGTCACTTCTTCACCTTTTACTCTACCTACTTCTCCCCTTTTACATCTTCAATTTCTTCTCCTCCTACTTCTTTATCCTTCCTCTTATTTATTTCTACTACTGCAACTACTACTGATTGAAAGAGCAGCATATCAACAAAGTGATACTGCCTACGAATGTACAAAGACAATATATCCAGCATGAAAAGAGTATACTGGGCACATGCATCACAGCCAAATGTGCACAGTCTGGTGACATGTCTTCGTAAAGTGGCATATAATCTTGAATTTGGATCCCAGTGAAGAATACGTTCACGTCATTTAGGTCGAGTCCGAATGAGAGTCTTTCAAAATATGTAAATGCGAATTCTTATTCGCTTTAGCTCCTTCATACTTCAAACTATAAATGCCCTCCAACGTGCTTTGTGGTCTCTACCACAAATCCCTTTCATGGAAAGGGTTGCACAACGCGTCAGCCACCCCAACCTGTGAGAACATGCCCAACTAGGACATGAAACTGGCAATCAAATCTATGCTCCAGATGAGGATATTTACTGTAGGACATATTATTCACGAAGACAAAACATATACGTGTTAACACCTTCACTCAGATAAAGATGAATTTCTGTTGTATACACATTTACTTCCGTGTCCCAACCAGAGACCTAAGGTCAGAAATGGATTTGTGACATTTTTAACCGATCACTATTGTAAAAAACTAAAATCACACACATTTTACATAGATAATGCTCTTTATAATAAGTGAGCTTTACTTGTGAGTAGAATTTTGTATTTCTTGAAGGCATGGGCTACCAGGAATCCTTCAATGAGTCTATCGGAACAATTTTCAGTAAATCCGAGAGCTTCAACTACAATTGGAAATATTGTTGTCCTTGTGTGCCACATTTTTCATATTCCCACTTCAAGATCCTTGTATTTTGATAGGTTTTGAAGATCTTTACAGATAGATTATAAACTGTTGGGATTGCAATGTCAATAAGAAAGTGCATTCAGTTCATATAGTCTTTCATCACGATGCCTGTGCGATTAGTTTTCATTATTATTATTTTTATTATAATTATTATTATTATTATTAGTAGTAGTAGTAGTAGTAATAATAGTAGTAGTAATAGTAGTAGTAGAATTTATTTATTGAGTGTTCAAAGCAATCGTCATTAGTGACTTACACTGGGGATTAAATGTCAGAAAAACTCCTTGATACTTCAAACCAGTTTTCAGTATTTTACCGAACCGAATTCTATAATATCATAATCTGGATGGAGTTTTGATACTCGTGTACCCTTCATGTTTCATATTTTACTCAGCTTTATAATAAAGCCGAAATAATTCTCTGTCTTATCACTTTATATTCAAATCTCAAAATCACGATCAAACGTCGCGTGACCCATTAAACTCATATGATTACTACATAACATCCTTTCATTTTTCATTCCTATCTGCTCTCGCTCCGGATCTTCTGTGGCTCCCTTGCCTTGATCGACCCACTGTCTTTCTTTTTCACCACATCCCCTCCCTTGCCACTCCTATCTGCTCTTCTTCCAACCCTTCTTTATCCCCTTGCGTGATAGTGGCCCCCGGCCTTGCATGGGGTGATACGATTAAAAAAAAATACCCTACAGCCGTAGCAAATATCTTCTAAACAAGATAGCAGTCGGAGGAGCAGCGCGCATGTCTACGATTATTCAGCCTTTCTTCTGCTGGTACTGACTGCCACTCAAGACAAATCAATCCAATATGACATTTTATTTAACGCACTGCCAAATGAATAAATGTATTGTATTCACACCCTAGGTTAATAGGGAGAGTCTCGGTCAGAATATGATCTTGTTTCAACTAAGCCAACTACATTCTATTTCAACTCTTATATCGGTTCTTTTCAGGCTCATTCTTCTGACCTGGATTCGGTGTTCTGTCCATATGTGCTTGTTTCACTGGTATCTCAATATGCCGCCGTGCATTTGAAGTTATTTAGGATTTGACTGGTATTTATTGCTAAAGATTGTGTCAATGCAGTCTGCAACTGATCTCTAGTGTCTTTTTAAGCATCGTCATCCACTACTGACTTCAGTGTTTTTGAAGTTGTTCCAAGTGCATCAACTTCAATGACGTCAAGTAAAATTGCAATAATGTGTGTGTCACAGTTGTACAACATAAATTCCAATTTACTCCACATTAAATGCACATGTATATAACTAGAACATAGAAATCTATAATATATGCAGATCCCTAATTATATAGGTTCCAAAATAAAGAATATATTAAGAATATTATGGAACGAACTAGTGAGCAAATTTGGTGAAAATGGAAACAAAAAGGAAACTTATACTTAACATCAGGAAGAGGCAGTTGACATTTCTGGGGCACGTGATGAGGAAGGACGGTTTGGAACATCTGATACTTACAGGACAGATTCAGGGAAAGAGAGACAAGAAAGCATACTTGATTAACTTGAGTAAAAGGATGGAAAAATAGGATTTGAGAGAAATAACAAAAAAAGACAACATTTATTTAGAGCTGAAAGGGACAAGATGATCTGGAGGGCCATGATCGCCTACATCCTGAAGGAACACGACACATGAAAGAAGATGGACACACTGTATATCTTACTATAGTTTGAATACGGTCCTACCTAAATGCATGTATACAGATGGCAAATTCCTGCAATTATTTTCTGTGCACCTATTGATTAAGTGATATATGTCGCCTAACTTAACAAACCAGCCCTCATCAAGTCGTGGTTACTTCATTTTCAATAAGGAACTTGTCCAGCAATCATGCCGGCTAAAATGTTTTTGTATATCTAGCAGATGTTGAGTAGCACGGGCATCTTGTTGGTTGACATTACTCTGTTGGAACAGAACATCGTCTTCTTATTTATTGCAAGACAGCAGAACGATTAAAAGCTCTTCACAAACACCAACTTTGGCATCTTTGGCAGCTAATACTCTGAAGAGAAAGGTTTGGACTGTAAATCTTGGGCGAATACTTTCTGGAAGATATCACTCCTCAGGTCTTAAAATACGTCCGTTTTGCAAAGCGACTTTACTATTTGACCGTCCAGACCATGATTTACGAGCGTCTGACTGTTTATTTGTTCACTTTTGCAAATATCGCATATGCACCGGCGCATCATTTATGCCATGTGCATCACTTCTTGGAAATGGTAATCTAGTGCCCTGTAGGCCCACAATTAGACAATTCCCAAACGGTTTTAACCGATCAATCTCAAGTGTATCTCTCTCGCACGCCAACTGTGAGCACTGAATATGTTTTACCACACTGAACTTTATCGCAACATGCGTCAGTGCCTAAACCTTAGGCACCATTATAGGATAGTCGAAAACTTCGAAAATTCCATGTGCATATTAACTAGCTTGAAGCATACAAAAGTACCCATGTCAAAATCAATATATTCCAAGTTGTTGCGATGTTATTTACCTTCAGTTATTTCAGAACGCTAGCACATGTGGAAAACATTTAGAAAACTATGTTTATATATACGACATGGATTATAAATAATATATAAGCTTTATCAGGAAAGTTACAACGAGACAGTGAGCAAAAAGTTACCAATACTCAAAAGTATAATTTTCATCGAATTATAACGAAATTACTTTACTCTTTTGTTCAGAGTGACATTATAGTAAATTCTTAAATCCAGGTCTCGACATTTTGGCATATTCACGAGTCCTTCCAGCTGCCGTGAGCGCGGCTCAGTTGGAGGAAATATAGCAAAAGTAAGAATAGAAGGGAATGTCTTCCTTTAGGATCTCTTTCGTTTGGATCAGGATAAAGGTCACCGCATATCAACTGTCCTTCACGATGCACACAGGAGACGGAAAGACACACCTGCAGCTCATAACGAAGCTGTCATTGCGATATTTACGTAAGAATGTCAGGCTAATGCTACCATTACGACTAAAACTTCTACTATTTCTACTGCAACTAATAATACTAATACTACTACTAATAATAATAATGACAAAATAAGAAAGAGAGAAAAAAAGTAAGAGTAGAAAATAGTATTTTACATTTAGTAATTTAACTTATTTAATTATATTTTAATGGGTGTCTATCATGAGTGATAAAAAGGGTGTGAAATTTTTGGCTTGACTTTTTTCCATCAAAGTATATAAATGTCACAAATATTTTAAAATAATGTAGAAAAAATTGTTTTAAAAAAATGGAAGGTCCGAATTTTGGCAATCCCAGTACGGATTGATTTAACTATACACCTATCTGGAATCTTGGCGTCACTAAATCTTTCTTGATCTGATATTCATCCAAGTGCACACCAGCCCTGCTTGACACTGCCAGTCTTAACTGTATATTGGTAGCATTGAAATGAACACTTTGGAGTATTATTTATTTTAATTTTCTTGTATTTAACTTGATTTTTGTTACATTTAAAAAAATATTTTTTGCATTTCTATTTCAGAATATCATTCTATATTTTTCTTTTTGCAGTAGACATCAGAACTTATATTAATTCATTACTTAATATTATATATATATATATATATATATATATATATATATATATATATATATATATATATATATATTCTTTACAAGTTAATCGGATAGATAGTTTCATCTACTGTCTAGTCCACACTTCTTCCATGTCTATTGAACAGCAGTAGATGTTCATCCCTTGTTCCGTGTTAAAGATATAGTTTACACTTACCAGGTCCTCAATGATTAAACTGTCTTAACTCTTTGGTGATCCTATTAACCAGTGGCTGTGACTTTCCATTATGACAGTATCAGGTTGTCAGTTTACTGGCTGCTGCTACTGACTGGTTATTAGGGGCCCAAACACTTAGAATGACTGCTCCGGTCAACAGTCGCATAATATCGGTGTACCTGTAGTGCTATATCGCGCATGGGTAGGTGTCCCTGTATGTATTTCCGGTGGACAACTCTGAGGCCACCTTATGGTCTGCTTTCAGCTTCACGCTGGATGGTTTCTATTGCCATTGATTACAGACAGTGACACTGATGGTGGTCTTTTTCCTCTCCACTCAAAAAGAAATAAAATCAAACCAGATAGCAAAAAGGCATCTACCCACCTCAATCTTTCTTTCTCTAATATTCACGGTATCCTTTCCAACTTCTGCAGCATAGAATTCTTCCTCCTGGAATGGTCGCTAGATATCTTTGTCCTTTGTGAAAGCTTGAATGAATTCTTGGTTCCAGGGTATCTTCCTCTGAATCAAAAAATTCTAGCATTCACATGCATGGCCTTGGTGTTTGCATCCAGGATAATCTGCCGATGGCCTGAGAATTGTCTCTCGAGTTTGCTGACTACTCTGTCATGTGCTTCCGTCTTTCGCTACTAAACACTGTCAGCTATCTATTCTTTCCTTTATCACGGCCTCTTCCTAACACTGCAGTATATTAGACACAATAGATGAGAGTATAGCAAAGTCATTTTCTCTCCACCCATCTGCGAACAACTCTGTCTTTGGTGAATTAATGCTCACAACGACACTTGTCTTAAACATTCTAAAGGTACTGATGTTGCAGATATACAGATATTAAAGTTTTCCATTGCTCAATCTCTCACCCTAATTCGTTTCCCTGGCCAAACCAAGCAACATGCTTCTATATTGGATCTATTTCTTATCTCATCTCACCACTCTTGCCAAGTTTCACAATACTGTCCTCTTGGTAACTCGGACCACTCTGTGGTAACTATTGATATCTCCTTCCAAGCATCCGTTAAACATGAACCGCAATCCAGAAGACTTCTTTCCGGTATCAACATGCTGATTGGGACTCACTCCGGGATTTTCTTCGTGACGCCCCTTAGACTGATAGCTTCAACCACCCAAATGAAAAATGTGCCACTGAAGTTTCTTCTTGGATCAAAGCCAGCATGAATCCATCATCCCTTCTCGGAAATATGAGAGTAAACCGCTATCCTCCCCATAGTTCACTCAAGCATGCTCGGCCGCCATAGCACACAGGAACCACTATTTCCGGCCATACAGTCGGTACAGCTCTCGTCAAAACAGGTGCCCATTTGCTACTGCTCGTAACTGCTGGTGGCTCTGTAAGAGTACTAAATAAGGACAAGGTCTCTATCTCCCCTCTTCAATCGATTTGTGTTATCATCCTCTGCTCATAAAGCTGAATGCTTTGTCCATATATTCTCCTTGGACCCTACTCTTGACTCATCTGGAGTATCCCTGCATTACTTCCCACTTAGCACTGAGTCTCTGCTGAGTGATATGCATATAATCCTTCCATGGTCTCTTCTATGATCTCCACAAAGCATATAAACCCGATGGTATCCCTGAAATACTCCTCACGGACTGCGCTCCCGAACTGGTTCCTGGGCGTTATAAACTGTATAATAAATTCCTCGTTGTTTCCTGTTTTCTGCCTTCTGGAAGTCATTGTCTATTGTTTCATTTTTTAGGCAAACTCCCAGAGGCCCTACTCAATAGTGAATTGGATCATCATCTCTCATCGCAAGGCCTGTTCTCAGTCAAGCAATGCGGTTTTCATTTCTCCAGATTAACTGCTGATGTACTAACAATAATTGCGGAAAGAGTTTATCGGTCTTTAGATAAAAACGGTGAAGCCCGAGCTGTAGCATTGGACATCTCGAACGCCTTTGACAGAGTCTGGCATTCAAGTCTTCTTTACAAGCCTAAAAGCTACGGTGTCTCCGGGCACGTTTTTGAGCTGATCCAGTCTTTTTCCTGAACGGCCACTCGTCTACATCATTTCGTACTAATGCCGGTGTCCCACAGGGCTCCATTCTTGGTCCGACTCTGTTTTTAACTTGGGGTGATATCGATTTAAAAAATGTGAACATGGAAAAGAAATTGTTTATATACAGAACAGAATCAGATTTAAAAACTGTGAAGAAAGAGAAATAATTTGACACAGAACATCGTGTATAACAAACCAACCAACCAACCAACCAGAGTCGACCGTAGTCAGGATCATAGTCAATGATGAACACTACGATGCCTTTATTAGCTGCATTTGTATGTGTTTCAGCAGAGGTATACACGGAAGAAGTTAATTCAGAATTGTCCTCTTAGTCTGGCTGCCAACCTCGGCTAAAAATCCCTCTTTACTCTATTATTTAACGTAATTCTAGAGGGAGAGTTATGATGCACAACTTTTCCAAGTATATTAGCGCATACAAAACGTAATAAACTTGAGTTGTATTCGAACTCAGGTCTTCAAATTCTTATTCCGATCTGCTATCCATTAGACTTCCTACATATCCAGTGTATAAAAAATAATAATGAAAAAAACTGAAAAAGTAAGAAAGACATTCGAGGGAGGGGAAACAATGTCGAAATCTGAATCTGGCAGATGTACAATGGACGCACCAAAAGTAATGCTTCTAATTTATTTCCATGGATACTGCGGAATATAAATGGAACCCAATAACAATCCGCCTACAAATCACGATTATTCTAAACCCGGAACATTCATTGGCTATGCAATTATGCCAATGATAAAGAAGAACCTTAATCACATGTTTAAAAAAAATCAGTACTCGCTGAGTTATTTTTGTAATATTCACCCTATCCAAGGCCCAAGTGCCACTCAAGGTAGAGGATTACTGAACATGGTTATTGTATTAGCATAAGAGGAGGAAGAGGTAAGAATTGCATTTTATGAGCCTCTGTGGGAAATATAACGGTTAATCCTAGACTTGAACATTTTAGTGATCGGAAAAAAACATCACCTTTTGAGTCTGTTTTACATAATATCTGTTCCTTGGGAAGAAACTGTTATTCTAAGAATACGAAAAGAATGAGAATGATTCTCCCCAGTGTACATGGGATAGCGGATCTTAGCTGTGAATGTCTGACTTGGGGAAACTAAGGAATATAGCTCGTCAGAAGATTTTCCTTGGGTATAGCGATGGAACAGCAAAAAGGTCGTCTGTGAGAAAGTGGTTGTAGGGAAGGAACTAATTCATCACCAACACGGATGCATAATCGCTTTTGGACCCTCGTCAAGAGCGGCGAATGTGGACCGGGTCACTTCATAGTAAGCGAAGCCATGCACTTACTGGAATGGTACAAGGAATCGACCATTTTTCAAGCTTCTTTAACGTTAGTTCCCATATACGAATTTCAAGTACAGTATTGCTTAAAGTATCAATGGGCGTTCAAGGCAAGGAGTTTCTCTGAGAAAATAAAAAAATCACCATGAGAGGTGAAAGTTCAGACTTTGTTGGGTGATCCACTTTTTAACGCCAAACGTTTTACCATTTCTGCAATGCATTAGCCATCGCCCGAAATTGCTCACATCCAATGTTTGGTTTCCCTAAAAAGACCATAAATTCAATTTAATATCTATCTATCTATCTATCTATCTATCTATCTATCTATCTATCTATCTTTCTTTCTTTCTATCTATCTATCTATCTATCTATCTATCCCCACTTTTCCTTTCTCTTTCTCTCTCCCAATTATATATATATATATATGTGTGTGTGTGTGTGTGTGTGTGTGTGTGTGTGTGTGTGTATGCGCGCGTGCGCGTGTGTGTACACTAAGGACAACACAAAGCGGAGACAGTTTCTTCAGCAGAATCTTCGGTCCTAAACTGTCTGTTGCCGCTTGATGTTGACCTTATTTTCCACTCTTATATTGTCATACGCTCTAGCTAAAGTCTTCGTCGAACAACAATAAACCTGTCATCACTTGTGATCGCTCAACAACCACTTAAAACAAGGCTACTGTTTGTTTTAAAATGTATTTCCGTGGTATTTTAAAATTAAAGTAAATACTATTTGTCTAGAAAGGGTTAGTTATGTACATGATCACCAAGATGTGACATTTCTAAGTTTCGTGATATCAAAGAACACTCGTTGGCACTTTTGTAATGTCAACGAATAGTCGTTGTCACTTTCGTAATGCTCGTCTTTTACCTTTTGTAATCGCCGATACAACTATAGTGACGCCGTTGAACAATACTTGTGTTAGACGCCTTCGAATATCACTGGCACTAATAGTACTTGCTCGATAATAGTCTCTCTGAATAGTAACCACCGAATAGTAATATGTATAGTGATCAGTATACTGAGTAGTGAATCGTATAGTAATACAGGATAAAGTAGAAATGGTTGTCACTTAGACGCCACGCTAATTCCCATATATACATTTCCTTTACCATCACATTATCTACTTATTTAAAATAGAATCACTTGTGTTTGCTCACCGGTGATCTGTGTTCAAACTCCAGTGTCGCCATCGACACTTTATTCCTATATAACAACAGTAAGTAACAGAGAAAGATTCCATTTGTGTGCATTTCATCTTTTTCTTCTTTGTTGAGAATTCATGCTTTTCTTTCGTTCTGTCCATATTTTTCATTTCCATTTTCTTACCCATAATTCGTATTTTTTTTTCTAATTCCCTTTTTGATTTTTGTTTTGAATTTATCTTCTACCTACTTGCATTTTTAATAATATTTTTGTTATTCATTTCGTTCTTATTTCACGTTCGTTTATCTTTGGCTATTTTCTCTTGGTCTTCTTTGTCATATTCTAAAATTCTTCGAATTTGTTTTTTAACGCTTACTTCCCCAAACAATTTCATTTATTCTTCTCTCCTAAGATGCTTTACTATATTCAAAACTTTGACGCGTAAAATCCACTTCCTTCCGGCAGTTATATTTTTGTCATTTCAAGGACGTAGCCATGTTTCTTTTATTGTCTACGCAACCCAAAGTTTGTTTCGTTATTTCTTGAAAATTGCCGACAGTTACTCTGATTTATCATTTAATATATTGGCGATTTTCAAATATATTTTTGTTTAATATAAAAGTTGTCCATTCTTTGTTTCTCCACATATATTCAAATATTGAGAGAAGTTTGTCATAGTAAATTTACTTTTTCAAGATTGTTAGCAATGAATTTATAAACGGTGAAATAATTAAATTGTTTTTTATAGTCTGCTTATTGGTTTTCCTCTTGGCTTACCACGTGTCTTCTTTATTCCAGGGTCACAGTCTTGAACATGGTAAACACATTGTGTTTAATTGCATGCCGTTCTAAATTTGGCCAAGGATGCGTCCTTGATTACTATTTTGTTTGCGCGTCAAAGAGCACAAGGTATTTTTTTCAATTTAAATATACGCATTGTTTTAAATAAATTTAGTAATATACTTATTGTTAATGTATGAAGCCATTTCAAAATCCAATTCAGCTTGTGATGCGTGGATAATTGAACTATCCACATGTTTTCCTATGATGAAAAACAATAAATATTAAACGCCACACACAAACATATAAAGAAGTATTCTTTCCTATGGGATTTTCGTAGTTACCTATGATAGCTAATATTCATATGTAATATGGTGGAATTTGGCCGTGAAAATAGCACTATTACAACCTACACTATCGCTCAGATATTTTGATGGACGTGTAATACACTGATACTATCTAGTGAAATTATTATATTTAATTAAAGTAAGTTATAATATAAGAATGCGTGTGGAAATGATTTAAATGATCTGCAATGTTAATCATGATACAGTTCCTCAAAAAAATGCTTGTCTTCACCAGTAGAACAATATGTCGAAAGACTAAGTATACAGCAGCGTACTCAGTTCTAGAATGGAAGCAAAAATTGAAGAGCAAACAGGCAATTATTTTCCAATACTAAAATAACATCAGAGATGTGTGGGAAACCCAAACTAACCATAGATAATTTAGAATGACGTCAAAAGAAAAGAAAAACGGTAATTACGGAATTTTTGGAACGCGAAACAAATTAGTCATAAGTTTTTTTTTTTCTGTCTGACTTTCTGGTATGATTTATCGTTATTTACATTCGGACTAACATTTCAGTTTTTATTCCCTCCAGTCTTTTCCAGGGATCTGTATATCCAGTTAAGATCAGGGAATTTATGTAAATGGATGGCAAAGCTGTAACTGAGATAGATGGTAAGAGGACAAAGGTTGTCTAGATATACGAAGGTCAGGAAGGTGCAGAGAGCCGTGATCTCCCGCAAACTGAAGAGAAGTGGCACATGAAAGAAGATATTGTTAATCCTCAGTGTCGGGGATTAACCGTTCTCATAGTTTATCTAGGAAAGTACCAAATCCATTCAATAAATGTTATTTTTTGTATGAATGCAACGGTTCATAATTTCGGACTTTGCATTCAGACAAAATATCCTCTTAATTTCACATGGGGCCCTATAAAAATATGTATATTTCAATTACATCACCACCGATACATTTACGATAACTTTTCTTTCCCCCTCCACCTCCTCCTCCTCCTCCTCTTCCTTCTTCTTCTTCTTTAGTTTATTTATTTTTGAAAATAATAAAGCCTTCATTAATAATTTTAAAAAATAAAGCGTTGGGAAATCAACTGATACAGAACACCTGACGATACTGAAAGGTTGAAACCAACGTAGCGTAATTGACTGGTCTCCTTATATATATATATATATATATGTGTGTGTGTGTGTGTGTGTGTGTGTGTGTTTCTGTTTGTGTGCGTGTGCGCGCGTGTGTGTGTGTGTGTTTCTGTTTGTGTGTGTATGTGTTTCTGTTTGTGTGCGCGCGTGTGTGTGTGTGTGTGACTGTGTGTCTATGAATATGAGAAGAGAAATTGGAAAAGTTTATCAAAGGCGTGTTTCGCCGGAGAAATCTTATGTTCTTTTTGGTGTCATCAGTTTCAATTAAAGTAAGACAGAACTATGTGCTAAATATTAAATTATGATCCATATTTTAAACCTTGATTTATTATGTGGTAATACATGTATATATATATATATATATATGTGTGTGTGTGTGTGTGTGTGTGTGTGTGTGTGTGTGTGTGTGTGTGTGTGAATATCTAAAGAATTATTCGAATGCGCTTGAGACATAATTTATACTGACAGTTTCTATATACTCCCGTTCTTCATAAAAGAACATTTGTAAGGACACTAGATAAAGAGAATAAAATTCAGCAGAATGTTTTTATCGAGCACAATTAATGAAAATTGTATAAAAGAAGGATCGGTTCACAATTATGCAACATACATATATATATACATACATACATACATATACATATATATATATATATATATATATATATATATATATATATATATATATATATATATATATATATATATATATATATATACAATAGCGAGGTATGTTGGCAGTTTAGCCCTTTCTTACATATCTTAGCTCTATATATTTGAATTTTGTATTGAGCACTTTTTGTTGTCGATACCTTTTAGGAGTGGCTGTTTGCAGCCTTCCTTTTATATTCCAATCCCTGTATATATATATATATATATATATATATATATATATATATATATATATATATATATATATATATATATATATGATTCGATTCGACCCAGATGATCGGTTTATATATATATATATATATATATATATATATATATATATATATGCAAGTTTCATTAAAAACGACAGACAAGGTACTACGGTTAAGTTGTTTATTTAATTTTTCTTGTGTACGAACAAGAGCTTTCTTTGCTGGACAAAGGGTGTGTAAGAACTGTCCAAGTATTTTATTTTTCCGAGCGCTTTCGGCTATATCTTTAGCCATTATCAAGGATGATTTGATTTTTCTGCTTAATTGAGTGTGTGCATTATGTGTATATCTTAGTGTGTAGTAGTGGTGCTTTAATTTCCAAATACGGTTAGCACGTTGTGGCTTTGTTCGTAGTTAATATTGTTAAGGGTAGGATTTTTCTTTTTTATTATTAAAGCCTCCATTATTTTTAACCTTTTTTTTTACAGGTGGAAGTAATTAATATATTTGTGTTTTCCACTAGTATATTTCTAATGGAGTCTGGTAAATTTTTGTGTGTGTTTAAATGGGTTCTAATGGAGCTGTGATCGGATAGGTGTAACGTAAGACATCTGGACTCTCATGTGGTTGTGTAACCGATGTAATTATTTATGAGTCCGGTTTCGTTAGGAACGCAGTTCCTTAAGGGGCATATATATATATATATATATATATATATATATATATATATATATATATATATATATATATATATCCGATCATATGGCTCGAATCCCATCATGGTCGATTCATGAAGAATTTTATTTTTTGATGTTATCGGCCTCAGCCGATCACAGCTTGTGGCATGTTTGGAAATTGCTTGAGAAACATATTTTCCAAATTCAGCTACGGGGACCGCGTTGACAGAGCAAGGTTTGAATTACGTACTTAAGGTGAAACAGGTTCGATTCCTCTCAAAGGCAGATTCCTTTTTGTAGTAGTACTTCTTAATCTGGACAAGACGTTATTAATTTCAGTGTTTAAGAAAATAAATCAAAAAAGGTATAGTAACTGAAATACTTGTGCCCACTAAAGATAATGTTTATTGCAATAAAGAAATAATGATGGATAAAAAATCAATTAAAAATTTACAATCTGTCTATATTTCTGAGAAGGGGTGTTATGTTATTGCCTTATTCGGACTATTGTCCTCATCTTTGTTGGCATATTTATCCCAACGATTCGGCCGCTGTACGCTCCTACCTTCTTCAGCTGTTTGGAATGTCGAACTGAACCCTTTATTTCGCTCGCAATGGTAGACTGTTCTAGTTCCACGTGCCTTGTCTAATGGATGTCAGTTATCAGTTATCTCCTGTTAATTCACCTCTCCAAGTTCTTCAATGCCTTAACCAGGTATTGAACTTTGGGTCCTGTCATTGGATTTAACTGACGCTTTTATCCACTATGCCATGTGTACTTGAGCGAAATAAAGGGTTCAGTTAGGCATAAATAGTGACCTCATTGCTGCCAATGTGCTACACGCTAACTTTGAGTAAGTTGCCCTGGATAGAAATAAATGAGGAGATGTATGCCTGAGCGGTATCTGAAATTTCAAAATCAGTCGTTCTTACCGGCAAAATAATGAAAGACAACGGCGAAAATCGTCAGCAGATATTCATATGGCTATGTCCCGAGATCCTCGCTGTTGCACAACGTGTGGACTTTCATGCGGGTCACTAGCGGCACTGAAGTGACAGATAAGACACAAGCATAAAAACTGAATGTGGTTGTCATATCCTCATATGTCAAAATCGACAGGAGATTCCTGTATATATATATATATATATATATATATATATATATATATATATATATATAATGTATGTATTTATGTATATTGTTTGTTTGTGCTTCTTTAGATAAAAATTACATATCTGCATTTATAGAAAATTTCTAATTACATGGAGTTCATAGTTTTGCTGTTTTATTTTCCTTTTTTACTAGTTTGAGTTTAACCGATTTACCTCGTCTTCGGTAGAGAATAACAGGTGTATGAAAAATACATGCGTCATCTGTTTTATAACCATAAGAAAAAAAAAACGACAGCGTATTATTCATAGCCTTTATACATTTCTATTTAAATGCAAATCATTTGAGTGGATGAGGCTAATTATTATTCCTCACTTGTCGAAAAGAGCAACGAACTGTTCAGTAAGTTATCAAGTATTTTTTAAAAAATAATTTTAGCCTCCATGTATTGCGGTTTCTGTATAAATGTAAGAGCAAATTGTTTCCAGGCCAAAAAAGACGTCAAATCATCGCTGGTCTTGGGGGCAAGCGTGCTTTAAAAGTCAACTCCAGTGAGATATTCATTTTATCGACCATGTTTTCTCTTTCTTCTTGACCAGCAATGAAAAATTGCTCGCTGGTGTGCAAACAATGGTGAAATTGGGAGCTATTTCCATGCTTACCAATAAGGGGACTTTAATAACGTCCTCGTGCAGAGCTTGATTTGAAATGTCTTATTTTCCCTTCTCTCGAGTACTTTTTCTTTCTTTTATTTCCTTCCTTCTTACACCCTTTTTTGTTGTTGTTTTATCTCTGTTTTTCTTGCTACCGGTTCTTATTATATATTCATTCATTCATTTTCCTTATTTTTTTTCTTTCTTTCTTTTAACTTTTCCTCTAATTTTCGTTCTTCTTATCTATTTCTTTCTTTCATCTTTTATTTCTTTTATCTTTTTCTTTCTTTTTCTTTGTCTTTCTTTTATAATTTTCTCTATTGCTTTCGTTCTTTCTTATGTTCTTTCTCTCTTTCCGTAACTTTTTAAATTCAGTTTTTTTTTTTCATTTTTCTTTATTAGTTCCATGTCATTCTCTCTTTTATGTCAATCACGAATTTTATCTTTCTTTTTCTCTCTGGTTTACAAGCTTTAATTCGTCGATCTCTTTCTAAACTTCATTCTTTCTTTTTCAATACTTTCTCTTCTTTATCCCTTTTTCTCTTTCTGTCTTTAGTCTCTTTCTTTAGTTCATCCCTTTCATCTCCTTTATTGAAATCATTCTTACTTTTAACACTTTCTCTCATATTTTGTTATTTCTTCTTTATCTTTCCTCCTTGACTTCTTTTATCTCTTTCACACTTTCTTTCTTTTTGCTTTCTTTCTTTCACTTTTCTTTTTTTCTCTTACTGCTTTTTCTTTTTTTCTCTTTCTCTTTCTTTTATTGCCTTCTGTTTTTCCTTCTTTACTTTGCAACACTTTCCCTCAGTTTATCACTCTCACTTTCTTTCTTTTATCGCGTTCCTTCTCTTTTTATTTTTCATTTTGCACATATTTATTTGTCGCTTTCTTTCTTTCTTTCTTTCTTTCTTTCTTTCTTTTATACTTCTCGCTATCATTCCATAACATTTTAATTTAGTTTTTCATCATTCTTTTTCTCCTTCGTTTATTTTTATACTTTACCCGTTTCGTTTTTTTTTTATTTCGATCTATGTTTTTGCCTGTTGTTGCATCAAATCAGTGATTAGCAGAATTGATTCGTTTCGTTTTTGCTATATGATGTGTTTTGTTGAGGATATTATTAAGTAAATATTGTGTTGATGACAATAACGTTCTTCGTTCAAAATTGGACTCATTAGTCAGTATTAATGATCTGCAAATCAAACTTGCTAACGATCATGCAAGGATTAGACGCACGGTCATAAGAAACCCAAAATTATAGTGTTAATGGTAATGGTAATATTAGCTATTTCCTTATAAGGAAACATTTGGCATCCATTGACTGAACCCCCACTGCTACTGTCGGATGAAATTCACAAAATCTTTCTATTGAAATAGATTTCTCAAGTCCGATATATGTTATAGCTCTTTCCAGTATTAATGGTAACCTCCTTTTATTTGAGGTTGTGTTGAAAGGCAATATCATTATTTCATTATCATTATTTTCTCTTCTAGTTAGATGTGTTATCCATTGGCTACTGTTTTAAGCCCTGACATAATGTATTTTGTGCTGTATGGTACAGTACTTTATGATTTTGTAGCGCTAGTCTATGAGATTCTGATGAAAGATAATTAATATCTAATGGTTGCATTCGGTTGTAGCTATTTTTAATATTTGATCTGAGAAAACGTTTGATGAGAGATTACTGAACGTGTTGGGTGTCATATACAGGATGTCCCAAAAGTCACAAACGGTTCCAAAAGTTTAATAATATTTGTTTTTTTGTTTATTAACTCTCTTTAGTTTTCTTTAAGGTACTTTATAAAGGACACTTGGGAAATTAATCATGTAAAAATTCATGACTGAAAAACGAACACAAGAAGATAAATCATTCTACCAAACCCTGAGATTAATAATTTAAACACAACTAACATATCGTTGACATTACGATGTGAGAGATTCTCCAAATTTTGAGAGTAATTGTTCGGTAAGTGACGTTCCACGAAGTGGCAGACCACGTGCGGGTAGGAACGAAAGAGTATTTGAGCGCGTAAAGGAGAATATCGAAAAATATCCGAGCACATCAACTCCAAGTCAGTCACGACAGGTTTGGATCTCACGGACATCACTCCAACGAATTTTTAAATGCATCAACCTGTTTCCCTACCAGATGGGCAACAACAGCTCATACGAAAACGGCCCCAATTCAGTTCTTGGGCAAATCTTTGGGAAAAGAATAATTTCTCTGACAACCATGTGCTCCGAATCTAACAAACTCTGCTTTCTTCATGTGCAGCTACCCCAAAGAAAGGGTTTGTGTCAAGAAACTTCCGACTCCTCAACAACTGAAGGACAACATTCAGCCAGACATTAAATCACAATAGCCTGGAAAGCACAATTTATTTATATCCTATAATAAATATGTCCCTGTTCTTCGGTGAATCCTATAAGTGCTATTCAACATATTTGCTTACAAAATACGCATCAAGATAACACTGTTTCCTCACAAGATACATTTGCATTGTTTCGTACAATTACTGCTTTTCATAGAAAACTTTGCGTAAAATTAATTTTTATTAACATTGTTTTATAGTTTCTTTCCGGTTTTAAGATATTTCTCCATTATTTAATTCGAGTAACTTTTTTCTTTTTATTCTTTCATCGGATCTTTCTCTTTTCTTATCGTATTCTTCATAAACTCTCTTTTTTACATATTCTTTCCTTCAATCAATACTTACTTTATTCATTTACTATTTATTATTATCTTATATAATAATTATCTTCATATTTCTTTTCTTCTTCTTGAATTTGTATCTTCAATTTTTTCTCATCGCTTCACGGTAATTGCTCCGAGGAGCTGCTTTCGCTGGTTCCTAGGCCTCATGAATTTAAACGTCCTACGAGGCTGGCATCCCGTTCCCACCCCTTCACCGTTGAAACTGTCAGATGTAGACGTCTCTTCTACTCCAATAGCTTCATGTCTCGCACATCTCGCCTGTGGAACTCCTTTCCTTATTCCTGTTTCCCTGACAAATATAATCTCCAACTACTTAAGTGTATCGTCAATCGACATCTCCTGTTGCCTTGATCTATCCACTTCCCTTCTCCACATTCTTTCACCTTTCATTCCTATCTGCTCTCGCTCCAAATCTTCCGTAACCCCCGTGACTTGATCGATCCACTATCTTTCTCCACATCCTCTCCTTTACCACTCCTATCTGCTCTTCCTCCAAACCTTCTGTAACCCATTGCGTGCTAGTGGCCTCCAGCCTTGCTTGGGGTGATAAGCTTTAAAAAAAATCCATTTCATATCATATTTCCTCTGTCACGACTTGTTTATTCGTCTACCATTCTTTTCTCGTCTTCCATCCTTCCTTTCCTTGTTTTTTCCTCCAGTATATATAGCCGTTTCTGCAGAGGTTACAGGACCAACAAAAATACCGGTCGAATTATACATGGCTAATATTTTTTTATTGCGTCGAAATAGTCACAAATAAGGAAGGTCAACGCAAAACATATTTCCGCTTAACCAAGAATTTGTCATATTAGAATGCTCTATAGTATATATTTGAATATCAAAATTCTTACCAGTAATTAGCAGCGTGTTTGTTTTTACAATATTACTTAGTTTTAGTTTATATATATGTTTAATTTACTCATAGAAAGTTTTGCGTGTAGAAAGAGTTAGAGTGGGAATTTCATGAATTGTCTTCATTCCTGAATCAAATGTAAACTTTGAAATTAGAGAGTGTATATTGCTGATGGATAACCGTCGTTTTATGGCTGGCCTCCATTTTGTGGACTTTGAAAGGCAGAGAGTTGTTGGAGTGATCAGATTCACGCAACCTACGAACAAATGCTATCTGGACAGTTGCGGCGAGGTTTATCTGTAGATACAAGTTACTTTCAGGTTGAACACGTTGCCGTTTCCTGTTTTATTCATTCATCGGATCTTGTATACGTTGTCCATGTCATCTATCAACATTGAAGTTTGTTTCGAAATCGTACCAGAGTGTTGGGAACAGTACGGGACATATCTTAACATTAATTCCGATGCAAAACCAAGCCTTCATTTCTGTAGATACATTTTCATGCTAAAAGATTTTGGAGGACAACAAAAAATTTCACAAAATGCACGCACATTATGAACATGTATCGTAGGACGTTCTGCATAAAAGAAGTAAATCATTAATGATTTCTTCTTCTTCTTCTTCTTCTTCTTCTTCTTCTTCTTCTTCTTTGTCTCCTTCTTCTTCTTCTTCTTTGTCTCCTTCTTCTTCTTCTTCTTCTTCTTTGTCTCCTTCTTCTTCTTCTTCTTCTTCTTCTTCTTCTTCTTCTTCTTTGTCTCCTTCTTCTTCTTCTTCTTCTTCTTCTTCTTCTTCTTCTTCTTCTTTGTCTCCTTCTTCTTCTTCTTCTTTGTCTCCTTCTTCTTCTTCTTCTTCTTCTTCTTCTTCTTCTTCTTCTTCTTCTTCTTCTTCTCCTCCTCCTCCTTCTTCTTCTTCTTCTTCTTCTCCTCCTCCTTCTTCTTCTTCTCCTTCTTCTTCTTCTTCTTCTTCTTCTTCTTCTTCTTCTTCTTCTTCTTCTTCTTCTTCTTCTTCTTCTTCTTCTATCCCTTCGGGATGTTGGCGATATGACTATAGACAATTTTCTGTCCTTTGTAATTCTGAACAAATCTCTCCTAAAACTTGTTCCGACACTCAGATATTCAAGCTCCTATACGAAGAATTATTTTCATCCATCATTCTTTCCTTTAATTTTCATATAATTTTTGGATTCCGTTTCCTCTAAAAGTTAGTCTTTGCACACGTCATCAGTTCATAGTATTCTCAGCATCTTTCTGTAGAACCACATCGCTGTTGCTTCAAGTCACTGCTTCATCTGGGAAGAGATTGTCCAAGATTCACAGCTATATAGGAGGAGTGATATTACGTAACATTAATACTTTCCTTTGTTAGTAACGAAATATTCCTGTTTCTTAATACTTTGCTTAGCTTTTGGAATGCATCTTTCGCTATACCAATGCGCCTTCCGATTCCGATGTCACATTTTCTGTACTCTATTAAAACATTACCGATACATTTAAATTGTTATATTTGTTTCATTCTGATATTTCCAATTTATAATTTGCATATATGTTGGGCTGTTCCTTTTACTTATGTTTTACACAAAATATATCATATTGTAATTCAAGATATTTACATGCAATAGTCATTGATCGTAATAGGTTTTACCATAATTTCAGCTTAAATAATTCAGCGTTATTATTTAAAATAAAATTAATTTATTAGTGCAAAAATATATTCGTGGAGCTTCGCCATATGACCATTCTGTTGAAATTAGAAGGGAAGCTATATATAAATCATATATATATATATATATATATATATATATATATATATGTGTGTGTGTGTGTGTGTGTGTGTGTGTGTGTGTGTGTGTGTGTCTATGTGTGTGTCTGTGTGTGTCCCTCCTATACACCCGTGCACACACATACAGGCATTCATACATGCATTTATAATATCAGTCAGTTATGTACCATGCGTGATACACGCTTAGGAGATCATGTATCGAAAGATACATGACTGATGAGGCCCTACGGACCATACGGAAAACGAGCTCGTGCAGAAAAAAACAATGATCTACTTGGAGTCGCCTGATTTAAAAACCCACAGACTTTAACGGCTTATATATATATATATATATATATATATATATATATATATATATATATATATATATATATATATATATATATGCTTGTGTGTGTGTGTGTATACATACATATGTTTGCATAAACAAAAAGAAAACAAACTAGTTTTCCCTATGCAAAACAATGCACCCTCTCCCCAAAAATCATTTGTATATTTTTTATCACTTTAAACTCTATAGGAGTATGCACCAAATATAACGTTTAAAGTGATAAAAATTTGGGGGTTAATAAAAATCCTTTATCTATCTATCTATCTATCTATATATATATATATATATATATATATATATATATATATATATATATATATATATATATATATATATATGGTAACGATGTATAAATATGTATATATCAAGAATAGGTTTTCTTTATTTAGGACTTCATTGGACTATGTTTATTTTTGTTGATGTGACTACAAATGCACATGAACGAGGGCGCTATATTGATTAATTCTTTTATTATTGTAGATGTGGCTGTGACAGATTTTATGTTGAGTTTAGATAAATTATTTTGAATGTTACTTGTCATATTGCTAGTGAACTTGTGTGCTATTTATGGAGAACACTACATATATTATTTATTTGTTGTGTTTGTCAGAAGGAGTCGATTTTTATTTTGAAATATATTTCAATACACAACAAAAGTTAAGACTTGAAGGAGGAATTTACTATATCACATGCCACAAAGAATACATCGGAGAAATAACAAGTTTAAATAAAGTTTAAATAAAGTATCATATGAACACAAAAGGGACATTTGGCAAAACAAAACATTAAACACATTAGTTGCACAACATAATGAAACAGATCACTATTTTAATATAAAACGAAAAAAAAATCGCTAAGATGAAAATGGTTTAAAAGCAGTACTGAAAGTACTTGAGGACACATAGCACAGTGGATAGATCCAGTGACAGACCCAAAGAGTGTGAGTTCAATACTCGGTTCAGGCAGTGGAGAACTTTCAGAGGGAAAATTAGCAGGAGATAACTGATAACTGACATCCATCAAACATGGCTCGTGGAACTAGAACAGTCTACCCCAGTGATCGAAATAAAGGGTTCGGTTCGAAATTCCAACCACCTGAAGAAGGCCGGAGCGTACAACGTTGTGACAAATATGGCGACAAAGATGAGGACAATAGTCCGACTAATGTAAATACTGTACATAATACCTCATCTCAGAAATATAGACAAAGAGTCAAATGTTGATAAGAGGAACAGTAAGTTGTGGAGGGCCGTGATCGCCTATGCCGTGAAAGGATACAGAACATAGAAGCATAAAATCATGGTTGGAAAACGAGCAGTAGATGTTCAGGTTTTATACTTAGACACGAAAACCGATCATAAGTATTTTGGAAAATTATTTAACTGGGTAGTAGGAGGGGATAACCTTCCCCCATATCTTTTTCATTTCGAACTTTTAACCGTCTCATTTGTAATTTTTTTGTTGTTGTCAAGGAATCACATTGGATGTCGTGATGTCCCAGCTTGATGTGCTAATGGAGCGTCTGATAGCGTGTAAAAAGCCGAGAAGGATCGTTAGAATAAGATATTTTCGGTGATGTCGACTATTTGCGTACCGGCGATTTAACAAGATATTCCGCTAATGACAAGCGATGTGTGAGTGTGTCAGAGTTTGACAAACAGGGCTTAAGTAGAATCAAAGAATAATGGGCAGGTATGACACGGAATATTCATTTGCTTGCGGCGAAAGTTTTCCGATTAACGATATAAATATATGCGAAAGCCTATTCTTTTCTTCATACATCACTCAGACTTTTTTCTACAGAAACAATCACACACACACGTGCGCGCACGTACACCCCACACAGAAACACACACACACACAGACAGACACACATACACACACACATATATATATATATATATATATATATATATATATATATATATATATATTATCATAACTTAAAACCAGAAGTGATTTCAACTATTATTATAAGTTCATTTTCCCAATATAATAAAGTGATTCCAACGTCTGCTCGCCTTAAAGCATTAAGGAAACACGCATACGCATAATAAACCTAAACATTTCAGACGAGACAAGAGCGTCTACTATATATATATATATATATATATATATATATATATATATATATATATATGTTTGTGTGTGTGTGTGTGTGTGTGTTTATGTATGTGTTGAAACTTGACTAATACATGGAATAATAATGCAAACACAAAATGTACTTAGAATAAAATGTATTGAAACAAGAATGTGTACACAGTATTTACATATAGTCTTTTGTATATTTCTGGGAAGACCGTTCCTGGAGAATGTGTTGACTAAGTCGCAGTCCGGCAGAGTCTCTAGTTGGATCTCTTGATTCGCCTCCCTGTCTTCCCGGTACCAACCATATTTATATCGTCGGTACTCCACTATGCAAATTAGGTGGATTCTACCACAACACCCCCCTCCCAAGCCTTGGAATCCCTTTTGGATTTCACACTGGCTTCCTATATGGGATGATGGTTATGGCTATTTCTTTGTAGATCCCATTTGCATACTTCATATGTATATGTCAATCCGCATAATTTTAATATCTTTTCCGTTTTGGATTCACGTCCAATGGGTCCGTGAACTTTCGTTTCCTACCGGATCTTCTCGGTTCAGGAATATTCTGCGGAGGTTCTACTTGAAAAATATCATACATTACATCAATGGGATCTTCCTCCTCATCCGGTATACTTTCTTCATGCTCTAGAACGTAACATTTTTTAAGTTGGTTCTGGTGCATTTTTTGAGTATTCTTCGGCCCAGGTCACCGATTCTCTTGTCCACTATGCCTCGCTCCCAGAACTCAACGTTGTTTCTGTAGCACTTGAAAAACACCTTCTCTCCGGCGGTGTATCTTTTTCTAGCTGTATACATAGTATTCTTTACTCTATTTCTTCCTGGCAAAAGCTTGTCAAACACTGACTTAATTTTCCTAGCGAACATTAGTTCAGCTGGTGCCATGTTTGATTGTGTTCTCTGGTTTGGCGTGATTCTGTATACTTGTAGGAATTGCTGAAGCGCCTTTTCCGTTGAAACTCCTGAGGCTTTCTTCAGAGCGCGCTTTAACATATCAACAAATCTTTCTGCGAGTCCATTGGATCTCGGATGATACGGCGGCGTCGTTATGTGGTTAATTTGATATAACTCACAAAATTCCTTAAAATCGTCAGAAGTGAATTGTGTACCATTGTCACTCACAATACACTCTGGCACACCGAACAGTGCAAATAGTTCATGCAAAAAAGTTGTTATAGTATTGGACGTAGGCTTTTTGCAGCGTAGTACTTCCGGCCATTTTGTAAAACTATCTACCACTATTAAGTAGTAATAATCTTCTACTGGATCAGCGAAATCAATGTGTAATCTTGTCCACGGATGATCCGTCTTTGGCCATGGTTTGTGTACTATAGGTGGTGCCTTAGCAGCTAACGCACACCCTTTACATCGATGAACCATGTTTTCGATATCCACATCCATTCCTTTCCAATATACAAAGCTTCGCATTAAGCTTTTTGTTCTATTAATCCCCGGGTGACCCATATGAAAGTCCCGTAGGATTCTTTTCTGCAACTTTTTTGGTACTACTACTCTCTCGCCATATAATAAAATTCCGTCACATATTGAATAAATCTCCTGCACTTTTTGGTCATTTGCTACCATTTTGCTTTTTATTTCTAAAATGAAATCATCGCTTTCAGCTTCTTTTTTGATTTCTTTGATGTAACCGGTAGCTCTATTACAATGTTGTTTACCATGCTTTTCACCTCATAATCTGCTCTGATATTTGCAATAATTGATTCTTCGAATCTTTCTTCTTGACTCGGTACGAGTCTTGATAAAGTATCCGCATGAATTATATTTTTGGATGATAGGTGCTTTATGTGAAAATCATAATTGAGAAGAATGGTTCCCAATCTTAACAGTAGATTTGCCGTATAAACGGGTAACCCTTTCTTTGACCCAAAAATAGTGATCAGAGGTTTATGATCCGTTTCTAACATAAAATGTCTGCCGTAGATATATCTATGATTTTTTGTTATGGCAAAAATGATACTCAGTACTTCTTTTTCTATCTGTGAGTAACTTCGTTCTCCTGGGAGTAATGCTCTCGAAGCATGTGCAATTGGTTTTCTAGAACCATCTGGCATTATGTGTTGAATACACGCTCCTACCCCGTATGAACTAGCGTCACTTGCCACTACAATATCGAGTTTAGGATTGTAATGGGTTAAAAAGAGGTCGGACGTAAGCATTTTCTTTATTTCATCAAAGGCTTTCTGACATACTACCGTCCATTCCCATGCCTTGTCTTTTTTTAGTAGTTCATTCAACGGAGCTCTTAGATTGTACATTCCTTTAATGAACGCTTGATAATAGTTTGCGAGCCCCAGAAAACTCTGTAGTGTCGCCACGTTAGTGGGCGTCGGCATGTCTCTGATCGCAATGGACCTTTCCGGATCTGGAAATCTGCCATTTTTGTTGATTATGTGACCTAAATACTTAATTTCCTCCAAACCAAATTCGCACTTTGATTCGTTGACTTTAAATCCAAAGTCCTGAATCTTTTTAAATGCTTGATTGAGGTGCTCTCGATGTTCGTCGACGTTTGCACTCCTTACTATGATGTCATCTAAGTAAGCACACGCAAAGTCTAAATCATTCACATGACGTCCATAGCTTGTTGAAAAATGGCTGGTGCCACTTTAATACCAAAAGGAAGCCTGTTGTACTTGAATAAACCTCTATGCGTGTTTATCCCTAGTAACTTCGAACATTCCTCTTCGACGGGAATTTGGAGATAGGCATCTGATAAGTCGATTTTTGAAAATATCACTCCGCCATTTAGCTTGTTAAAAATCTCCTCCGGACTCGGTAACGGGTAATGGTAGTCCTTAATTACCGAGTTCAACCCTGTCAAAAAATCAACGCAGACTCTGATTTGGTTTGATTTCTTTTTTATGCACACAATCGGCGCAGCCCATGAATTAGATTCTACTTTCGAAATAATTCCCATTTTTTCCAACCTATTAAGTTCTTCGTTAACTTTCTCTACACTTGCGAAAGGCACGTTAGGTTTCTTTTTAAAAATTGGCATAGTATTTTCCTTTAATTCAAATTTAGCTTCAAACTTGTTACATCTTCCAAGACCAGGTGTGAAGGTTTCCGGAAACTTTTTCTTTAATTCATCTTTAATTTCCTGTCTTGTTTGCGTATTACTTTCTACTTTTCTGCAGAATGAGTTTAACGGTTTATCCCACAATTCGAATGTTTCAATAAAATCTGTACCTATCAAGTTTTCTCCATTTTTCAGAATGAAAACTTTTATTTTTTTAACGATCCCGTTCAATTTCATGGGAAGTACAACCTCGCCTTCGAAGTTAATTTCCTTTCCAGTTACCGTTCGAGCGAGTTTCGTTGACTTCATTATCGTATGCCTTTTTAAAATTTTCCATGTTTTATAGTTCATTATTGTTAAATCTGACCCCGAATCGAGTTGAAATTTGATATTCTTTTTAAATATTTCAGTCGTCACATATTTCCTCAAATCTCTATCTGATTTGATATTCGAATTTGTTTGTCTAATTCGGCTATTGAATTTTTTCGTTTTACAACACGATCCTTTGTGACCATTCTTGTGGCACACGAAACATTTCTTATTTCTATATGGGCAATTTACCTCCCAGTGTCTTTCGTTACAACGTCTGCAATTATATCGTGGGACCTTTTTTCTATCCTCGTTCTTTTATTTAATTTTTCTTGTCTATTTTTAAAATACGCCGAATTTTTACTCCAATTTTTTGCTGATGGGTAATTTGACTGTTTTTTTATTTTTTTAATATAAGCAATGCCAGCTATTTCGATTTTTTGAGACTCTTTCTTTAACTTACGGCCCGTTGACACTCCTCTGCTAACTTTTGCAGGGTAAGGTTTTGTTCAGATTCGAGTTTAGACAAAACTCTACCAGTCCTTGAGCAAAAATTAAACACTTGATTTCTTCAACCGTAATCTTTGCCAATCTGAAATTGTCACAATGTCTATTCACTATAGATGCATATGTTAAGTAATCTTGATCGTCGGATTTAGAGACATTCATGCATAACCATCGCTTATGCCAAAGCGACATATTTGCTCCAAACAGCTCTTTTAGCAATTTCACTGTTTCCGAGAATTCAGTTGTTTTTCTCGGTAGAATAAAATCTACAAATTTGCTATGTTCTGCTGTACCTAGCTTTCTTAGTAATAGACTGACTTTTCTTGAATTCGACCAGTTTTCACAGTCTGTGTAGAAAATATCTTCATATCGTTTAAAGTACGCTTCAAACATTTTTTCTTCGTCTGGCACATAGTTGAAAGTTTCCAGCGAATTAAATATGGTGTTATTAGAATATGAAGAATTTCCTTCATTTGCCTGATAGTTGTTTAATTTCTCCAGTGTTAACTTTTGAATTTCTAAAAGTCTTTCCTCTTGCCGTTCTTGATATTTTTGCTGTTTTTCATCTTGCTTTTCTTGATATTTTTGCTGCGCTATCAGTTGTTCTTGATATTTTTGCTGTCTTTCATCTTGCTTTTCTTGATATTTTTGCAACGCTATCTGTTGTTCTTGATATTTTTGCTGTCTTTCATCTTGCTTTTCTTGATATTTTTGCTGTCTTTCATCTTGCTTTTCTTGATATTTTTGCTGTGCTATCTGTTGTTCCCATATTAATAAGGCAAACTGCGATATGGCTTTGGATAATTCATCCATTTTTAACTGATAGTGTTCATGCAACAAAGAATATACTTTTAATTTGTGTATCCACGGATATCATATAAGCTGACCAAAAAAAATCGAAACAACGTACGACTTTTTAATTTTATGTCTTGCTTTTACATTCACGCCCGTGATAATCAACTTTGGTATTTTTTTTTTTTTTTTTTTGTGAACAGAGACCGTCGGACTTTTTTTTTTTTTTCGTTTTCGACTTCTGTTCGCGTATTTCAATGACAACTTCTGATTTTATTATCAGAGATAATTCGTCACTATATTGTTGAACAAACCAAAAAAATAATTTTTTAAAGTTCGTTACCTTTCAAAGTCGACACGGTGTATTTGTGCTCCTTTTACTTCCGTGCATGTTTTTGTAGTCGGCCAGTTTTTTTTCTTTTTAACGAGTGCCTCGTTGTAGATAATTTTTTCAATTTAAAATTACCGTTATTCGTTTACGACACATTTCAAATTTTTCTGAGTGAACGTTCCTTTATGCTTAGTCGTCCTTTAACGAGTTGTACATATCCAGAAGTTCAGAATCCTTCGTCGTTACGTTAAAGTTGGACTTTGAATTAATAATTTTTTTTCAGCCTGGGTTCTTCAATGACTTATCCCAATTGTTGAAAACTCTCAATTATTAATTCTTTTTTTTTTCCGTATGGTTCGTTCTACTTCGTCGTCATTTTTGAAACTTGACTAATGCATGGAATAATAATGCAAACACAAAATGTACTTAAAATAAAATGTATTGAAATAAGAATGTGTACACAGTATTTACATATAGTCTTTTGTATATTTCTGGGAAGACCATATATATATATACACTTTATTTTAGGATATGAGATGAGGTGATTCGCATCGAAACACGACTGCAATTGTGTAGCTTTTTTTGGCATGTTTTTGATGTAATATCATAATATAAAGAATATTGTTGTACTTTGTATTGAACCCTCTTTTAAATTAAATGTTACGAACGTTGGAATTATACTCTATTTGTTCTCATCTTACCTGGATGTATATATATATATATATATATATATATATATATATATATATATATATATATATATATATATATATATCATGTAATCAGGTCTAATATTTCTTTATTCATTCCAGCAGATCTTCCATTCGTAGAAAGCAAATCAATTAATATGCATTGAAACCGTTATCGATATTAAAATATTTAAAGAAAAATATGGATTTAATTTTCACTTAGGAACTAAATATTAATAAAAAAAAGAGAGTCTTATTGACTATAATGTTTGTAATTTCACCCCTCATTGTTCTAAAATCCACCCACCTATTCTTCCCTCTTAAAGTACAAAAGTCCGGCGAGATATAAATTCTCTGTCATCCTTAATTTAATCCAAAATGATCAATTAATCTTCTCCTCCAATACTTATTTACGTATTGAAAAATATAAAGCAAACACTTATTAATAACTGCGCTCCTTCCTTACATGTTTGGCAATCAAAGCAAACTCCTTTTAAACAACAAAAGTTTTAATTAATATATACTTTGTTATAAATGATTATAATACTGACCTCAACATATTTAACCAAAAATCAAATGCACCATAACTACACAAAAGATGAAATCGCAATAATAATGCCATTGATACATCAAATCTGATGATCAAGACAGATATTTATTTTATAGTATACTACAAAATATTTAAAACCAATAACATACTCAAAATAATATCTCTCATCCCACCGTTTTGGAAGATAAGACTAATGTGGTTCATTTGCCTAATCAGAGTGTGCTTATCAGTAAATAATAAATATGTTATATAAAAACCACTCTTTCACGCAGACTCACGTGCTATTTATCTGCCTAAAATCCTATTAAACAGCTCATCATAAAACACCACTAAAATTACAACATTAGACTGTTCCTTTCTACTAATATTAGAATACGTTATAAATTTCATTTTTCAACAGAAGACTAAGGATTTCAGAAGCCAATTAACTTCCAGTTTAAGCAGTTATATAAATATTATATTTAAGTAATTTAATAAAAATAACGCTAGAACGAGACACTGAATTCCTGAGTACAAATTAAAAAATTACTTTAGCCATATTCGATTTAGTTTAAAAAAAGACTCTCTAAAAATATTAATAAATTGACTTCTTAAAAGACCGTAATTTCTCATTCACTACTGGTGATTTATGTGGATAGAAAGTTTTCGCAGACAACAAGGATATTCCGACGTTAAAGAGTTATATTTAGTCAGTAAGTATTCATTAAAACAACGACATAATCTGTCTGTTTAATGTTTTATAATATTTTTTCTATTTTATATGTTTCTAATTTATATTTTTCTAATTTTCGAATAAGGTGATCAAAGTTGTGGATAACTTCGGTAAAATCCTCAATTTTGATCACAACGCACGGCACTTTATTCAGACATTGAAAAAATACAATTAAAAAATATGAACATCTCCAGGAATAAAAAATAAAATTTAGTGAGAGTGTATGTATGAGGAGATGTTTTTTTGTGTTTTCTTTTTGAATTTGTAGGTCTGATGAATTGGATCGTATTTACGATTCCAATGGAATAAATTATGACCATGGAATATTAGTGTTTAAGTCTTTTTATTATATCCTTACTCTGTCCTGGACATCGAGTTCTACCTGGATTCTATCCTCTTGGAATTATTTTTTATACATATATGTATGTGTATGTATCTATGTATATATATTTATATTTTAGATATATGATTGCATATGTATGTGTATATTTACCACTAATATTATCAATCTCTCTCTCACTCTCTCTCTCTCTCTTTATATTTATATATATATATATATATATATATATATATATATATATATATATATATATATATATATATATATATATCAATTACCATGAAAGTATTTATAGAAAACACACGGGGAATATGCATTACGGCCGTTGGAAATTAACAGAAGCCGAGACTCTAGATCAGGACCAATAATATTCTTCTTTGGATTTTATCAAGAATGTCTAAATATGTAGCAGAAGAAGCGGACCATATATGCTAGGAATATTGCGTTTAGCAATAAACAGTCTGTTGCTTTTGAGTGTGGACTTCAATGTTCACTTGTATATTTACATACGCTCTATCTCTGGTATTGTATACTATATCCCATAAATATAGCATAGATTAAAACTATATTTCATATATATATATATATATGTATATGCAAGCTTCATTAAATATGTCAGTCAAGGTGCTTTGATTAAGTCTTTTTATAGAATTTCTCATATGATCTTATAATTCTTTCTTTTCTGTAGATAAATTATACAAAAACTGTCCAAATGTTTTATTTTTACAAGCGCTGTCGGCTATACCTTTAGTCATTTTCAAGGATGAATTATAATGATTGTTAACTGGAAATGGACTGCTGTGTGTATGTATTTAGCATTATAGCATCATATGAGAAATTAAATAAAAAAATAACCAAGGCATCTTTTCTGTACTATTTAATGAATCTTGCAGGAAAGAAGGATTGGTGTCAAAAAACTCACACACACACGCATAGATATATATATATATATTATGGTAAAAATATAGTTTCAAGGTATGCTATATTTCTGGGATAAAGTGCTCAATATCTGTGATAGAGTTATGTAAATGTAAATGTCGACATTGAAGTCAACAGCCATAGGCGACAGTCTGTTTCATACTAATCGCAATCATCTGGTTTTATCCATATATATATATATATATATATATATATATATATATATATATATATATATATATATGAACAATGCCAGTACGCAAATATATCTCAGTCCTGGTGGCTTGTTTCTTTAAGCTAGCACGTGTATTTATTATAGCTCGATAGACAAATATATGTGCATGCAAGTACTGAAAGACTATTGAACTGAAAAATCAGTCCTTCATTTTGATAATTGGTCACTAAGTTAGATTTGGGGTGGAAAAATTTGCAGCATTTGTAATACACAGTCAGGCAGGTTTTATTAGAACCCACCGAATAGCTTTATTTTCAGTTTTTGTTTGCCTCTAATTGTTGCCTAATAGTTGACCTATACTTCTTTAGGTACGATAGAGTCTAAGTCTGTGTCCATTCTGTATAGATAATGTTTATAAAAGCGTTTTTATAACGCTGTAGTCATTTAGTCATTTTCAAGTGCGGGATGCGTCCTCATTTTTCATCCAGCCGCACACAACACGCGAAAACTTGGAATAAATGCTCCAACTAGGATTCAAAACAATACGAAAATAAAATATATCTTTGTTGTGGTAGGATCCACCTAATCTGCATAGGTCACCTATGCAGATTAGGTAGATCCTACCACAACTATATAAATACCAACTATATAAATAATGGTTGGTACCGGAAGACGAGGAGGAAGGAATCACGAGATCCAACTAGAGACTCTGATCGACTGCGACTAGTCAACACATTCTCCAGGAACGTCTTCCCAGAAATATACAGAAATACTAGATGTAAATATTGTGTACACTTTCTTGTTATAATACATTCTTGTTCTAAGTACATTTTGTGTTGCATTATTATTCCATGCATTAGGCGAGATTCAACAATGAGTCAAGACTCAACAATCTTAAACAGTCAAAACCTGAAGCGAAAAGCCAAAGACAAACACCGTTAAACAGGCGAAAGAAGTGAGTGAAAGCGCTTGTGACGATAGACAATGCGGACAATTTTTGCACTGCATTACTCTCCCACCAAACGAAAAAATATAAGAATGTTGGAAAAAAATTAAATCAAATTTTCCTAGTTTGTCATATTCAACGAATCATGTTTGAAAGAAATGTTGTTTCCCATATATATATATATATATATATATATATATATATATATATATATATATATATAGATAGATAGATAGATAGATAGATGGATGAAACGATAATGAAATTGTCGCCATTTTATATTTTTAATTTCGTGCATGCGTCTTGTTTGTTTTTGATATTGTCGACTGCACACTATAATAGAGTCCTTTGTGCACCGTCTGTGAGAAAAAGAGCACCATGGAGCATTTCACTACACCAGAAATTTGGAAACGGCATGCTGTACCGCTTGTCATTCGCGCAGGAAGCTCCATTATGAACATTTCAGAGGGTTTGTGTGTCAATCTGACAGCACAGAGAATTCGAAAGGATTGCATGAGTGGTGGTGATTACGAATGTACGGCAGCTTGCAAAACTCGTTCTGATAATAAAAGAACACTCTAATTTGTTTATGAGGGCCTCAGACTCAACATGGGGACCTACATCGAGCGCCTTGATGAGTTAGTTCTGTCCTGATTCAATATGGCGGCTGCTGGAAGACCCTCCACCAAGTAAGGGAACACTGTAACGGCTGTCAGACAATTTCTGCGACCACGTTACCCCATACATCTGGCCACGTAATTCCCCAGACTTTAACCCACTTGATTATGATGTATGGGGCGCAGTTGAGCGAGAGAGACCAACAAATCTCTTTATAACACCAAAAATGAACTGAAGGCAAGTATTGTGCCAGCATTCACGAACTTAAACAAGAAAACAGTCCAGAAGAGATGCAGGAGGTTCTAAAGCAGTCTGGAAGGGCATGGCTGAAGACAATGGCGATTTAATTGAATAATTTTACTCTTTAGTATTTTAAGATATTTTTTGTGTAATTTTGGTAAATACATATGTTAAAATTAAAAATATTATTAAAATGAGATGTCTGTGTTGTTATTTTCATTTTTGCGTAATTTATCCCTCGTACTCTCTCTCTCTCTCTATATATATATATATATATATATATATATATATACATATATATAATCAAGATCTCTACAGTAACATATGTTTTCAACGTGAACTCTTCCTCCAGTGACTGAATGGTCGAATGGTCAGCTTTCTCTGGTCGACTTGACATTGGCAAAATGTCTTAATGCAGTAATTGAGGTCATGGAAGAATGATGGGAATGTCATTCATGACATGATTATCTCGTTATTTATGATTATTTCGATAAGAAGGTGTTCCGAACGTATTTGGCTAATAAAGTAGGGTTTATTACGTCACGAGTAAATGTAAATCGTAGGCCAACCTTTGTTAAAATGATATTTTTTTAATATCGCTTCACGTCAAGATTTATGGTTCTACGTAGGACGTCATGGATTTTAGAATGATATATACGTAAAATTACTTTTAACAAAGTAGAATATATTAACATATATTTACTCCCCCAGTGTGATGAATAGATTTTTTTCCTGACAAAAGCTGATTCTGGCATATTTCTGTATAGTACCAATTGACGAATACAAAAGTGGTTACTGAGGAAATCTTATCGTTTAGTATAGATATATAGGCACACACATATACATACCTACACACAGATATATTGCTAGAGGAAGAAAAGGGCATGCAGTGAGAAAGAGTGAGAGGGAGAATGTGTGTAGAAAATAGGAATCAACACTGCATTGTAACTGCAATTTCACGCCTCAATGCGTTCTTTTGACATAGTACCACTACTGCTTAACTGGACGATATATATATATATATATATATATGTGTGTGTGTGTGTGTGTGTGTGTGTGTGCGCGCGCGCGTGCACACACACATACACACACACACTCACACACACACACATGTATATATATATATATATATATATATATATATATATATATATATATATATATATATATATATATATATGTATATATATATATTTATATAATCGGTATCACCCCAAACTATGTAATTAAGCCACTAAGTCACGCGGGAATACAGGGTGTGGAAGAATTAGGAACAGAAACATTAATAATGACGAGGAAGATAAAAGAGTAATCAGGAGGTCAGGAGATATTAATTGACATTACACTTAATTTTTTTCAGATTAAAGTTGGTTCGAAAGCATGGAAACGGAAGGGAATACCACAAGTGAGATGTGCGAGAAGCGAAAATGTTAGCATAGAACTGGGGAATAACTCAATAAAATCTTGGCAGCGTTCTTGTACTGCGCATTAATTCAAAAAGTCTAGGTACCATAGCGATGAGGTGAATCGAACAATTACAATGAAAGTATTTATAGAAAACGCAGAGAGGCTACCATAGGGCAGTGGGAAAGTGACTGAAGCCGATCCGCCAGATCAGGACCAGTAATATTGCTGATTCTTCTTTGGATCTTATCACGGATCACAAAGTAAATAGCACGTGGTACCGGACCATATGTGGCAGCAGTATTCTAAGCATGGACGAATGGTAGACTTATAGATATGTAACATAGATTCTGAAGAGAAAAATCGTCTCGCTCTCTATAGTGAAGCGATTTTCTTAGCGGCTGACTTAGCAATGGATTCAAGACACACACACACACACACACACACACACACACACACACACACACACATATATATATATATATATATATATATATATATAAACATTATTCATGATATATATAGATATATTAACAGTAACGTTAAACGTTATATATATATATATATATATATATATATATATATTTATATTTATATATATATATATATATACAGTGTATTTAGGCAGAATTTTTTATGGCAAATACTATTAAAAACGACAGAGGTTATGTACTGTTCAAGTTTATTGATCCACTTATCAAAATTACGAATAATTCTTTAGGTAAGCAGGAGGAAATTGCGTTAGAAATTGTCCGGTGTTCATTACGGAAGAAAAGTATGAGAAATATGGTCCAAGCTTCGACCATTTCAAGTCATCATCAGCGCAGGTTTTAATTGTTAGTATTTTTTTAAAAATCCATTTGATTTAGGGCATAGTATTTTATATAGTCTTTTTGGTTGTAGGTAAAAACAATGGGAATCTTTTGCTTATGAATTTATCGTGTTCTGGAAAGGTGATGATTGATATTTATTTCCTTCAGGCAAAGGTTAAATTGTTTTTAGGTTTTGTTACAATAACAACAACACCTGAATATAGCAATAATCTGTGTTTCTGTATTTGGAAATGAGCACCGGTCTTTTGTTTAGGAAGTTATTTTCGTCTGAAAGGTAATTATCGCTATTTTCTTCTCCAGGCAAAAGTTACGTAGCTATGGTGATCTTTTTTTTCCATGTCATTTTGTTTTTTTTGCCAAAGTGGCATTCATAGATTTGTGCTGTTTTCATATCTTATGTTGTTAAATTATGTTTTGTGGAAGTAGCTTCTGTTTTCAGGAACGTTTTGCTATTCCCACATATATTTTCTGGGTCTCCTTCTAACACAACAGGACTTCATGAATATACATATATATATAGAGAACAAATTCCAAATACTGTAAATACAAGAATAAACAAACTGTCTTCTAGTAAAACCATTTTAACCAAAATAAATCGATATATAATCAATCCTTATTAAAAAGTAAATTTAAACAAACACTAAATTATATAGATAAATCAATTAATAACACATCCACTAAGTCCAAAAATAGGAAAAGGAAGATTATTTGGTTTAACCCATCTTTTTGTAGACGTTCTAGTGTTAATGTAGGAAAATACTTCCTAAAACTAATAGACAAACATTTTAGTAAAAATGAACTATTGAAAAAGATGTTCAACAAAATGAATTTAAAAATTAGTTACTCTTGCATGAGCAATGTAGAAAAAATTATTAGCTCCTACAATAACAAAATTATGAGAGAATTTCAGAACAATCAACTACAAAGGGATCGTAATACAAACCGGACGAAAACATCTACATGTAATTGCAGGACAGGATAAGATTGTCCAGTTGAGGGAATATGCATGGCGAATAACGTTATATATGAAGCTACAATTTTCCCCAAGGAAAATATCGAACAAAAAAAGATATATATAGGAATATCGGCGGGAAATTGGAAGCAAAGGTTTTATAACCATCACCACTCCTTCACAAATACATAAAAAAAACACTGTACAGAACTGTCGAATGGTTATTGGGATTTGGTTGAAAGCGGCTTAACTCCACAAGTAAAATGGAGAATCATCTCGAGAGCCAGAACTGCAATAAATTTCAGAGATAGATGCGACCAGTGTATAAAAGAGAAGATCCTAATAATAAAACATATAGATCCGGACATATTACTGAACCAACATTACGAATTGATTTCGAAATGTAGACACAAAACCACCTCAATATAACTAAATCTATTTAGAAATAACTATATAGAAAGGAAAGTGTTATGGTATTTTTGGTTTTGGAATTGATTATATGCACACATGGTTGCAGACACATAATTGTATATATGCAAATATGTAGACGAACTGAACATTGACATGTAATTTTATGTGTATATGTATATACATTTGTATAGGGGTGTATGTACGCATATATATGTGTATGTGTATTGTAGGCGCATGTGTAGGATGGGTATGCATGTATATATATATATATATATATATATATATATATATATATATATATATATATATATATATATACATATATATATGTGTATGTATATGTGTGAATATATGTATGTGTATAGATGTGGGTGTGTGTATGTATACAGGTGTATTCAAAAATTTAGGTAGATTTGTTTGTAAATATATATATGTGCATATGTGTGTATATGTGCGTGGATGTATGCGTGTATATATGTATATATATGTATGTGCGTGTATATGGATATCGTGTCATGTATATGGGATTACATGTAGTCTGTACATGTAAATATGTGCATATATAAATGTAAATATTTGTGTGTTAGTATATGTAATGTGTGTAAGTATATGTAAAATATAGTAATATAAATAAGTATGCAGGTGTAGGTGTTAATGATTATAAACATTTTTTGTGTATTTGCATATATATATATATATATATATATATATATATATATATATATATATATATATATGGAAGGTATTCTAAAGGAAGGAATTAAAGTTCCTTTATTAACGTTTTTTTATCCGTAATTTCAGTTTAAATTGATAAATGAATTTAAATTTAAATAGTAAAATGTTAAAATTAATAATATTTACTTTGATATTTATAAACTTAAGTCATCACCTAACGTTAAACATTAACTGTGAACTTTATGTGAAATTGAAAGAGATATAAATATAAATATGTGTAAAGAATTGAAAACATATATGGAAGTACTGATATCTGAAAGTACACGAGTACCTGTGTATGTAGATACATGTGTATGTGACAATGTGTGTAATTGCACATATACATGAACGTATGTATATATGTGATTTACATAAGTGTATGTGTGATAGATATATATGTTTATGATAAAACAATATATTTAATAATCACCTTCAATAATTACTCCATCTTAATTGAAGACCAAAACCTTAAGTAAAAAAGATTACCCATCTAAAAATAGTCATAAATTACATTCATGAATTAGACTCAAACTGATAAAGATGTTGCCTTAAATATCATTTACAATATTGAAAGATTAATATAAGTAAACTGTTATAATTTAAATAATTAGTTTTAATGTACTTTCTATGAATGTATTTTTAAATATACTATTTAAATAATATTAAATCCCTAAATTATTTGTTAAAAGAGTTAGAATTTAGGATTGCTAGCAAATATCAATTTAATTTCTTCGGTGATTTCAAAAATTAAATTACTATCAAACATTAAAATATTTTAACATAAATTGCTAAAGTTATCTCCCCTACTGTCGCTTAGCAAAACTTAATGTCAGATTCTTTCTCCCTACTTCCCCATCCCTTCTTTGTTTTTCTCTTCTCCCCCTTCCCTCTGAATATATCACTTCCGTTAAGTTAACCGATTGAATAGGTCAATGCCTGCTCCCCTACCTTAATACTAAGTATGATAGATAGAAATATTAAAGTAAACCCCCCCCTAAATTCGATCATGTCTCTCACACTACGCCTCATTACCCCCTTCTGTTAAATTACATAAACTTCATACTACACGTCAAAAGTGTATATGTTCATTTCAATTTTCATTTATCATTTTTCGTTTCACCGTTTGGAAGTGGAGTCTGATGAGCCAATGTCCTTTAATAAAGAGCTTGGCGAAATAAATTATTACATGGAGCCTTAAAGTGGTCTGTTTTTCCTTTAAATTATTAGCTCTGGATTTACATTGATCTCTCAGGATTTCATCCTTTTTTGGACTGCCTATACGGATTAACAAATTCTTCTTAGCCTATATATATATATATATATATATATATATATATATATATATATATATATATATATATATATATTAAATTAATGTCAAACGTTAACTGCAAAATATACCAATATCTATTTTTTTTAATTAACCGCAATATGCCAATATATGTTAATTTATTCTTCCTTTTCTTCTTTCCCCACTTTTTCCTCTCACCCCTGATTCTACATTTGCTTCCTTATAGATTTTCTTCTTTTATTTTCTCTTTGTCTCATTTCCTGTGAGTTGACTTATTAAATAGGTCAATGTCCGGTCCTTACCCCTTCCCTTACTCTTAAGTATTTTAATAAAAATAGATTTAAAATTATTCCTGTCTCTCCCTTCCTTCTACAATTTCGACCATATCGATCGACCTCCTCCCCCCTCTTTCTATCACTTACATCAACTTAAAATTATCCTGCAATAATACGTAAATTTAAAACCATTTTTTATTCTTGAAATGTAATCTGATGAACCAGGTACAAACTACCTTCCTGGGGAAATAAAATTTAATCAATGGACTCTTAAGGTTGTCTGTTTTCTAATTAAATTAATATATATATATATATATATATGTATATATATATATATATATATATATATATATATATATATATATATATATATATATATATATATATATCATGGCTTTTCGCAAAACGAAGATCAAAGAGAAATCTGTTCACGTCGAATTCAAGCAGGTTTGCGGCTAATAGGTCTAATGCGGGACAGACAGGCATAAGGCATACACAGTCGCAGCACTGCGCATGTAATTCCGACTTGGTCTCGATGGCATAGCATTGCGGTACTTCCTCCTCTGCCGCTTGTCCCTGGGAGCGGCCCTGCAGGTATTTTCAAAGTAAGAGACAATATGGTTGGTGGTGAGACGCCAGGCGTCAAGGTTCCCAGCTACGGTTGACCATTGGCAATGGTCGATGTACCAAAGGATTTTTTCAGGCAATCTTTGAATCGCTTCTTTCGTTTCCCTCTTCCGGTATAGCCAGTGGAGAGCGCGCTGTATGTATATATATATATATATATATATATATATATATATATATATATAATATGTGTGTGTGTGTGTGTGTGTATAAATATGTAAAACTGTAGATATAACTAAAATATATATCTGTAAAAAGACAATATGAATAAAGACAAAAGTTACCTTAGCCGACGCGTTTCGTTCTCTGATGGACTTTATCAAGGCAAATATAAGGATTTTATTTTGCAACGAGTATTTATAAACAAGAGAGGCACAGTGGAGTAATGGAAAGGGGCTCGGCATGAGGAATCAGAGAGCCGAGTTTGAATTCCAGTCTAATCCATTACATTCCCTAACGTGCTTATACCTTGGCATATGGTATGAATCCTCTTCTTTTTTCCCCAGCTATGGGTAAATAGCAGGACAGACCGGGTTCTAAAGACTTGGATGGCAACTGGTCTACCGTAGAAAGACATGGCAACCTACTGCGGGAAAAAATCTACCTCTTCAGTCATGTTTCGAAAGATACATGATCGCCTAAGTGTGTATCACACATAACTGACTGATTTATAAACAGAAGTAAAATTGCCATTAGGTTTTCGGAATTTTTAAAATTTAAGAACGCCCATAAATATTATTCGGGGTGTTCACCTCCACGTGGTGTAATTGTTAGCACGCTGGTCTAGCAAAACAATTAAAAATAAGTAATGAGCTAGATCGTCACTAAGTGTGCCATAGTTTCGTCCTTGGGCTACATCAAAGTTACGCTTAAAATTTACCATAAATATGCTTCAAAGTTTCTGGAATATAATCTGTGGAAAATGTAATTTGATGTTTAATAAACTAAAGTGAGTAAATGTTGTTTTTTTTTTATAATGTAATTATGATTTTAGTTTGAGATTTACTTAAATGTTATATATTTTAAATAATAGAATGTTTTGTATTTAAATGTTTTCTTTTAACTCTTTTTCATTTTTATAACCATGTACATCGGTTTGGAAAAGGAGATTTCTTTTAAGTAAGCAGACATTTGAAAATGTCCGTGACATAGATTTATATTTTGATAAGATTCGATGACGGCACTCTCAAGTATATTCCGTTTAAGTAAATTCATTTTTCTTATAAGTGTGGCATTCTTTATATCGAAGTTGTATCTGAACTTATTCCCATGTTTGACTAATGCGTTTGACAAATTGTTGTGTATAAGATAAAATTCATAGATACGTGTTTGTTTTCTAATTTCTGCAAGTTCCTCAGTGCATTGTAAGATATTTTTGTGATAATTTATTGCATGTGTGTCCCTGCTTTAGAATTACTATCTCTATGGATATGTCTGGTTCTGATGTTGTCAGCAGTAGTTTTGAAAATTCTGACATTTGTCTTGACAATGTCCATCAGAGAACGAAATTTGTTGGCTAAGTTTTCCTTTTTTCGTATTCAAATACATACATACATACATGCATACATACATGCACACACATACACACACACCTATAGATGTGAAAACTGGATGTGCCTCCCTGATCATCATTCAATTTTGGCACCAATGGATTGTTTCATAAAACCTGGAACTGGTTTTACATGCATTTTTCGGCATTTGTCACAACTGGAAAGAGATTAAGATACATTCACGCGTCTAATACGCAGGGGGGAAAGCGAATCTCCGTTGTCATACAACATTGTTCAACGGAAAAGGAACTACATGGATTTGTGAAAAGTTATTATCATGTGAAACGATGTTTTCAAATTAACCCACTTTTAAGTTTCGGCATCAATAATATTGAATAAAATATTTGTCACCTTGTTTTATTATTATATACTAGCATGTAGACAACTTCACAGTTCTGTCTTCCCACATCTTTTTATCTTTGTCGACAATGTACGTGCCTGTGGCAGTTTTTCAAAGAAGATAGCCGTTTATAAAAACCTTTCCTAAAATTAGGAAGAACTTTTATTCCGAACAGGTGATATAAAGTGAAATCAACGTATTTCATTTGAGTTGTATTTTTATCGTTTTGTAAAATGCCAATTTATTGCTTATTTACTTCTCATCTGAAATGTTAAAATCGACGAGCAATCATATCCAGTACTACCCGGACTAATTCATATGCCTTAGCGCCTCAGCCATGATTTCTAGCGTAAAAGTCTACGAACTAAATTATCGTAATTAAGACTTACGTTTCACGATTTGGGATTTCATTATGTTGCAATATATGTTATAATGTTTGTAAGATTTTCTAATTTTACTATTGTAAATAACAGTATTGTTCATTTACCTTTACTCAAAAGCGTTGACTGAAATGCAAAATTCGTTCCAACTTTCAGGTTAGAAATTATCTTCATTTGAACAACTAAACACATGGCCGAGGCGACTAGGACGTTGGAACAGTGATTGCAAGTTTTTCCCGATGTTCTGAGTTCGATCCCGAGCAAAGGCAGTGGCAGCGACAAACAAGAGCGGTGACAACGATAATAGAAGCAACAGCAGCAGCAACGATGGCGTCAAGCAGTAGTAGCAGCAGCGATGGCCTTAATGGAACGAGAACATGGTACCCCCGTAACAATAAAGGGTTGGGTTCGAAATTCCAGACCGACGGTTCCCGAGTTCGAGATGCACCTGAGGAAGGCCGGAGGATCAGACGGCCGAAACGTTGTGAGGAAAGCAACCAAGATGAGGAAGTCAGTCCGATTAACGAAATCCATAGTGAAAACCCCTCATCCCAAAAATATAGACAATTAACAACTAAACAGTTTAATCATAAATGCTATCGGTAAATCAGTCACTAAATTATAAACATTGGAAAAAAACTAGATTTAAAACGAACAACAAAATATGCTATTTATAATTTTCTTTATTGCAAGTTAGAATATGCAAATTAGACACATCCAATAATAATGAAACACTAAGTATGCCAAGATATGACATAATGAAATTTTTACGTGAGATTACAAATAAAATTGTGTGCAGTTTCATAGATCTTTCCCGGTAGTTTCGTCCTGGGTATGACGATAAACTGCATCCGCGTCCTCGGTAAGACGATAAACTACGTCCCACATCAAGGCCTCTGACTTGGGGTGGTAGCACCTGTTAGGATCCCAGCTATGGGCAAATAGTTAACCCCGAAACTGAGACAAAAAGCATTATAAAAGTGTAAAAATAGGTTTTATTGCTAGAAATACTTTTTAAAAAATTATTACCAGAAATAAATTTTTGAAGACAAAAAACTATTAGCAGCAATATATTTTTGAAAAAACTATTACCATCAATACGTTTTGAAGATCATATTAACAGCTCTACATTTTTGAGGAAAAAAATATTCTCAGAAATAGATTTTTGACAAAACAAAATATTACTAGGAAAAAATAGTTGTCGGCATTAAAAACCCCATTGAGGTTGATATGCCGTAAAACAAACCAAACCAAACCAAAACATTTCAGGTAGGAAGAATTATTAATAATCACTGGCGTCTAATGCCTAATAGAGAAGTACGAATGGAATTTGGGCAACGTTTGTTTCTTATCCTATCTAGGAATATGACTAGAATAATAAACTCATTTTTTGTTCCAGTTGCAGATGGATTTATACAAATATAAGATTCAGCTTTTAGTGTCCTCTTCACAAGTGGCACCACAAGAGGCACGCCTAATTCTTGATGCTTGACCAGTCCAAAAAATTGCTTGACCCGTCCAAAAAGTGATGTTTCGACGAAGCTGATCGATATTTTGACTCTCGTTCCTTTTATTCGGAATTGTATCATAATACGTTCGATGAGTATAGGAATAAATTCTATAAATCTGCACCAATTCTCGTTCGATCATCAGCGTCGAGCCTGATCAGTACTTAAATAGTGCACCGCTTTTAAACATCGGATCCTGTGAGCACTCTGCTACAATCCAAAATATGTTTCGGCTTTAAATAAGCTACAAATGGCTAATAAACCGTGAAAAAATCCATTTAATCAATCCCATAAAACTGCATTTATCTGCGATTCGATGGCACAATCTTGTGTAACACGCATGCGCACTGATAGCCAAACCACCACATATTTAATTAACGTTTAAGCGTTCTAGCCTGCACCCTCGACACACAAACTATATTTTGTCATTTCATAAAGCAAATGTATTGTTTTTCTTTGGTGATTGTAAATGACAAGCCTCGCTATTTCTATCTTGTTTATGGGTTTCACTTTGCTTGCACGTAAGAAGTCTAATGAAATCAGAGAAAAAGGATCTGCTTCGCTCTTCCTTATGCGCGCCTAAAACGCGATTTCCGCTAACTCGTAATGACCTTCCCGATTCGTTTCAGCGGGAGATAACTGACGCTATTTTGTTTACGCGGGAAAACTATTTGCCTGCATTTCTCTGATGTTAATTTATTTACATCGCTTCATATTTTTTTTAGGTTTTCTTTTACTCTGTATTTAGAAATAGTCGTATCGTTTCAACCACGTTAACCCGTGTGCTATGGTTATTCTCTCTTAAGCTTCCTCATTTTAGTCGGCGGGTTGTCTCAATTTTCTTGCGTTTCTTTATTTATTTCCTTTCGTTTCTTTTCTTCTTTTTGCTTCTTTCTTTACTGCATTTATTTTTTCCTTAGTTATTTTCTTCATTTTTTTAAATTATTTTTTCTCATTTTTAATTTATTGTTTTCTAATATACATTCACTTCTTTCTTTTGTTATTTATTTTTCACATTTTTGACATTTTCTTTTTTGTTTACAGTCGTTCGCAATTAGTCTTTCTTTGTCCCTCGGTGTTTTACTGGATTTATTTCATGATATATATATTTTTTTGTACTTTTTTAATTGTTTCTATAAGTTTAAAGATTATCACGACAATGAATTATTTTTAACTGCTATAACATTACAGTTATTTTATTTTCTCCTGCTTTCATGTATCATTGGGAGTAGAAATTTCATTTTTATAGTCGGATTTATTTGAATTATTTTTATATTATATACAAATATATCACACATCCAAGACGGGAGTACCACTAGCACGCAAGTGGTTACAGAGAGTGAGAGCAAGAATAAAGAGGGTTGTTTGAAGAAAGGATAAAGAGAAGGACGGCGATCAAGATTAAGGCATCAGAAGATGCCGATTGCATTATATTTGAATATTTGAACATTATAACTGTCAGAGAAGCAAGTAAGAGGAAGGGAGTTCCATTGTCGGGAAGTGCTAGAGAAGAAGCTGTTGGAGTAGAAGAGACGGCTACTTTTAACCGTTTCGACAGTGAAAGGGTGGGACCGAGATGTGGTACCAACAAAAAAAGAACAGTTAAATAAAAATTAGGAGTAAAATTCAAACAGATACATACAAAGAGGGCAGACAACGAAATTTTTATCCAACGAGGCTTCTTAGACGAAAGGTTAGCAAAGACAGGAATTTCTCCTCGGCTGTGATCCTGGAAATTCTCATGCCGTCCATTATTTGAATGAGCCAGCCAGCAGAAAAAAAATTCAAAGAACTAACCTTGAAACAAAGTTTTCAAAAAGAGGGATATATCACAACCTTTCAATTTTTAACCTTTGTTTGATATTTCCTGAAATGTCCAATTTTGCACAAATCGACCGTGGCGACATTCAAGCTTATATATAAAATATAATCCAAAGTGGGAAATGGAAATATACAAATCCAAAAGTTCTTCTTCAGATAAGTAATGCTTTTATCGATGGAATGTTACATGTACGGACAGAGTAGGAATAGTAAAAACTACACTTAAATTACAAATTCGAGAATCACAAAAGGACGCTTAGATTTTTTTTTTTTTTTTTTTTTTGACATTTTTTGGCGTACATCTCTAGATGGGTAACCATACCGACCTCATTAAATTTCCTAACTTTTGCACTTTTAAATTTTGACTTTAAATTTTATGTGGAAAAATATGTTGTCAAACGTAAATTTATCGTAGAATACTCCGAAATGATGGCACATTCAACGCATTTCTAACTGAATACATAATTTTTTGCTTCATTTAAAATTACATTTCAAACATATATTGTTTCGTGTTATTATATATATATATATATATATATATATATATATATATTAAACATCCTTATATGAATTTACATGCAATGTTTTGGACATCTACGCTGGTGTAAAATATCAACCAGACAAATAATTCAATGATATCACATCACGTGTCCGATATATATGTGGTGCCACAATACTTTGACCGCGTGTTACTGTCAACTACGTTTAGTTAATATGACAAAATTATTTATTTACTACATACATACATACATATATATATATATATATATATATATATATATATATATATATATATATATATATATATATATATATATATATAAATTTAGACTTTATTTTAGCTGGATACCCATATACTGAGTAGACGCACAGTCTCTTTTAAACAGTATTTTATTACATTTATCGATCTGAACATTTCAGAAATCAAATTGACGAAAAATGCTCCCTTCGATTATGAAACTCTCCGGCATTTTCAATACTGTTTAAAATAAACAGAGCGTCTATTCAAATATGGGTATCCACTAAAAATAACGTTTAAAGTAATAAAAAAATATCACGGATTAATAAATAAACATCCATCATTTCCTCAGATATACATGTATACACACACACACACACACACACACACATATATACTTGTTCCTTACATATAGATACATATACATATGTACACACAGGCACACACCGCACACTCTCACACACACACTCAAACATACGTACACACACACACATATGTTTACTTTATAGATACATATGCAGACGTGCATATAGCCCTTAATATATATATATATATATATATATATATATATATATATATATATATTTACTACATATAGATACACAAACACACACACACACATATATATATATATATATATATATATATATATATATATATGTTTATTGTATATATATACATATACATATGTATACACAGGCACACACACATATATTTATACCTATAAATACCGACTTAAATACGTCTACTTACATATATGCGTATATATGCGTATAGTGCTTTAATATTGAAAAAAGCCTCTTATTTTGTCCGCTGTTCTCTTTTTACATATTCAATGGTTTTCTCTTTTTCTATAACCAAGTTTATCGAAATTATCGATGTTATATATATATATATATATACATACATATATATATATATATATGTGTGTGTGTGTGTGTGTGTGTTTGTGTGCGTATGTGAGTCTTTATGTAGGGGTGTCTGTGTGTGCGTGTGTGCGCGCGTACTACGTGGGAGGGTCTTAGTAACAGAAGAGGCTCAATGTCACAATAACATTTAAGTGAAACCCAAAAAATAAACGCTGAGGTCACATTGACCCAGTTTCAAAATCCTTCAAACAAGCCCGTGATTCTTAGCTGCGCATGCACAAATCAGCAGGGGCTGGTTTCCAGGAACCCTAACCCAGAATCTCCCCGTCACTTGGCTCTAATGATGTTTAAGTTCCCAGCGGCCGCTTAATTATTGCAAGCTAAGAAAGATTCCCGAAATCTCATAAATTATTTACTCAAATGAAGAGATGCTCGCAAATGCTAACTAAACGAGCTCTGTTATTTATTTCATACTAAATTATTCAAATCAATTTGATCACTCCATTAATTTGACACATAGAAATATTGAATAATTCCGGAACACAACCCATTTGCAGAAAATCGATAAGACAAGTATAAAATGAAAATATTTCGATGTTTATTCGGATTATTTCAAAATAGTTTTGCCGTTCTGTTAAAAAAAACTGTCAGTAATATATATTCAGTTGAGTCATAAATAAATTCCGATTTTGTTTATCAACATTATTCTTTAGAAAATAAAGTGCAATTATATTTTATTAAATCAAATGTTCATCATAATTTGCAATGGCGTTTCACCATTTATCAGGGAGCCCTTCGATAAGTTTTGAGTAAAATTTCGCAGGTTCTGCTGTGAGAAAGATTTCAACAAACACTTGAATCGGCTTTTCAGTGGCGATTGTTTTCTCCGTGAAAATATTTTGAAGCGATAGAGAAAGATTAGTGTAAGGCCAGGTGAATATGGCGGTTGGGAAGAACGAACCAATCAAAATACGTCATTTTTCTTGTGTTATTCTTGTTTTACGAGTTCTTTGGTTTTCATAAAGGAGAATAACAATTTTCTGACTGAACAGCACAGGACCCTTTTAGATCAAACTTTTATGGACATGTAACAGCTGCTGAAATTATTTAGTAAATTTAATTCTTCATTGAGTTATAAGAAATCTAAATCAGTAATACCTATGCTTCTCCTACGCGCAGAAAATTATCTTTCTTCCATGGAGCTTAGTTGTGGAGATTTATTAATGATATTTTGCATCAACTTTAGAGTATGGAATTGATTTTTCATCGCCTGTCATGATATATGCAAGGAACCATTTATTTCTCACTTTTGAAAGGAGACTTCTCGCAATGAATAAACGGTCCGTTTTGTTTATTCTGCGGGACAAAAAACACCTAACTTATTGGCTTTACTTGTCTTTTCTAATTATCGTCCTATGGTAGACTTTATGTAATGTGTTTAACACATTTACTAATTTCCGTCTAATCTGCCATGGATTGTTTTCCAGTAATGATTTCCAGTCCTGATTATGACGATAAACTACATCCGCGTCCTGCGTAAGACGATAAACTCCGTTCAACAGCAGAAGGTTTTGAGGAGCGTGAAACCACCTCTTAATTGCTGGAGTTTCCAGGTCCACCAAGACCTAGGGTAGTAGCACCTGTTAGGGTCGCAGCTATGGTCAAATAGTTAACCCCCAAACTAGGGTAAAAAACTATGAAGTGAAAAAAATGAGTTTTTAATACCAGAAAAATTTTGTAAAAAATTATTACCAGCAATACAGCTTTTTAAAAATATTACCAGCTATACATTTTTGAAGAAAAAAATTATTACCAGAAATATATTTTTGAAGGAAAAAATATTACCAGCAATACATTTTTGAAAAAAAAATATTGCCAGCAATAAAAATTGTCGATATTAAAGAACGCATTGAGGTTGATATGCCGTAAAACAAACCAAACCAAACCAATAATGATTTCAGGGCGCCATGTGACAGAGAAGAGAGTCGGGGAAACACACACACACGTATATTTTTTTTTATTGAAATTGGAGTTGATCTGAGTAGCGAAATTAGATCAGAGCATTTTTGTTTACTGATGGGAAATCTGATCTAGGGCAGGAGTTGTACCCATTTGGAATTGTGTCATTAGAAAAGAAAATGGAAATGTTCGAAATAATTTTTATCGGATAAAATTATAAATAGAACTTAGTAAGCTATGAGGAACTTTGGAATTCACATGATTTTGGTTGAAAGTAACCAGAACCCGTGATAATCGCGTGCGAAGTAGTAGGGCCAAGGGTCGATTATGACCAGCCAGGCTTATCTATGTAAACGCGTAGTTATGCTGAAAAAGTGGTAGTTTTTGACGCGTCTGTCTTCGGGTGCAGTCGAGCTGGGCGGAGAGATGTCGGAGAGATTGAAATTGAGCAGAGTTGAATTGAAGTTTCAAAGAAGTACGAAAGTGACGTCACAGATTGGAACAAAACGCCCGCTAACATGTGCTGTTGATATAAGAACGAAGAAGCGAATTACTCCTCCAATATCTAAAACTACTACTGCTACTATTGTTACTACCACTGGGAACAGAAACGTAGAACAAGCCACCTCTCTCCTTTAACAAAATTACACGAAGTATTTTCTTTTGTTTTGTTGATTATCGAGAGACTGAAGATCATTCAAGAAGAGAGAAGAGAGAATTTGCAGACGGAAGAGAGAGACAGTGGAGAGTCGAGTTGGAGACTCAGGGGCGAGAGGAAGTGACATCAGGGATTGGAACGAAGCGTCCGCTAACATGTACTGTTGATATAAGTCCCACTGCTTCTGCTATCACGAAGATTACTACTACTGTTATTACTGCGAAGCGAGTTGAAGACTCGAGGGTGAGAGGAAGTGACGTCAGAGATTGAAAAGAACCGCTAACATGTACTCTTGATATAAGTACCGCTGCTTCTGCTACTACGAAGATTACTACTACTGTTACTACTACCGAGGCGGAACGCAACTATAAACTTTAAGCCGCGCACAGAAATCCTTATTTCTCCATCTCAAGAGTCGTATATTGTTCTGAGACGATTTAACAACAGGTTAATCACAACCCACTCTCTCTCTCTGTCTAGAATCCAGTGTATGAGTTTTTATGTCAATTACTTTTCTTTTCTGTAACCTGTTTCTTTTCTATACTATTCTTTTCTTCTATATAAAAGACATTAACAATTCAACCATTAGATCAAATCAAACACAACGTGGGCAAGAGGCAGGATTAAACCAGTGGACCGGTCGAGTTGATCTACGGATGCTCAGGGGACCTACGGCCACTCCCTTAAGTTCGATTAAGACCGAGTAGACACCTCAATCCAGAAGTTGAGGGGTTGTGGCGAAAGTGTTAGAGCCATCATGAAATTCTTATTACCGCTTTCGTCTGGATTCGTCTTCCAACGATGTTTCTCCAGAAGGAAAAGTTTCAGACTGATTTCGTTTGATGGATTTTTTACGATATATCAACCTTTTGCAGGTTATTTAAAGCCAGAAAATAATTTTTATTGTAAGAATCTTTTAAACGTAATAATGATTTACAAACCGTTCTCATACTCTCTAATGATTTATAACATTAACCGTAAGCATTACCTATTTTCCATGTTTCCATAGCGTTATATCCTAGTATAAACACCTATAACATTCTGTGACGTAAATGCGCTTTCAGTCCCCTCATTAGTGGAGTTAAAACTTTCATCTTTCATTCACAGTGTCTTTTTCCATTGTTATAAAAAACTAAGGTATGTCAATGATCTTCAAATTTAACCTTAACTTCCACGTATGATACGTAGTTAGTATTATATGTTTGTCATTACAATTCATTCCCAAAAACAGAAAAAATATGATTCTACATAACATTTAATTTTGTATCTGCGTTGAACTTTTGATTAACATAGGTTTATTTGGATTATTCAAGTTTATCAATCCCTTAATAGTTCAGGGTATGACGATAAACTACATCCGGTAAAAATGCATCTGATCGGGTGACTGAATGTTTTGAGGAGCATGGAACCACCTCTTAATTGCTGTTGTTCCCAGGTCCACTCATACCCAAAGTGGTAGCGTATATTATAGTTCCAGTAATGGACAAATATTGAACCCCAAAACAAAAGCAAAAAAACTATGAAAGAATAAAATTATATTTTTACAGTAAAAATACTACCAATACATTTTTCTGTGGAAAAAAATTACCAACAATGCCTATTTATAGTAAAATGCCCAACAATAGATTTAATCTGTAACTGAAGGCATATAATTGCGTTCAAAATATTTATATTTCGGCATTAAGAGATTGATATACCGTTAAAAAAATCAACCAAACAACAAACATGAAATAACTTTCAATCTAATATCCTAAAATTTCTTAAATCGACCTGTATTCCAAAATATATTTAAAATACAGCATAAAATACACATCACCGCTTCTAGTAATTATGTCTACACACGCATATATATGATCAAAATCTAAGTATCATCTACCATGTATTCAACTGTGAAAGCAGAATGATATTTTTATTACTTAAAATGTATCAAGAAAATTAAATTTCGGCATTTAGTAACACATAAGGAGTTGATATGCTGTTAAAAAAACAAAACTAAACAAGTCTCTTAAAAGAAAACTGTCTATTATATGTATTTAATTTGTAATTTCTTTATACTTCGAGAATATCAAAATCCGCATGTTGTTGAGCATTTTGTTGTTTGTCTTTTAAGGTTTTCTGTTTATTAAACAGAAAATAAATATTTCAACATCTGGCAATTATAGACATGTATTTATTACGTCTAACCTATCATACAAATCTTCACGGCGCCAGAAGTGTCGACTACATAGAGGCATCGCCAAAAGATAAACCCACTAGAGAGAAATGACGTAAGAATACCTAATATATACATATATATACATATATATATATATATATATAAATATACATATATATATATATATATATATATATAAATATATATATATATATATATATATATATATATATATATATATATATATATATATATATATATATGGATGTTTGAAAAGGCATCTTTAAATGTCTATAAATGGAAGTCAACCAAGCGTAATGTTACGCGTCAAACGAGAAATTTTAAGATTCTCATTTCTTCTTCAGAGGTATCAGCATCCGATAGAAGTGAAAAAAATCGTCCTGATGTTACTTGCCGTCATGAAAATGACCCGGTAAACAGGACAAACACACGTGGACATAAATATACTACCCACAGTAGTGCACACAAAGTTTATGTCATCTGTCATCGGCCTGAGTTACGTGTGCTATGAGATCCATGACATCCATCACTATTTGTTTTCGTTGTGCCTCAGGAACAATCCTACTAAATAAACAGACACTGTCGGTAATACATCGGTCGAGGAAATTACGCAGGAGATGATGGCTAAGAATCTGCAGAATAATATCACAATATGTGAAATTCGGAGGACATCGAATTCGAATCGCCGGAACTTCAACAGCTGGAATATCGTTAAAAGGGAGACAAATCAGCAGCGATAAAATACGAACACCTCGCTGATATTGTCGATATGATCGTCAAAATGAATCATCATGGTCAATGAGGATTATCAAAGCCGGCATGGTGTCGCTTCAGTTTTTATCGAATAACCCTTAAATTTTCTACTTTAATACACACACCCACGCACAAACGTATATATATATATATATATATATATATATATATATATATATATATATATATATATATATATATTTGTTTGACAAAGTGGAAAATGTTTTCTTGGAACGCGTTTAGTCGTTTAGGATTTAATCGGACTAAAAGTGTCATGTTGGTGCGACTATACATGCGCACATATGAGGGATGCTGGCTATTTTAATTTTAATCTTTTATTTTTTTAGCTAGCCGAATTCATTTAGAATCTTTTTCTTTTTCTTTCTATAAAGTCATAAAGGACGAAACGCATCACAAGAAAACTTTTTCCATTTCGTCATTTCATTCTTCCCAATATTGTTCCTGATATATAAAAATATATATGGTTGTCTCATATATATATATATATATATATATATATATATATATATATATATATATATATATATATATATATATATATCTCAATTATGTAGTGCGTATTCAATTTATATAACGTAAATCATTCATACGAAAAACAAATAATGAAGCTAATTATATGGCAAGAATCACTCTCGCAAACAATATTTAATAATAAAATACAATCAACTTCGAATCCGTTAATGAATGGTATGATCCTTGTTTATAAATTCCGGTTTTATCAGGTCTTATTTTTTCTACTAGCCCGGCTTTCAATCGTTTCGAACGACCATCATCATGTAGACATTTGAGTGTGTTTTTGTTAAATTCCAGGTAATCACATTACTAAAAAAAAACACTTCTTTCGGTCTGCACTATCTTTCGATGTCTCATTATTACCTGGAATTTAACAAAAACACACTCAAATGTCTACCTGATGATGGTCGTTCGAAACGATTGAAAGCCGGGCTAGTAGAAAAATAAGACCTGATAAAACCGGAATTTATAAACAAGGATCATACCATTCATTAACGGATTCGAAGTTGATTGTATTTTATTATTAAATATTGTTTGCGAGAGTGATTCTTGCCATATAATTAGCTTCATTAATTATTTTTCGTATGAATGATTTACATTATATATATATATATATATATATATATATATATATATATATATATATATATATATATATATATATATATATATATATGGGGGGGTATGTGTTGTGGCCTTGTTAGGGCCAGAAATAAAGACACAAGAGAGGAATTGAGTTAAATATATTAACAGAAAACAGTAAAACAAACATATACAGACGAGAGTGTTACAGCAAGTATGTTCAGTCCAACTGCAAGAGCTGACTGCGGGAAACTTCACTCCCCCAAAAGCAGTACCTGCTCCTATTTATAGCTTGGAGAGTCCATGCCTGAGTGGGTAAATTACCATAACAACACACACACACACACATCCACAGACAGATTGGCACCCTAGAGAACTCAATTCGGCTGGAGAGTATTGCATTATCAGCAGTAATAGTCAGCGTTTACAAATTCGTATTTTGCTTTCAGTGCTTGACCGAATTAATAAATTAATTATATATATGGTTAAACAGTTGTTGGTTGCATTTAAATGAGACAAGGAAATGGTTATATTATAAAGTGTTCGAGAACAATTAAAAAAACTGAACAGGCAGAGGTTTTATAAATATTTCCAGTTTTGCCTTACCCATCACCTTCTGTTACCCTTATTGTTGTGTTTACATAAACAAAAGGAGAGACAGAACGCATTTTAAATGCATAGAGAGACGATTGTTTTTAAACATAAATCAAATGGCTGCTAATCTGTGTTGATGCCTTTGTTCCCATTACTGATATATACATATATATATATATATATATATATATATGTCTGTGTGTGTGTGTGTGTGTGTGTGTGTGTGTGTGTGTGTGTGGATCGGGATCAAATATGGGTTAGAATACGACAGAATGACAAGATAAGGAACAATCATGAATTTTTTTACAAATTTAACGTTTCGCTTTTATTTAAGCTTAATCGGAAAATGAAATATTGAGGAGAAATGAAAATTCTGTTTTTTTTTATTTTTATGTTGTTAGTCTTTCATTGATTCAGCAGACATCACGTGTATCTGTCCCAGAATTGGTATGCATAATTCACGTGCGTATGTGTATCATAATTTTAGTTTGATCATGTGTGATTCGGGTAATAATTTGTCTGTGTGGGTGTGAGTTTGCGTTTGAGCGTCTAATGCTCATTTTAAATCGATGTCTGGTGGTTGTCCGTATGTTGATTGAGGGATCTTTAGTGTGAGAGTGAAAGACTTTTAGTTACACCGACTGAGGTTGTAGATCGACAGACCTTTGATTCCTTAAGTCTGGATTTTTTAAAAGTTGGTGATATAAAAAAGTGTTTTATGTGTGTTTATAGATAGCAAAATATTTATCAAAACTGCCTATAAGTATTTTCTACACAACAGATTACCTTTTTTTTCTAATTAGAATGACATTTATAAAAATCGAAGTTCTAGCTTGTTTTGTTTCTGTGGATTATGAGCGAGTTTAAAGCATTGTCCCAACCAAGACCTCACACACACACACACACACACACGCACACACACACACACACACACACACACACACACACACATATATATATATATATATATATATATATATATATATATATATATATATATATATATACAGGGTTTGGACAAAATAATTGAAACACTTGTTAAATTCAAAGCAAATTTATTTAATATGGAGTTTGTCCTCCTTTAGCCTCACATACAGCTTTAATACGTCTAGGAATGGAATCATACAGCTTCCTGACTTCATCCAGTGGGTCCTTACTTGTCGCTCCAAAATGCACCACAAATGTTCAATAATATTAATATCTGGAGATTGGGGAGGCCACTCCATGTGTTCTAGTTCACGTTCATGCTCTTCATTCCAATTCTTAACCACTCGAGCGGTATATATTGGAACATTAATGTCTTGAAAGATTCAGTCACCATCAGGGAATAAAGTCTGGGCCATTGGATGAACATGATCTCCCAAAATTTTCAGGTAACCTTTGCTGTTGATTTTACCATGCAGGGCAACTATTGGACAGAGACATTTCCATGATATGGCGGCCCAAAATATCACTGATCCACCTCCATGCTTTACTGTTGGAAGAAGGCAGTCAGGGTTGTAAGCTTCTTTGGGCTGCCTCCACACATAAACTCGCTCTGAAGGTGCGAAAAGAGAAAAACTGGACTCGTCTGAAAATATGACTTGCTTCCATTCGTCTGCAGACCAGGCATTGTGATATCTGCACCACTTCAACCTCTTCTGAATGTTGCGAGTGGAGAGAAGAGGTTTCCTTACGGAAATATCTCTTCCATCATATCCAGCCTTACGGAGCTCACAACGAAGAGTTTTAGTAGACACTGGACTATTCAGATGATTATTCAACTCAGCAGTCATTTTGGCCGCAGTAGTCCGATGATTTTTTGCCACGTTGCTTTTCAATGCACGTCGGCCCCTGTCAGTAAGTTTGCAAGTTCGGCCCGAATTGCTACGGTTGCTAGAGGTTTTGCCCTGTTTCTCGAATTGCGTCATAGTTCTTGATATGGTAGCTCTTGAAAAACCAAATAGTTCAGCAATCTTAGTGACCGAGGCTCCTGCCATGCGAGCTCAAATAATTTGCCCTCTCTCAAACTCGGAGATGTCACGCATTTAGCTTAAATTTTACTAAATTCTAAAAATAAATAAGACAAAGTAAATTAGATAAATAAACGTATTTACAATAAATATAATCTGCAATTACGAATTTTTTGTCAAAGTTCTTAATATAATAGGATTTTGAAATATAGGAGTGGAATTTACACCTGATCCAATTATTTTGTCCAAGCCCTGTATATATATATATATATATATATATATATATATATATATATATATATATATATATTGCAGCTGAGGGACGCACACACACACATGTTTATATATATTTATTTGTATACATACATATATATATATTAGATGTACTAGGTATCTTACTGGGATGTGGGTAAAACGGAAAACATAATTACCTTCTAAGTATCCGATGAAAGGGTGTCCACAAAAAAAAAAAAAAAAAAAAAAAATTCCCCGCAAACAACTTAAATAGAGCACACACCATTGTGATTGGCTATTGATCAACTACCAATCAAATGCGCGATGACGGGGTATATTATAGAAGTTAGTGTCTGTAAGCATTTTTAGAGGGCGTATCAGAGTCCGATCAGCTCTGATGGGGTCGACTTGGTGAGGTCAGTATGATGTTTGAAAGACCCGAAACTGCCCAATGATCCATTTCAGAACATCACTGACGACGCCCTCTAGCGCTAAAGAGCGTATATTCAAAGTATATATATATATATTTATATATATGTATGTATACATATACATGTGTATATACATGTACATATATATATATATACATATATATATATATATATATATATATATATATATTGTATTAATATAAATTTTAACCGTCTTATATTATATCGAGCACTGACTTATTGTCACCGCCATTCATTCTGCTCTCTCTTTCTACCTCCACCCTTTTCTCTAGCTCTCTCTCTCTCTCTCTATATATATATATATATATATATATACATATATATATATATATATATATATATATATATATATATATATATATATATATATATATATATATATATATATATATATTTATCTCTCTCTATACATATATACATTGCTCTTTTATAAATGTATGGATGATGAAATCATGATAACACTTTTATTCAATGTATAAAAATGTAGAAAACATATTTAAAGAATACTTAGGTCATGTTTCTATAGAAACAGAAAATTATCACTTTAATATTCGCGAAAAATATGCCGCATATATTTCTCTGTCAGAACTATACAATCCTCATAATTCAGTTTCACTTTCTATTCAACCGAGAAAATTATGGTTAATAATCATGTTGAATATTTTGATCTGAACAAATTTTGATCTCAAGCAAAACAAAAAAAAATATTTAAAATCTAAAGTAGAATTTAGAACTGGAAATCATTGTGAGATCTGCCAATGGTTTTAAGAATCAAGCAAAAATAAAGACCATATCCTATATTTCTCCGTGTCAATGTCATCTATGCTATTATTCTGTTTGTTTCTACCTAGAATGAATGTAGTATCTGTGCGATCCCTGTCACTTCTGAAGAAGAATCAGTTTCATTGTTTAAACGAGAAAACCAACGAATTGAACGTATGGAACGCGAAAAAAATCGAGAAGGAAACGGGAAATGAAAAGAAAACCAAGTAAGAATTATATATATATATATATATATATATATATATATATATATATATATATATATATATATATATATATATAGTTTACGAAAAACTAGGTAATCCGTATGGGTAGACCCAAGGAGGATACAATCCAGAGAACTCAATGTAAATCAGAGCTTATAATTTAAATACAAACATACCACTTTAAGGTTCCATATAATAAATTATTTCACCACAGCCCTTTTAAAGGACCGCGGATCATCAGATTTTACTTCCAAAGGTTGAAACGAAAAAAAAGAAGAAAAAAATATAATATAATATTATATAATATAACATAATATAATATAATATATATATATGTGTGTGTGTGTTTGTGGAGACAGACAGATAAAGCGAGTGAGTGAGAGAGAGGGGGTGAATGAGAGAGAAGGGAAGAGTACAAGAGATAAGAAGGATGGAGTAGAAGCAAAAAATACAGACTAATTTTCTGGTTGGATATCATTAAAAAATGAGTGAAATTTTGAAAGATTGTTTGGGATGAAAAGGGAGTGGCATTAAAGATAAATGAGGGGGTGCAGTAAAACATAATTTTGCATTCCTCATCGTTTTCTCGGAAATGTATTCATGGTTACATTTACATACCAACATGTATGGAATGACGATTGGGTAGGATAAGGGTAAAAATTAGAGGATACATGTTAACTTGGAAGAAGAATAGAGGCATTAGACAATGAATAATCTCCAGTGTCTACACACACGAAATTTCCACATGTTATACAACTTTTTTGTTGTTATTATTATTATTATTATTATTGAAAAAAGGAGACTATATACATATTAATTTTAGAATTGATTAGCATTTTTTTTTTCATTTTTATTTCTGTTGTTTTTCATTGATATATTACATGGAGGTTCGGAACAAAAGAAAAGACTGACTGCGAGAATCGACCTCGCACACCTATTACACCGTGAAGAATTTCTTCTCATGATATCTAATCTTATCGATTATGCTACAAGATGCATAGATGTTGGAAGTAAATTAAAATCCAAACAGACTTTTTCTTATTTATCCAGATTGTTAGTCACCGTTATATTTTTTATGCGATTTTTATAGTAGCATTATTATTAACATTATAATATATGTAAAACATCAAGTGAATATTTATATATGCATCAGTACTTCTAAATATGTCACTACCTGGCACTTCTACTTAGTATCCAAAATACGTGTCCCCAACTTCCTATTGAGGTGTCTATTCTCAGTACATCAGTCTAGTTTATCTGAATGCTGTGACTCGGATCTTTTCTCGATATTTTTGTTTAGTATCATACTATCTGCGTCTTCAGTCTCGGATGAAAAGGACACTTCCAGCACTTCTTCCTAGGATAAGTACAATATATGGTAACACTTCTTTGGATCAAAGTGGCTTTTCCTAGTACTTTTACCTAGGATCAAATTATATGTGTACTCTGCCTCCGACCAAAGTACCTCGTCTCAACACTTCTAACATGAATCACAATACTGTGTGTGCGTACTATGTCTTGGATCAAGGTGTTTCTTCGAGTCATTTTTTCCTTAAGGGAATTGTATCCCTCTGCCCTACCTCGGATTAAACATCTATTTTTACTTAGGCTTGAGTTAAAGGGGCAAGTCTGCTATACCAAACCAAGACATTTGAAGAATTTGGCGAATACAAGAATTAATGTCTTTTATACCATAAGAGTTCCTGGTAAAATCTCTATACGCAATTCCTGGGCGGCTCGAGACGCTGATAAATAATTCTTGTGCCAATATCGAATTTTAAATTAAGCTTCATGCTAAACGCTTTCCTCTCATATATCCATTTCTTCTAAAAAATTATAGTTAATAAATAACCTACAGGTATTTTAAAATGGGGTGTGTCATTTTAATCAACCTGTATATCTAAAAAAAAACATACCCTTACTCCGAAAATATAAATTTAAGTGCAAAATATTTTTAGTTGAATGCATAAAATTACGTACAAAATATTTCGATTTCGGCATTAAATAAATCATATGCCGCTAAACAAAATCAACCAACCAACAGAATTGAGAGAAGCAAGGGAGAAAAACAAGCGAAAAATTTGTGAAGTACAACAGGTAGTTAGAAAGTTAGAAAGCTGAAGAAAAACGAAAAATGAAATGTGAGTGAAGTAAAAGTTATGAGATTGTGACGAAAGACACAGGCAGGACAGATTTCTCTCTTGAACATTATTACTATTATTATGGTTTTTATTTCCTTTGAATTCTGGCGTGTAAACATTTCTTTCCGGGTCCTGCCCAGAGAACCAAGTTTAGAAATGGCATCATGACACTTTGCACTGACAATATATATATATATATATATATATATATATATATATATATATATATATATATATATATATATATATATATATATATATATATATATATATATTACATAGATAAAGCCCTTCGTAAAGTGTGGGCTGTACTTGTAAGAACAATTTGAAACCTATTTTACCTACTTGAGCGTGATCTAGACCTTAAGTACAAAAACATGTAGTTAATATTGTGTTAATAGGTCATAGATATTAGACTGATTAATGTCTAGCGGATCGGAACGGTTTTATTCATTTTTTAACAAGCAACCTTAGGAAAGGTATGAATCTGTCGCTTTCCTCCCATCTATGGGCTAAATAACAGGATATACAGGATTTTTTTATCCGTTGAAAGTCTAGAAATCAAAGCCATATGTAGCCTTGTCAAAGTACTTACGATGCAGGTATCGAGTTGATTGTTAAGTTCACAATGACTGACTGCGATCTATGTGATGTATTATATAGATATTCCATTGAATGTTTATTAGATGACGCATTCTGAACTAACGTTAATTTGAACTCGTATTCCTTCAAAACTAACAGACCACTTATAAAAATATACAGACTACGTCTTTGTGTGTTTAACAACAATCAACATGCAGAAGTAGTTGCACGCAGTATTGTCGAGTATGATAGCGGAGTGCCTATCCCGATATATACGTATATGCGATGGTAATCAACACTAATGACTAACTCTCCAGCACAGCTCAGACGTGCACATCTATTCTACCTAATTCATTTCTTCTCTCCCCACCCCGACACTTGCTGAGTCACTGGAAAACACAAAAGCGTCCAGCATGCTTCTCACAATCTGTTCTATACCCTCCACACGCTCACTATTCTTAGAGCAGTAATGACGCTCACTGCAGCCATATTGGACTCGTGTTAATAACTTTATCAAGACTAACAAATGACTTGCCAAATTGGGGGAAATTATAGATGGTAAATAATGGAGTCGTATTAAATTTGAGTAGAATTTGAGTAAAATTAAACGCAGGGGAAAATAGTAGGAAAACGATACGTGAATTGAAATGAGAAAGAAAGAAAAAAAAGTAAGATAGAAAGAAAGCAATAAAGAAAGAAAAGGAAGAAGCAAAAAAGTGGGTAATATTTCCATTAGAAAATAGGGTAACATAAAATAAAAAATGAAAGAAAATCATGTAACAAGAATTGAAGATTATACGGAAAGAAAGAAAGAAAGAAACAAGGAAGTAAAAAATAATAAGAAAGGAAGAAAAAGTAAGATAAAGTAAAGAAAAGAACATAACAATAACTAAAGTAAGCAAATTATAAAAAGAAAGAAAGAAAATGGAATAAAAGAGAAACCAAAAATAACGTAAAAAAGATAATAAAACAAAGAAATAAAAACACGTAACTAAACAAAAAAGCAAGAAACAGGAAGAAAAGAGAAGAGCAAGGAATAAATAATGGAATAAAAAATAAATAAAGCAAGAAAAGGAAATATAGGACACTAACTAAAATAAGGAGAAAAAGAAAGAAAGAAAATGATGTTACAATAATTAAAGAAAACAAAGAAAACAGAACAGAAAAGAAAAAGAAAGAAAAAACGGAAACGAAAGAAATAAAAGAACCGAAAGAGAGAGAGAAAGAGAGAGAGAGAGCAAGAGAGAGAGAGAGAGAAAGAGGAAAAGAAAGGAAAAATGTAGAGATACATTTCTAAGAAAAATAACAGACAATTGCTTCGCGTGAGTCTATGCGGTTTGATTATTTTTAAAGAAACGATTGATGATTGATTGTAAATAGCTACAATCATTTAAACGACCAGAGATCTCGTTTCACTTCACATAATATAAGTGCAAAATCGAAAGACAAAGGTGAAAATATTCAGATGTCACGGGTCGAATAAATCAGAAAACGTCTGAGTCTTAATAGACTCAGACTTTTACTGATTTATTCCACCCGATTCTCATACGTCATAGTTGTGTGTCATGACCATTTAGGGTTCATATTCTAATGAAAGAACCGCAATCATATTTGTCAAATAAACACAAACTCGATATGTGCTGAGTTGGAGTCACAAAATCGTTCCATAAATTCTTACCAGCAAAAGTAAACGAACACCTAACGAGATGGCGTTATGTTTTCTGGAAAGCTAGACTGAATCGAGGAAATGGCCCAGGAGTAAACGTCTGAGAATTTTCGTAATCATGTTGGTCTTTTAGTTAAGCTGACTTGAATTCCCTTGACCAATACATCTGGGTCTTTCTTGAGAGGGTGACAAACCAGTAGCTGCAAACTACCAATGAAGGACTGAAAGTCACCAACGTGGATATAATGGCCCAAATGTAGAACCATAACGCAGTCGTGAACGTAGTCGCGACTGACCACCTCCATGCCGCCAACGATAATGTCGGCGGTTTTATTCAACGTATCTTTTTTATTACGTTTAAAACGCGAACAGTTTAAAAAATATAAACTGATTTGCTCTATTGAATAACATGTTTAAATAATCTGTTCTTAATTACCTGCCTGCTCTCTCTTTCTCCTCCTCTCTGTCTCTCGATATATATATATATATATATATATATATATATATATATATATATATATATGGAGAGAGAGACAGACAGACAGAGAGAGACAGAGAGAGACAGGCAGACAGACAGACAGACAGACAGATTTAATAGTCCGGTTGATAAAATTTGATGACTAAAATCAAAAGAATGATTCCTATATTGGCAATAAAATTGAGTATATATTAACCTTTTGACTGAATTGAAGCACGAAAAGAAAGATTTTAATGTCAGAATTTTCGAATACGTTCGTGTTCGTTTTCAAAGATAAGAGGAATAAACAAAGAAGTGAAACTTACTCTTGCAAGAAATGTTTTTGGTCGTTTGCTAATTATATTCTCTGAGGAAACCCAAATCCCTGTTTAAACACTGAATATTTGAATTTATTTTGAAAATAAATTTCAACTCCTCTCTGCGTCTTTCTTCTCGGGTGTTCAATGAAGACTCTAAAAGCATGCATCTGATGTCTTCGTTTTAATCATATATATATATATATATATAATTATAACGAAAACACATATATATATAATGTTTTTTTATTTATTTATCCGACAGATTTTATCACTTTAAACGTTATTTTAGTTTATACACATATTTGATTAAGTTAGATCTTATGACAAACGAGGATGCAAGTTCGAATCCAACTAGACTAAACATATTTTTCTTTACTCGGTTTCCTTTAATATTCAGGCCGGTAGATGAAAATTAATTAATATACTGTTTAATAAATAAACAGAGCGTCTAATCGATTTATTTATTCGTTTGTTTAAGAGCATATCAACTCCTCATGGGTCATTTAATGCCACAAATAAATTTACTTGGGAACTTTGAAATAATAAAAATACGATATTTTATTTTGCATTCACAAATGGATACATGGTTGATGTTTGTGCGAATATGATTACTAAAGACGGTGATGTTTTTATTTTGTGTTATTTTGTTAAAGTTATATGATCGAATACAGTTTGACTTAAGAAATTGTAGCGTATTATATATATTAATGTCATGGTAGTTCTTTCATGTTGGTTGTTTAGCAGTATTTTAAACGGATTTGGGTGAAGTCTCTATAATTTCTTAGTATGTGTGTATCGTTGGCAATATTTTGATCTAGTAATGCATAAGAGGTATTTTTACTATAAAAATGTATTATACTTTCATAGTGTTATGTTTCTATTTTCGGAGTTCACTATTTACCCATAGCTTGGACCCTAACAGGTACTACCACCCCGGGTCAGCATGGACTTGGAAACAACAGCAATTAATAGGCGGTTCCAGGCTCCTCAAAACCTCACAATCAGAGGTTTTGGTGTCGGATTTAGCTTATTGTCAGAACCAGAATTTACATCTAAATAAATATTAGTATCCACTAAAAAACGTTTAAACCTATATATATATATATATATATATATATATATATATATATATATATATCTTTATTGCATTTTTATAGGTATATGGGCGATTTTATAATACTAAAGGTATGAAGTTTTTTGAATAATGAATTCTTTTAAGTTAGCTGAGGCCAAAACAGTGCATTTGTCGGCTAATATTTATCTATTGAAAAATGGTGATCTAATGAGGTCAGTAAACGCAGCAAACAAATGCATTGACTCTTGATTGGTCAGCACACTTATTTAAGAGAAAATCTTTTATTTTTTTATCTTTAGATAGAAGTCATTTCATTTTGTCTATCATCACACGTTAATGTAATAATGATTATGTTTGACAAGAATCCGAAACAAGATATTTTCATGCGAAGAATTGTTGTTTATTCCCTTCTAGACCCCGTCACAATTAAATTCTGTCGTAAAGGTGTATTGTTTTGAGGAATTTATTCTCACGGGGAATTGAGGAACTCCACGTAACCATTCGTGAGTCGGGCATTTATATAACTTCCTGTTCCAAGGTTGTCTTCTCTGTGTGTATCTCACGTTCAGCTAGCTTGACCTCTTGTTTTTGTTGGTGCAGGCGATAACATATTTGAGGCCCGTTTCTGTATTCTGTGCCAATGGAAGCACATTCTAAGTCGCCCCTCTGACTCTTTTGATACTCAAGTGTGACGCAAAGTACAGCTTTTACTTTGGTATGACTTATTGTAATCCTCGTACATATTGGAGATCAACTTTTCTTAGGAGCTCATGATTGACATTAATTCCGATTGAAACTGCTGGTATGTTCTATTGTGACATACATTGGTTGGTTGTTTTGTTTTATGGCTTATCGACCACTCATGGGTCATTTAAATCTGAGTCAGTCTTATATTTTATAATCTTTTTTCCTTTAGTCATATGGTATCATTTATTTATTTATTTTATGCAATCCTATGGTTTCACCTATTTTTTCGCAATCATATGGTATCAACTACTTTGTTTGGTTTAGATATCAGTTTTCTTAACTATTGGGATTATATTTCTTTAGTATAATCCCATATATCGTCCATCTTTGCTCTTTCCAAGGGATCCTTTATGTTGTTTATATAGAAGTATGTTTTCCTAGCGGGAGCAAGACCAGGACACTCAGTAAAAACATGTTTTATAGTGTATGCACTTTGGAATGTTGAGCAGATTGGTTTTTATTCCGCTTTACACGAGTGTGTAATTATGGTCTGGTCATTGCGCAAGTGGGCCAATATTATCTCTTCTTTTCGGGATTTTCTGTATCTTAGCTTCCATTCTCCAAGTATTGGTTGGATTTGCAACAATTTATTTGATGCACTGTCACTCCAATGTTGTCGGAATTTTTGTTTAATAAACCTGTTTATTTGGCTCTTCATGTCTATGTAAGGGATCTTAAAATTAGGGTCAATTTCTATATTTTCAACATGTTTAGTACCTGCGACAGCTTTGGCGTTTCCAATAATTCCAACGTGACTTGGGATCCAACACATCACAAAATCTATCGACACGGATATTAAATGTACTTTATTTAGCAACTTGGCTATTAGTGTCAATTGTTTTTATGTTAAAATTGATGGTGAATTTTTTTTGTTGTTGAAATAATGCTGAAATTTTAATCATTTATTTTCATCTTACGGCCATATCCCGTTGCAATCATCGAAGTTAAGCAAGATCGAATGTGGTCAGTTCCTAGATGGGTGGCCGCTCGGTGACCAGGAAATGTTTGAATCAACCTCTTATCCCTCCACGTATAGATTAATCATTGACTAGTATAATTAAGCCACCCCACACGCAAAATTTACAGTCTTGCTTCTTAATACTATGCATTACTATTGGAAGTCACCTTTCGCTATCCGAAAGCGATGACTTCGGATTTCAGTGTCACTTTTCTGTCCTCTTTTAAAAACACTCACCTCGAAGTAAGTTAATTTTAGTAAATTACGACTAGACTTATACAAACTCTCTTGTTTTTGTTTAGCCTTTCATCATGTTATGCGAAATAGTGTAAGTAGTCGTTTAATTTAAGTCCGGCGTCAAAAATAGAAAATGCCCCCTTGACACGGCTTATCTTCGGAAAAAGAGTTAAAATTGATTTTGTAATCTTTAAAAAGTCATTTTTCAAATTTATTTCCATTTCACTTGCAAACAAATTGCTCTCTTGAGGAAAAAAGCTGAAGGATTTAGAAGAGAGAAACTAGTTTAATAACACAAAGATGTAAACAGAGACGGCAAAGGACAGGGAAACTCTCATTAAGCAACGGTCGATAAAAAAAAAGGGAGGAAAAGGTTTGCGAATGAAATGACAAAACACGTCAGAGTTCTTCGGAGACGCAGAATCCAAAATGCTATCTTCTCGGAGAAAACAACTAAATTTAGGAAAACCCAAAAGACGGCCATCGGCGAAAGCACGTTGTTTGAGAAGAAACAGAAAAATAGTGGTTTGACTAGAATATACAGAGAATGAAAAAGAAACTGTTTTTGATTGTTATTGCAATAGGCTTAGCAATAAACAAGAAAATGCTAACATTTATATTAATTTTATAAATAGCTTGGCGTGAAAATAGATAGATGGATAAAATTCGATTATTGCGTGTATATATTTGGACGATTATATATATATATATATATATATATATATATATATATATATATATATATATATATATATGAATAAAGACAAAAAGAAAACTTAAACTGAAATGTCCAGGTAGATTACGAAAGAATGTAAGTGACGTAATTTATTGCCTAATAAACGAGATCGATTATTTTATTTATTTTAATAAATAATGTAATTAATATTTATAATATATTAGTTTTGAATTTATTTATGAAACTTTTACAAAAGCTATCGACATTATTACTTTTTGTTTATAGATATTTGATGCACAATAAAATCCTTACATTTACCTTAATAAAGAGGATGGTAGACGTCGGCTAACATAGGTTTTCCTTTGGTTTTTATTCCAATATTTTATATATACATATATTTTAGTTATATTTGAAATTTTGTATATATACATATATATATATATATATATATATATATATATATATATATATATATATATATATATATATATATGTAAGGCTCAAACACTAATATTCTATGGTTATAATTTATTACATTGGAATCGTAATCACGATCCTATTCATCAGAATTTGTAGATCTGATGAATTGGATCGTGATTACGATTCCAATGTAATAAATTATAACTATGGAATATTAGTGTTTGAGTCTTTTATATTATATTCTTGCTCTGTCCTGGACATTAAGATCTACCTGGATTCTATCTTCTTGGAAATATATATATATATATATATATATATATATATATATATAAAGGTGAACATAGAAGTCAACACTTAGAGGTGACAGTCTGTTTTATGCTAGATACAATCACCAGGCCTGATGATTGCATCTAGCATGAAACAGACTGTCGCCTCTAAGTGTTGACTTCTATGTTCACTTTTATATTTACACACGCTCTATCTCTGATATTGAGCACTTTATCCCATGAATATAGCACATCTTAAGACTATATTTCTTCATATATATCTATATATATTGACCACTAATATTATATATATATATATATGTGTGTGCGTGTGTCTGTTTGTCTGTGTGTGTGCGTGCGTGTGTGTGTGGGGCGTGTATAAAATGCAAACCACTGAGTTGTAAACAATAGAGGCTGCCACATATGCGCCCCCCCCACTAAAACATGTATTTGATGGACATATTTCGCATATTTACTCAGGAATCAGGAGATACGGCTGAAACGCCGTTCAACGCAATTTCATGATAGTAATGACATTTTATTGACAAATAATGGCAATTTATTGAATATACATAATAGTTAATTTACCGGTAATTCTAAGTTTTGTGGCACTGGTAGCCTACCGTACATTTGGGGGTTGACCTATAAGGTAGGTATAGGCCTAAAATTTTGAGTTAAAAATCTTCAGGTCAACTTGGACGCCACGCCGACTTGTACGCCAGGTCGACTTGTACGCCACAATTTACGATATACATATCTACACACACACACACACACACATATATATATATATATATATATATATATATATATATATAATACCGTAAATTATTGCGTATATATATATATATATATATATATATATATATATATATATATATATATATATATATATATACATATATATATACATATTTGTGTACTTAGGCAGCAATCCTTCTTTCATGCACATTGAATACGGCATACAAGGTGCATTGATTTAGTTTTCTTATACAATTCTCATGTAATCTAATATTTTTTTTCTTTTTCGATGATAAATTATAAGCTGTCCTATTAGTCTTTTTATTTCAGCGCTTTCGGCAATACATTTAGCAATTTTCAAGTTTGAAATATATATATTAAAATATATAGTTAACAAGAAATAGATCGTTATATGTATGTATTTATATAATGTTTTCATTTTCAAAACAATGCCAAGATATTGTGTCCATATCTGATATCACTTAGCGTTGGTACTTTTGTTCCTATTAATAAGGCTTCCATTATTTTTAGCCCTCCCCAGCATGTAGATGATGCAACCATACATACGTTTTCAACAAGTATGTTGCGAATCGGGTCCGGTAGGTCTCCATGAGTATTTAAATGATACCTAATTGAGTTAGTGTCAACTGGTGTTTTGCATTTTTTTAATAATATTCTAAGTCTACTTTCATCTTGTTTGTAATTTTTCTTCATCTGATTTTCATTAAAAATTTTAATGTTATTGTTTATGTTTCTATAATCATAGTTGTTATTAGCTGCCTTAAAAAGAACAAGCCTAATATGGAAATCAAAACAATAGATTAGGATATCCATTATTAATAAGCGTTTATTTTACGTTATTTAATTCTTTAAGGAAAAACGTACGAGAACATGAATTCTCGTGGGCTCTCTTAAGGAAAATTTTAATAACCACTATTTTATATCTAAGAGGGCATTCACTAGAGAAATTAAGAGGGCAAAAGTCTTTACAAGTTGTTTTTTCTAAACAGAAGTTGCAAAAGTATTATTATATATACATATATACCGTAAATTGTGGCGTACATGACGTCCTGGCGTACAAGTCGACCTCAAGATCTTTTGCTCAAAATTTCTGATTTAGGCCTATACCTATCGTATAGATCGACCCACAATAAAAATTATAATATTGCAATAAAAATATTATTATATATTATTTGAAGCTCTGCCGACTCTGTTTCTTTTATATATTAAGCTTATTTTATGTTTTAGTTTGATCTGGTCCTTTAATATATATTTGATGCAATACTTGATTGAATGAATTGATGAGCAGATTTCAACATTGATGTAGCAGTTGAATTGTGGCAACAAATATGTATTTTAAGGCACTACTCACTGATTGGTGATTTCTTGGTCAACTTAACGTCCATATCTTTTGATTTTGGTCTTGCCGATGTCACTTATATTTTCTGGCTTTTTCCTTCCATATTTTGTATAGGAGTCATTCCCTTGTTCAAATTTAAATTTGATTTAAATCAAAAGGAAAAAAAAATAGAGTCCGGAGTTCCCCCAGAGATATCCTTTGATCAAAATGAAATATTCTATCCATGTAGCCTAGGAGACATTTCCTTGTTCAATTTTAAATTTAATTTCTATAAAAATGAAAGAAATTCAGCGTGGAGAGAGGTTGTGCGCCCAGGGTACTCCCTTTGCTCAAAATGATCTTGCTGATGTGATCTCCATCTTCTGGTTTTCTCTTCTATATTTTGGATAGGAAAAAAAAAACTGTGGGGTGTTGTACCCCCACCCTGAACTCCCCTTTAATTAAAATGATATATACTTATCAATTTATTCTTGTTAATGTAGTTTTGGAATATATTTGGTTATGGAAGGTCTATCTCCAAAATACTATGAGGCGTTCAATAACAAACAAACAGACTGACAGAGGCTACAACTTCATATATATATATATATATATATATATATATATATATATATATATATATATATATATATATATATATATATATATATGGGGGGGGGACTATATGAATAAAGGTAAAAGGAAATCTTTTCTTAGCCGACGCGTTTCGTCATCTGAGGGATTTTATTATTTTCCTTGATAAAGTCCCACAGTGGACGAAGCGCGTCGGCTAAGATAAGTTTTCCTTTTATCTTTACACACACACACACACACACACACACACACACACACACACACACACACACACACACACACACACACACACACACATATATATATATATATATATATATATATATATATATATATATATGAAGACGCAATAACCCTGTGCTTTGCCCCACAGAGATTTTATTTTAGAGATTTCCAAATGCCGTTAAATGTTATTAGTGAAACTGTCGTAATTAAATCAGTTTCATAGACTTAATGAATTACGTAAGCTGGAAGCATCCCGTCAGATGAGTACGACCCAACCGGAATCAAATGATCATACGTTCGATTTCCAGTGTCTAAACTGAACAGCAAAGCTACAGTGCTTACTGAAACGCCGGTGGGCACTTACATCTTACGTGAAACTGAAGAAAATTTAATTTTTCCATTCAAGATTTTGTTGTACACAGAAAGCATCTAATTCGTTTTTAACGAGAAAATGTTTGCTTTTTAATTTAAATAAGCGCAATGAATGAACGAAGAAAAAAACCATTAATAAACAAAATAAATTGAGTATATTATTTCATCATTTTCATGAATCACATTTAAAAATGAATTTTTTCAGAAATAATAATTTAGATGTGTTTTGATGTTAGAATTTCAATATATAATTAAAATATCAGCATAGTTTATATTCCTCTAGATTTACCAATTTAATTGTATTTATTATAATAAAAAATAAATTTCATTATAAATAACATCGACAAAACAATCACCTATTAATTAATTAATATAAATGATAATGGTTCCATATTTGATGCTAGAACTATGACATACATGCACACACAGACTGAGAAAAATCTCTTTTATAGCTATTTAATTAATTTTCAGTTTTCCGAATGTACAAACTCCCACTCATATTTAAATCTATCTATCTCTCTCTCTCTCTCTCTCTCTCTCTCTCTATATATATATATATATATATATATATATATATATATATATATATATATGGTTTAATATCTGCTATATTTAGAGAGGTTATAGAAACAGAGAATGTTGTCATAGGAGTCAATGTTATATAGATACACTCCTGATCAAACATTTAAGACCACTTGAAAAATTTTTATAAGAGACTGTTTGTCATGGATACATTATAAACTTTTTCTTACTTAAGGTTACTAATTCTATAATCTCAAAGTATATGTAGACAAAAAGTTAGAATTCGATCAATTTATTCAGAAATGGACATTTTTATAAAATGCGGCGTTTTACACTTGATCAAAATTATGAGACCAGGGGGTATAAATTGTTAGATCTGGGGTAATTCTAGTGTTTGTAGTTCAGTTAGAGATTAACAATCACTGCATAAAGGTGTCACCATGCCTAAATCAAGCAAACTTACTGAAGTTGAGCGTGCTCGAATTCTAGATTTCTATAATCAAGGTTTGTCACAGTGGGCGATCGCAGTTAAGGTAAATCGCAGTAAAACTGTGTTTTTCAACTTTCTAAAGGACAGTACGAATTATGGAAACGCAAAGTCTACTGGTAGGTCAAAAAGTTTCTCCGGCATTGAGTAGGAGAATAAGACGGGTAGTTCTGAAAGCCAGTGGACTTTTCTTCTAGTCAAATTAATGCAGCCACAGATGCTGATTGCAGTCCAGAAACCATCAGACAAAAAGGCATGGTAAATAAAAAACGCACACAATTTCCTTGGCTGATTCCATGTCACAAATTGAACAGTTTAAGGTTTAGTCGTGAATACCAAACATAATACATTGAGAAGTGGAAGAAAGTCCTGTTCTCTGACGAGAAAAAATTCAATCTAGATAGAATGAGGCTTCTAACAATATTGGCATAACAAAAACATGCCTTCTGAAATTTTCTCCACACGTCATAGTGGTGGACGGTCACTAATGGTACGGGGTGTCTTTTCTTACAGAGGGACGATGGGGCTCCAGGTGGTGCAGGTTCATCAGACAGTGGCTACATGCTACAAAAAGCATCGTTGGTGATGGAGGGCCATCGTTTGTGTGAGGATGCATGGTTATTCCAACAGGATAATGCTGCAATTCACGCTGCATGCCGGACCTTGACCTTTCTACAAGAAAATGGGGTCCATCTCTTGCGACATCCTGCATGCTCACCAGACTTGAAAATTAAAAATGTTTGGGGATGGATGGCAGGAGATGTTTATCGAAATGGCAAACGATATTCAACAAAAAATGAGCTCTGTGAAACTATCTTCAGAAGCTGGAGCAATATTCGTCGCTGCTTAATGGAAACACTAATTTCTAGCATGCCTCAAAGAATTTTGAAGTCATCAAAACCATTAGAGGTAGAACTCATTATTAAATTTGGTTGTTGAATTTTTCGTACACTTTTCGTAGAATTTCGTAGAATTTTTGTCTCTGGTCTTATAATTTTGATCAAGTGTAAAACGCCTCATTTTATAAAAATCTCAATTTCTCAATAAAATGTTCAGATTATAACTTTTTGTCTACATGAACTTTTAGATTATAAAATTAGAAACCTTAAGTAAGAAATGTTAAGATTTTTCCATGAAAAACAGTCTTTTTAAAAAAAAATGTCAAGGTGTCTTAAATTGTTGATCAGGAGTTTATGTATATACATATATCATCTGATACAATGAGAAGAGAAAAGATGAAAGAGAATAAGAGACTGAGATAGATAGATAGATAGATAGATAGATAGATAGATAGATAGATAGATAGATAAAGCGAGAAATATGTCGTGTGTGAAAATAGAGTTGAAGATAGTGAAATAGAGATGTAGCGTAATAGACGCAGCAACCGATAATTAAATTTAAAATGTTAATATATATATATATATATATATATATATATATATATATATATATATATATATATATATACATAGATATACCTATATATATATATATATATATATATATATATATATATATATATATATATATATATATATAGAAAGAGAGAGATAGATAGATAGATAGATAGATAGATAGATAGATAGATAGATAGATAGATAGATAGATCCTTATACATTGAGTTACACTGAATGTTGAAATAAGCTGGGAAGATGTTTACTAAATTTACGAATGTGCAGGACACAGTAATATAGAAATTTGAAACTGTCAAATCAGAAATAAAAAGGCAATGTATCAACATTGTGGGAGGATTTGTATCTGCATGTACTTCATAGGCGACGTATATTTCAAAGCTATTAATCTGTAACATTTACTTTAGCAACCGACCAGCAAACGATCTCAGCCAGTAAGTAAATGCAGAATTCCTATTACTAGAAGGGAGCTTTTGTAGTATTTTGCTCTTTCGTACGCATTTGCATTATAGATGTGCTAATCCTTTGTGAAATGCAATAGATCTCAAAAGGTCACTTACTATGCCATCTCCTCTTATTAAATATACGAAGATAGCGACAATATATATATATATATATATATATATATATATATATATATATATATATATATATGGAGTGTGCGATGAGTAAATTGCCGCCATTTTGTATTTTTAATTTTGCGCATGCGCGTAGTTTATTTTTCTCTATTGCCCAGTATATTAGGATTAGTTGGGGGCCATCAATGATAAAAAGATTACCATGACGCAATTCACTCTGTCAGAAATTTGGAAACAGTATGCTGTAATTCTTTGCATTCGCGCCGTAATCTCCAATACGAACATTTCGGAGTCTTTATGTGTCTATCTGCGGATAGTGCAGTGGATTCAGAAAGAGTTGGATGTGTCTAATGGTGATTACGAATGTACGGCAGCTCGGAATACTCACTCTAATCGTTCTACTTAATTTGTTGGTGGAGGCCTCAGACTCATCACGGTGACCTACATAAAATTCCTTGAGGAGGCAGTGCTGCCCTCGGTCAAGAGTGTGGCTTTTGGAAGATCCTATATCTGACAACAGAACTTTGCACCATGTCACACAAGCAGGAGCACCGAATTATGGCTGTCAGACAATTTCTGCGACCATATCTTCACCTCGGCACCCAACTCCCCAAACTGCAACCCCCTTGGTTATTTTTTGTAGCTGCCCTGTGTCTCTTCTCTAAAGACTTTCATTATAATTGTCCTGATGAACCTACATCTATGGTATAAAATGTTCCATCAGAGATTTTTATATTAAACACATAGAATATAATACTTCTTCAACTAACCCTATACATATCAAACTTTTATATCGAAACCAAATACATTCTAATTAAAAAGAAGACGAAAATATACTAAAAAAATTAATAAATCATAATATATCCACCACATATCCTAGTAAAAACATAAAACAAATTATATACTACACTAAATCTAGTATATCTAATACAATTATTCATAATGACTATTCCCGACATGCTAACGTGTTGCATAAAAACAACATCGTCTATAAATTTAAATGTTCTCTGGGATATTGTATCTTCAACGGTAAAAATAATATTTATGTTGGATATACAACAACAACGTTGTCTCGACGGTTAAATATTCATTTGAATGATATATGCAACATTTCTAAACATTTACAGCAACATACCTGTCTACATTCGCAATTCAGAATAAACATGAACTAAATATTCTCAAAGATATCTACATTAAAAAGTGAAAACAAACCTTAATACAATTAATTACGAATACTCCACAATTTTTTTTAAATGTGTACAATAGTTTGAAATGCCAAGGTTTTGCACTAATAGTTAATTTTTTACTAGTTATTTCGTAAAACTCTCCACAACCGTACTTAGTTACCTCTCCTCTAACGGTGTCAATGATAACGCAATGACTCGGCGTTCTTCACTCCACAAGTAAGAAATTTAACTTTCAGATGAACACAACAGTATTGAACACTATATTATTTTTCTTGCAATAAACAATACCCTGATGATACTATGTCGAAATACTCGGAATACAAGAAATATATATCAACACGGCGATTATTTTTCGTTCTTCAATAACGACACCAAAAAGCTTATCCGTGAATATGAAAGGATCCAATTGAAAATAGGTAGACAGAACATGTTTAAAGTATTCAACGAAACCATCTGTAGGCCTCCGTCAGTCATGGACCTACTGACGGTCAGATCACGTCAACGAAATATGTCTCAACACATATATATATATATATATATATATATATATATATATATATATATATATATATATATATATATATATATATATATATGTGTGTGTGTGTGTGTGTGTGGGTGTGTGTATATTTATATATATATATATATATATAGAGAGAGAGAGATAGAGAGAGAGAGATAGTTATGAACAGATTCATTTATTTACGGATCTACGTAGATAGATAGATGAACAGACTGAAATATATTTATACGAAACACAATAAATGGGAGGGTGAAAATTGTGTTACTTAAATCTCCCAAGTGCTTACAACCAGCTTACCTTGAAAATCAACATTCATATAGTTGCTTCTACATTAATGCAAATACTGACTAATGACATAAGTGGAATTTACTTCATTATCCTTATCGGGATCATCGTAGTGAATAGTTGAACTCTTATATATCTATTATATAGATAATATAGCAAATCTATTGCTAAATATTCCATTTGCTTATCACTCTAGCAAAATGATCATTTCTATAGCTGACATAACGGAAAGGAAGAGCACATGATGTAGACCATTAATGGAAGACGTCAAACCAAGCAAGTACAGAAAGGTAATTATTTGTAAATTTTTATGGTAAATGTTGTTATCAACAAAGAAAAGAGTGCTGAATCCCTATGCAATATCAATACATCTGTAAAGCTGTAACTGTTGGATAATTTCCTTACAGATGACGGAGAATCTTTAAGCGACAGAGATGGAGTTCTCCAGATGAATGCTGCGAATGCAATGAACTGAATATCTGAGAAGAACTATTTACATTGTTCGGACTATTGTCCCCATCTTTGTTGTCATATTCAAGCCATTTCAGTCGTCGTACGTTCCGGCCTTCTTCAGGTAATTGGCATTTCCAACCGAACCCAAGAACACATGGCCCAGTAGATACAAGTGTTGGTTTAAGTAATCCAGTAAATTTATCCAAAGAATTGTGTGTTCAATATCTGTCCACAAAAAAAAAAACTTGGAGAGTTGAGTTACTAAAGGGAAATAACTGGAAATGAGATATCTGGAAGAGGCATGACACGTGGAACTAGAACAAATTACCCGGGTGAACGGAATAAAGGTTTCGGTTCGAAATTCTTATTACCTGAAGTAGGCGGAGTATACAATATGACAACAAAGGCAGGGACTCTAGTCCGAACAATGTAAATAGTGTAAATAGTTACAATACCTCATCTCAGAAATTAGAGAGATGAGACGAAGTTTTAAATATAATGGGGTGTAAAGGACATTTATATTTAAAATAAGAAAGAGACAGTTGAATTACCTGAGAGGCATAATGGAAAGTAGGCTTGGAGAATGTGATACACATAGAACTGGAAGGAATATAGGCAAAGGTTAACATGTAACCTTCATATCGAGCTTGTGTAGCAAAACAATGATAAAAAGAGAAGTATTTGCTTCGAGCGACAACGAACATGACGTTGTGGAGAGCTAATTTCTTTTAAACCCTCAAAGGATAGGAGGCATAAAAGAAGATGCTCTTTGCTAGAAAGTTAAGCTTTTATTTAGGAAACATTGTTTCAAAACTTGTCTACATACACATCGCGATTTCAAGTCTTATTTCATTTTGCTAACTGTGCGTCTTATGGACACATGGTGTGGTTCTTCAAGTAAACTAACGAATAAGACCGTACAGCCTGTTGTTATTTGACCCGCTTCATTGGAAGCCAGGAGTCATTCATTAATTAGCATATTGTTATGAATTATATTTAAAGAAATGAGAAGTGAAGTCTGTGCGCACATGGTCGAATTAGGATCTCTTTGTGTTTAGAATGGCTCTTGATTTGTCAGCATTGTTCTATATTTTGAAGAGTTGATATCATTATTATTATTATTATCATTATTATTATTATTATTATAAACAAATAATTGCTTCAGCGAAAAAGATATTAGCAGAAATATCAGGAAAAATACAATTAATAATGTCGAGTAAATATCGCTTCTTTTACTGGGAAGTGGACACCTGCGTTCAGGATCAGAATTTCAAGTTGTTTTTTTTTAATTGTAGCATTCCGTTCATTTAAACCGTTTTGTATAGTGGACAGATATTTTTAAAAACCAGATAATGTCTCGAGGGAAAAGAAATGATTTAAAAAAAAATCTTTTCAAATTTACTCAGGAAAGCAAGCTAGATAGAAAGGCGTAGATGGAAAGAAAAATACATATATGCATACATAACATAGATGAGACGTTCAATGGATATATATATCTATATATATATATATATATATATATATATATATATATATATGTATCAGACGTGTGCGTTTATTATTATGCTCAGCAGTTCTTTACCACACCATTTTCTTAAAATATTTCTCTAAACATTTCTTGAGTATGACTATATTTCATATATGTACAACAGTTTATCTCTCTTTATCACACACACACACACACACACACACACACACACACACACACACACACATATATATATATATATATATATATATATATATATATATATATATATATATATATGTAGTTTGAAATTTAACATATTCATAAGGGAAAACTGAAGTGATAAACCGGTGTGTTACCATGCGGTGTTGATTCATGCGTCCACACCATCTATAATTTCTGAAACCTGCTGAAGAGTGGAGCAAACAATTACAAAATATTTCGTCTACGAAACACTGGAGTCTGGGTGCTGAATATAACATCAATAAACTAAGTAACAAATTTTATATTTCTATTAGCCCTATATATATATATATATATATATATATATATATATATATATATATATATATATATATATATATTATAAATTAACTGATTTAAAATATGTTTTTTCGCTACACAGCAATAACCATGTTTCAAAAACGGAAGCTAAAAACTTCAAATTTAATTTTGTAATTAAATTAAAAATACTAGTTCCATTTCATCTTCGAGCGAATATTGGAGTAACATATTTTTTTAAAATTTAATGAGTTTTAAACGCACAGAAAAATTCATAATTCACTGTTTCCAAGGATACAGAAAAATCCAGTCATTCAGACAAGGGGTGATAGCGTGTTCATTTTTATTAACTTTTGTTGTATCAGTTTATTTATGCTCTGTAAATTTACATTGAGCACTGTTTTGTAAAAATAAAAATAAATATCAATAAGAACACCGGATTATATATCTTAGTGTTCTTTCTTTTTATTTATACACACACAGACACACAGACACACACACACACACACACACACACACACACATATATATATATACATATATATATATATATATATATATATATATATATATATATATATATATATATATATATATATATATGCATGTATGTGTGTGTTTGCGCGTGTGGAAACATTATTTTCCAGTCTATCCTTTCATTAATTTTCATAAAAGTCAAGGACGTGTTCTTTTACAAACAACGAATATATTTTTGTTTATTTAACAGATTTGGAAAAGAGTTGTACAATTTTTTTTTTTTTTGGAAAAATATGAATATATATTACTATATAAAAATAACGAAACAAAAGTCATTGAAACAAAGCAAGTTCAGTCGACCAATGATGACAATTCCAGAACAACGTAACTATAAACAATTTTTTTTTCTATCCTCTGCCAGCCGCTATGATGGAGAAAGCATTACTGCGAACCGTCGCCAGTGAGACACGCTGCAAGAGCCTCTCCGTTTCACGAGGCTCGTTCCTTAATCGCGACGCAATCGCGCCAATCCCCCGAAGGAACACCATCGAACGAGGGCCAATAACCCCTGAAGTCTCCACTGCCACAGGAGTAAAAAAATTACAATTACATTTACAATTACAATTAGGTTGCAGATAGGAAAGGATTGCCTGTATTGAAAATAAACAGAAATATTAGTATTTTTTAAAACCTATGTTTGGCAACGACGACTTTCTCTTTCAAATAACAGAAATATCGTAAGAATTGTATGGTAAGAAATACAAAGAAATATTCACCAAAGGATAATTATTTATAAGGTGGCATAGCTTCATGCAAATATTTCACTGCTTGCTTTCCGAATCTATGATATAAGGAAATATTATAATTATTATCTATTTTTGACTTGAAAAGGTAAATACTCTTAAAATTATAACATCTGACAAATTTACCTCCAAGACATTCGAATACAAATATCTTTCTTTTAAGGACTGGATTCCATTGCAAGGACTTGATCGCTAAAGGAGCTGATCGCATATAGGCTCTACTTCAAGAAAACTACGCATGTAGTGGGTTTGTGTCAATCAGCTTCAGATAGCTTTAATGCTATTTTTGCACTAATTCTAACATTTCAAATTCATTTCTAAATGTTCACACAGTATAATGTGAATAATTCAATACAATTGAACGGTAAACGTAATAAACATAGAAAAACAGCTGTATATTGTGTACATTAGAACGGTTTGCATACTGCAGTAAAGTATTATTTACTTTTCACTTGATTTTTGTTTCATTTTGAATAATTCATGTTTTTGAACAGTTTAAAATACCCGCTGGGTGTGTTTTTGTTTTTTTGTTTTAGTTTTAAGACATTTTATATCTGGTCTTAATTCAGGGATGTCATTCAACAGGTAAGTCGTTATGTTTGAGAGTTTGCGATATTACAATCTATATTATTTTATATTTTAGTGGCAGAAGAAGGACAAAGATGGATTCTAAACAGTAAAATATTACTTAGAGCAACAAAAACGAAGTTGAAAGATCTGTGATCGGCTACAACCAGAAAGGACATGGCGCATAAGACGAAGAACGTAAAAAATCTGGTTAAAGAGAAAATGAGATAATCATGGCGATATCGTTTACGAGAAACAAATAAAGGCAATAATATCTCAGAAAAATAAGTTGCAATTTTTGCTAAAAATAGGGCTAACTTTTTATTTTTTCACACTTCTGTCAAGTTCATTCCATACTAATTCTGGGGGTAGCTTCAAACTTTGAAACTGTAGTGTATGTTGTCTAGTGTCTCACTAATTCTTTGGGTTATGGTTGTTCCGGTACAAGCAGTAGAGCGAAATGGTCAAAATCCGTACAGCTTGTCGCTCAAGAGTTGGTCTCTATTGAAGTTTTAAAACATAAATGGTTAACCATCTTGTTTACAAAAATGCTATAATTAAAGATATCTTTTCGAGTGACATTCAGATTAAAATTTCGAAATACAAATAAAAGATAAGGAATCTTGCTAAATATCTCCTTGTGACATTGAACCCAGTGATATTCATTTATTTCTAGTCCAGATGAAAATCCCAGATAAAGTCGGATACCAAAAATCTTAAAGTTAAACGAACGGCCATTTATTTCTGTTTTTTATATATGTATATATTTTTTTTGCTTTAGTGATTTCCATGCATTACGAATGTATTAAATAATATATTTCGACGCTCGGTCAGACGAATTTTGATAAATATATATAAAAAACACCACGGCAATTGAATAGTAAAAGACACTTCTTGCTTACATGGACATTGCTCGTAGATGTGATTTTTCGCTAGAGAACTTGAATTCCAATTCCTGCTATTATCCTTAACAATTCAACGCGTGATATCACACGTAACAATTACTGCACAAATACGTCAACTCATCCATTCGCTATAATGATTATAAATTTATATACAACAATATATTATTTATACACGAACTAATATCCTAATCTCGGTGGTTAATATCATAAAGTTTTGCTTCTCAGCCTTGTCTAGAGGGGATTATGAACTGGACCATTTATTCAATCCAATATTGTTAACATTCTAGTTTCCATGTTTCGGAATATCTCATGGCATAGATGGAAAAAAAATTCCCGTTTGAAATTCCCAGGAGAGTATTCGACTCTACAGACAAGGGCCGAAACATTGTGATAACCACAACAAAAGGACACTAGTTTGAGTGTAAATAATGTTAAATCCTCATCGTAGAAATTGAAACAAAATGAATAGCGTAGTTATTGTAATGTCCTTACAAGTTTTAACTTGGGAAAATCAATAACGATTATAATAATGAAAGGAAATACTTGATAAATTAAGAATCTACTCTCTGCTAGAATAAGTTTATAATTAGAGGTCTGTCTTGAAAATGTTTATGCTAACCTCATGGTAGAATTTGTAATAACCTAATTTTCATATGGGTCTTAGTGCAAGCTGAAGGCCGCCTATAGCGTTGTGAATGAATAACATCACCATCGTATCGTCGTAACGTTGAATAGTGGGCCTTAGATGCAAAATTTCGCAATGTTGATCTAAATTTGCTTGAGAAAATATCAGTTTTAAATCTGCATGTCACACAAGAAAATTCAGGTAGAAAAGGATTGCCAGTCGTCAGGAACCAAAATAAACACGACTAAAAGAAAATTATTATACTTATCAGGTTGGAACGAAATTTCTGATCGATTTTATCGTGTGTATTACAAATGAAGATACTAATGCTTATAGAAATATTTAATCATCATTATCACCTCCTTTGGTCCCTAGAACTTAATTCCACCTGTCAACATGTTTATAGCTGCCATGTTTGTAACATTATTTAGGTTTTGATGCAATATACGATACCAACTCCTGTTCACCCTCTTCTTTTGAAGTCAACTTTAGGCATTCCAAATGGTTCTGAAAATTCCTAATCAGAGGGACAAAAGTAAGGAGAATATGGGAGATGAAATCATTTTTCTCAACCGAGCTGCACTAAGAGATCTTTGGTCCTTCTTGTAGTGTGGGGACGGACTTTATAGTGAAGGAGGATTACTCTTCCCTTTCCGTTGACTAAGGATGGGCGTTTTCTGTTTAAAGATGCTTTCAAACGACGAAGTTGTTTGCTGTTGAGATCAGCGTTGATTGTTTGGTTATTGTCTAACAGTTCTTAACGGTTTATTCTTTTAATATCCTACCATATAATAAGCATAGTCTTCTTTGTATGAAGTTCGCCTCCCGGTTGCTCAGCAGATCTGTTAACTCGACTGATGCAATGACGACGGAACTTAGCATTATGATAAAATATCCATTTCTCATCGATAGTAACTAGCCTGTACAAAAAGGACATGTGAAGTTGTTGTGTAAGTGTTGAAACTTGACTAATGCATGGAATAATAATGCAACACAAAATGTACTTAGAACAAAATGTATTTGAAACAAGAAAGTGTACACAATATTTACATATAGTCTTTTGTATATTCCTGGGAAGACCGTTCCTGGAGAATGTGTTGACTAAGTCGCAGCCGGTCAGAGTCTCTAGTTGAATCTCTTGATTCGCCTCTCTGTCTTCCCGGTACCAACCATATTTATATCGTCGGTACTCCACTATGCAAATTAGGTGGATCCTACCACAACAGTAAGCAATGATTCACATCAATCAACGCATTGTTAACTGTTCTGGAGACAGGCATGCGGGAACCATTTTCCAAACAGTGAAACTTTTCTAATATTTTCACTTTCCGTTGGACTGCCATATGATTAAGATTAAATTTGCTGTAGGAGTTTTAAGACGGGGAAACCATCTTCTGCATCGTCTGTTCTTAATTGCATCGACACCAGAAGCGTTCTGGACACGTGTTGATACCTTTATGAAACTCATAGATTAAATTATTTCTGTTTTTAGATTGAACCACCATAGGGGCAAGCATATTATGAATAATATTCGTATAACCTGAAAGAAAAGATTTGGTATGGTTTGGTTTATTTTGTTTTACTTAATATCAATATCAATAAATTATTTAATACCGACAAGATTTTTAGGATAGGTTCGTATGAATAGAATATGTATTTTTCGTGAGAAATCAGTTTGTATATCAAGTTTCATTGACGTATTTTTTGTAAAGAGGGTTTTTGTCGTGAGTCTGGTTTCATTGATGTATTATATTCTTACATACAGTTTGTAGAGGAATTGATTTTATTGATATTCTAATTTGGTTTATATTTTTTCCTATAGGCCCACTGTTTTAAGAAATAATATTTTTGAAAAATGTATTGCAGGTAATATCTTTTCAAAAATGTATTGTTGTTATTTTTACTATAAAAAATCTATTTTTATACATTCATAGTGATTTGGCTCTAGTGGGTGGTATCCCCCCGGGATCAGTGTTGAACCTGAGAACAACACCAATTAACAGGTTGTTCCACGCTTCTGAAAACCTCCCAAACAAGGGCCTTGCTACCGGACGTATTTTATCGTCATACCCAGAACACTGAAAGAAAAACATGTAAAGTACTCATACTTGCATTACTAAACAACATAAAGAGAGAATAATTTAATCAATTTTGTTCAGTATTTCCGCCTAACAATCTTTTACTCTCTGCCTGATATGAGATATTGACAAGTTGGGAAAATATCTAGATGTTTTTAAAGAGATTACGATTTTGAGGAAAATGAAGACAACATACATATCCATCGACACTGCCATATATGTAGTCTCGATAAGCTTTGCAAAGAACTGGAAGTTTTCGAAGTATCAAAAACTGAAATCAGCATTGATACCAAGGAATGTCTCAGACAATTGGAAATGTTTACAGTTGTTTTGATCTCCAGGGAAAGCCACCAATTACTACAGGTGATAAAACTGAACGAGTATAAATAAAATATTTACAATACCCGCTTTAAGAATATTTTCTCATGAATACATCTTGTAAATATTATTATTGGAAATATATTTTTAAGCCGAGTTTAGGGTGCAGAGTGATAAATGGAAGGAACTATTGTTAAGAAAATTCTGTTCCGCTAAAACAGCACATAGAGATATACTATGTATTTTCTTAACCTGTCTAGGCAATAGATATATAATTTCCTCTTCATCATGCTTGTTCATTTTTTCTAGGCGAACATATTATTTTTCATGTGTCGTTCCTTCAGGGAGTGTACGATAATGGCTCTCCACGATTTCCTATCCCTTGAAGCTCTTAGCAAAGTTTGATTTTTTATTATTCTTCCCTCTCCAAGTTATGCCATCCATTCCACAAGTTTTTAGGCAGGTAAATCGTCGTTTGTCTCTTGCCTTCAATATATTCTGTGAGTGTTAAATTTGCCCAGTCATTTCGTCATTTCTTTGCCCATTTCTTTCGTCATTATGCATCCTAAAATATTCAATTGTCTTTTTCTCATTCTAATCAAGCATGTCCTTTTTGTTCGCATCTTCGGAAAACTTACTTGTTCATCAGATACTTTCGCCATGGGATTCTGCACATCTTTCTCTTGAACTATATCTCTATTGTCTAATCTGTGAGGACATTTTCCATCATTCACTATCATATAGAAGGGTTAATATTATAAAACAGTTCAACACTATTTAAATTGTTTCTAATACCATTTTCCTTTTTCCTAATACTTTGCGTTGCTTTTGAAAAGAATATTTCGCTATTCCAATTCGGATTACTGTGTTACATTTTTCATACACTTTTAAAATCCTTCCCAGATATTTAAATGGTTTTACTTGGATTTGGCAGCCCCAATTATAGCTCGCATCCACTGACATTACTTTGCAGATAATCACGCATTTTGTGTGTGACATCTTAAGGGGTTAAAGGGTGGATTGATAAACATATCGAGAGACGATGAATTCAGAGCGTTGTTGTTTTTTTTTGTTTTTTGTTTTTTTTGTTTACATACGGCCGAAGTTGTTAGCACGTCGACCAAAGAGTAAGGATATGAAGGCCTCCAATGAATATGTCCTGAAAGGAGGTTGTCTGGGAGTGAAACGGAATTATTTTTGTTTTGGGGATTCTAGTCGAAAGGAAAGCCATTTGGATAATTTGACCCCATGACGGTGTAAGGTTGAAATTTAAACACCATTGTTTTTTAAATCTTGATTATGGAATTATATACTAGACAAGACCTGGTAACTAAAAGTCGGTTGTGAGATAAAATTTTGCGAAACAAAGCAAGGTTAGAGAAGTGTAATAGTTTTTTTTTGTCACTTCTCAACAAGTGTCACGGGTCAAAACTGCCAAAAAAGGCTGTCATGGAGACACCTGGTAAATATCTGACTAAGAGAATGGAGTTTGGGTCGTGGAAATATTGTTTACAAAAATGTTTTGAGCGATAACTGAAATTAATAATTGAAATTAAGCCACGCCTGTGCGCTCATACAATCTAGAGATCGGATTGTTCAGAGTGATAGAGACAACCGAAGCGAAAAGCCTAGGTAGAAAACCAAGGGAGGCAGAGAAATTGCCTACACCCCTTGGGCAGTATTAGTATAAGGCACCAATACGGAAGGAGTTAAGGTGGATCAATACCTTGCGACCACTATTCATGAAAGAGGGGATCTACCCAAAATTGGGCATATAATTGAGCCACGCCAGACCCAAGGCTGGTTTGGGGCGAAGGTCCATATAAGTAGGAGAGCGAAGCGGCCGAGAGACGAAGAGAGATTTGTCTCAGACGCCAAACGAGAAGCGACCGCTTTACTTGATCTCACGTGACTTCCTGCCTAAAGTATACCTCCGACATAAGCCTAGTTCCAAAAGCCGTGTTTAGACTTAGCTTTCGAACAAAGGTAAATCTCTGGATTTGGAGGACATTTAATATAAAATACTCCCTTGTTGGAGCATCAACAATTCCTTCACCAATTTTCTGCTTCATTAAATATTAGAAAGTTACTTCTTTTTGAAGTGCAATATGTAATGCACACTTGGACGATCATGTCTCTCTTCAATTCATGACTTGGCAGAAGAATTCCGGCAGTAGGCTGTCGTTACTTTTTTCGGTAGACTGGTTGAAACCAAAGGCTATGGAACACAGTCTGTCCTGTGATTTAACCTATAGCCACGGGAAAGAAGAGATGGATTCATATCTATTCAACTGGTACTTACACGTAAGTGAAAGTAATTAACTCAACTGGAATTCGAACTCGGCTCTCCGATTTCTCATAACGTGCTGTTATCCATCACGCCACCAGCACAACATATTAGTAAATGTTAATTATCAATTTTAGTAACTGAAACAGTTACTTCAACTCTAATTGTTGAATAAAGTAACTGGTTATTTTAAAATGGTAAGGCGAGTAGATGAGTTATTCAAAGTATAAGCCAGTTCTTTTGAAAGAATGTTTTAAAAACAAACTTCTAATCTATATTTGTAAGATGAAATAATAGTTTTATTTCTAAACATTCTTCTATTGTTTAGAATTAGATGAACTTTGGTGACACTGCCCAAAGAAGTTAACTTTTGTTGACTCTCATTGAGAGCGTAATCCAGTGCAAATGTGTATGTGCGTGATTTGCAATCCGCTCTAATATCGATGCTTAGTGAATTGAATATGATGATGTCACAGAGTGTAAATGATGATTGCATTATCGATATCCGGAGGTGATAGGGAAGTACCCCTGCTTCGTAGATCTAAATGGTCGTGATATGTCACATGGAAGGTGTATTGAGAATGATTCCTCGAAGGAAAACAGTGACATTTCCAAAGATAACAATGTCGCCATCTTAATGTCAAGGCACCACTTGGCGAAATACTTAACCTCAGAATATTTAAACATTTCACTAAGAATAATTTACTGAAACTTAACAATTATGGCATCCGGCTACGCTGATGACAAAGATTATATCTCGAAAAAAATCAATGTTTTTTTTTGTTTTATTATCTACAGCTTTCTTTTTGAATTCATCTTTCTATATATTTCAGTCTACGACTTTGTCTGTCTAGTTCACTGTTCATATCTATCTATCTATCTATCTATCTATCTATGTCGCCTTGCATATAGATATCCACATGTATCAGCGTGTGTCTTTTCTTAACTTACTACTTATCCCGTAATCACTCCGTCTATCTCGATGTCTCTTTTTAAACTGAGACAATGTTTCAATCGGATTCTTCGCCAAGATTTCAAAGCAACGAGTAGCTTAAAGACTTGGACAAAACATATAGATTCCTCAAATAGTTGTGAGTTTAATACCTGTGTTTGGCAGTGCTGCAAATACATGCAATCTAGTTCAGTGGACGAAAAACACAAACGATACAAAGGCGACTCAATCTGGCCAGTTTTATTAAATATCCCTTAAGCATGGAAATCTGTATGAGAAAAATCTAACCGCACATCCCATGGATTGAATAAAGTTTTCGGCACGAAATTCCAAGAAGATTTCTGAGTTTGACGAAAGGTAACTGAAGAAAACCTTGTAATTATAACGACCAAGATGTGAATGCGAGAACCTCCCATTGCTATTTCTCGTTTAATTTTCCAGTCTGAACCAGAGTAGAAAATCAAAACATTGGGGTTGTATTTCGAATAAATGAGTCTCACAAGTCCAAAGTCAAAAATGTTGAGGGCGTAAATTAAAAGGGACCAAAAATCTCTCTCCAAATCATGGCAACGCACAACTGCTAGCGTCACTTCTAAAGAACCAAGAAAATCCCCTTGCCGTGCAGAGTAGCGCTCGTTTATTGGGGTAAGAAAGGTTGTGATTGATCGCGACTGATAAGGAAACGTAAACAATTACAATATTTTGATGCCTAATATAATCGTCCCGATCGTTACTCTGGTTTTCTTTATCGACAAATATCACCAAGAAACACAAACTCCTTTCTAGATAAGACTTGGTTTCTTCCTTCATCACGACAAAATATCAAATGACTTTGTGATTCATTCTTTAGTCATACATGGAGTTATCCACGTATAAATGACACTACTATGCATCCAGTAATTCATCTATCGTTATAACTCTTGTATACATCTATATATATATGTGTTTGAGTGTTTGTATGTGTGTGTGTGTGCGCGCGCGTGCATGTGTGTGTGAATAATACATATTTAAGCATAAAGTATTCATCCAAACAAGTTTGATCCAAAAGAATGGCCATTATTTATTCAAAAGAACCGCCATTTTTAATTCTGTTTCTCAGATTTTCGGATAAGGAGTTGAGCATTGTGCTTCAAGTTGTGAATAAACTGACCGAAGTTTATATTTTGTTATTTTTGTTCAAGTACTTTCTACTTTCGCAGTCATTATAAAAAACCAAAGTGGCGTCTGGGTCGAAATGAGAATTCCTTTGTCTGCATCATGGTATTGTTAAGAATCTGGATGTTTGAAATAGTGCTTGATAATGACTACGAAAGTCGAAAGTACTTGAACAAAAAAAAAACCCAAAACCAAACTCAACACCTTATCAGAAAATTGGAAAAAATGATAAAAATTAATCAGACAGACCTTATCGTTTATATTTAATCAGGAATATATATATATATATATATATATATATATATATATATATATATATATATGTCGATATATATATATATATATATATATATATATATATATATATATATATATATATATATATCTGTGTGTGTATTATATAATAGGAAAGAACAGTTAGATTAATGATACAAAGTTTTTACTATTTATGTTTATATTTTTAGAAAATAGTGAACGATACAGAAGTTGAGAATAAAATATAATTATTTTTTAATATGATTCTATCGCGACATATAATAAACTTTCATACTTTCATCACAGCAGTGACCCCTTGATATCGAAAGAAAAAAACAGATTGCACCTCCATTTCCAACCTATAAATGAGTAAAGTATTTCTTCAGTGACTTTACTCTAAATTTTAACTTTAATATTAAAATTAAACTTTATGACTTAAGCCAAGTTTCGAAACAGTAATACCTGTATTGCGATGGAATCATATTTTTTTAAAAGTAATTATATATATATATGTATATATATATACATATATATATATATATATATATATATATATATACATATATATATCTACATATATATATATAAATATATATATAAAGATATATATATACATTTATGTATGTATATATATATATATATATATATATATATATATATATATATATATATATATATTATGTTTATACGATATTTTACATGGTCAAATATATAAAGAGAAAATATATTAAATAATTGTTGGACTTAATCCATTTCATAATCAATATATATATATAATGAAAAAGATATAATCTGACATTTTTAAAATATTTTTATAGTTACAATTTATTTAAATGGATGCTCTGTTTTTATTAAAGAGTATTAATTACATTTGCCCACTTGGATGTTTGAGAAATTTCGTAGAAAATATTCGTTCTCTGACAGGAATCGAACTTTTATTCCATCATTTGATCTGACGTGCTATACTGTTTAGCTAGTGAGAAGCGTCAGATTATCAATGATTGCGTATTTACAAACAGAAATTTAGACATTGCTAACCAGACGCTTCTCTTTAGCTAAATGGTATAGCAAATCACATCCAATGATGGTTTTCGTATTGGAATAGAGATTGATTCCATTCCTATCGGAGAACGTATATTTTCGACAAAATTTATAGAAAATTCAGGCTGGTAAATATAATTAATACTGTTTAATTAAACACAGAACATTTACCTAAAGAAATTGTATCTATAAGATTAACGCATGAATAGAATATATATATATATATATATATATATATATATATATATATATATATATATATATATATATATATATATATATGAATTTACTTCTTTTTTTTAAATATATATGCATCGCGAGACAGAAATTACTGTTTCGAAACCAAATCTTAATCTTAAATTAAACTTAAAATTTGAAGTATCGTCCAATTTTCAAGCGATTTTGAGAATAACCTTCGATATATATATATATATATATATATATATATATATATATATATATATATATATAAATTCTGTATTTAAGCAGCAATCCTTTTTTTCATGCAAGTTTCATTAAATATGATAGAGAAGTTGCTTTGATTAAGTTTTTATATAATTTAACATGTGATCTTATATTATTTTTCTTTTCACTAGATAAATTATATAAAAACTGTCCAAATGTTATAGGTTGCTGAGTGCTTTCGCTATACATTTAGCCATTTTCAAGGATGAAATATATTAACTGTTAACTAGAAATAGATTGTTGTATGTATGTGTTTATATAATGTTTCATTTTCAAAATACGGTCAACATGTTCTGTCCATGTTAATAATTGATATAATTGAGTGTTTTTTTTTATTAAAACTAAATTTCAACAAAACTCTTTTCTCAATTTTACATATGAACTTCGTGAAAAAAATAAGCTCCCTTTCTTAGATGTTCTTGTTGATTTTAGTAATAATACATTTACAACTTCAGTTTATTAAAAACAAAAAACACTAGTAAAGACTCTTGCCATCCTGATTTGTCTAGTGAATGCCCACTTAGGTATAAAATAGATGTTATTAGAAATTTCCCCAAGAGAGTGGACGAGAATTCATCCTCTCGCATGCTTTTTTTAAAGAATTAAATAACGTAAAACTAACGCTTATCAATAACGGATTTCCAAATCAGTTGTTGGATTTCCATAGTAGGCTATTTCTCTCTAAGGCAGCTAATTGAAAAGATGAGAATATAAACATAAGCAAGAGCATTAATATTTCTTTTTTATAAAAATCAGATGAATGATAATTACAAACAAGATGAAAGTTTCGAGGGTTTGACGGACCCAACTAATATCAGTTATCCATTTTGTGTGTTTTTTGATATTTTTAGTTTGTTGTTTAGGCTCACCCCTACATCTCATTGTGTATCATTTACAGATTTTTAAATAAACCAGATCAGGCGGAAAATAGAGTAGTGTTGTCATATTTGGGCGGTATCTTCCATGACCTCACTCTCCAAACTTAATAGAGTTCAAAAGCGTCTCCGAAACCTTGTAGGTGACGAATTATTCTCCACTCTTTCACCTCTCTCTCAGAGGCGGGATATGGAAAACCTCTCGCTGCTCTACCGCTACTTCCACAGAATGTGCTCCCGCCGAGGCAAACCTTTAAAGCAAGAACACGCCATGCCACTTACATAGTAGCAGACCACCCATATTCCCTTCGTATTACATCGGTGAGAAGTTCCAATCGAGCAGCTTCTTCCCGAGAACCACTGTCCAGTGGAATCGACTCCCAACAGGATGTTTCCCCTATCGCTACAATCTTAACCCGTTCAAGGACCACATTCTCTGGGAGTAGCTGTACAGCAGCGTGATGCTTGCCATATTCCGCCCGAGAGAGGGAGGTGGAAGAATGTAGAATAATTCGTCACCTACAAGGATTTGGAGACATTTGTGAACTCTATTAAGGTTGGAGAGTGAGGAAATATGACAACAGTACTCAATTTTTGGCTTGATATGGCCGGTGTAAAGGTAGTGGATAGCAGGAGAAGTCAGGTACTTACAGGGCGGTACAGAGAGCCGACAATTTTACCTGTATCCTTAGCAAAGGATCGTATGTACGAGTTCCACGAGGATGAGTGTGAGTTTGAGGCTCAACATCTAAGGCACAGTGATTCCCCGAGAGGACCTCCGTTCATCCTGATTGGTGGTAGTTCGGGGTCAGATTGGCGATGATTAAATGTAACTAGCCTGCTCTTAGAGGCATTGAATGTAACCAGCCATTTTTTATCCCACTGGATAGTTTGTGCAAGGTCAGAAGAGAGATCAGTCACCAATTTCAACATCGAGAATTTTAGAGGTACGTCCGTATATAGTCGTATCATCGTCATAGATGTTTACAAATAATCTGAGTATATTCTCAAGCAGTTCATTTATGTAGATAAAAAGAAAGGATTGTTCCGAGGAGTAACACACAGGAGACGCATGCATTGACCTCTAGGGCTTCGGAAAACTGGCTATTAATAACTCCCTTCAGGGACCTAACTGCTAGGAAGGATTTTAACATCTAGGTTACCCTTCCGGTGATTTTATAATTGTAGAGCTTGTGTAGAAAACCTTTGTGCCACACCTTGTCGAAGGCCTCTGAGATATCTATTGCTATGGTCCTCTATGTGTGTTTGTCGTCAAGACCACTGATTCTTTGAGTAGTTAGGACATCGGCAGTGGATCAGGTCGATAGAAACCCAAAGTGCTGGTCGCTGATGAGTTTTTTTATTCTAGATTCTCGAAGACCTTCTTATTGATTATGGTCTCAAAAAGCTTGCTGGTGATACTGAGGAGACTGATGGGTTTGTACTGGGAAAGGGGAGATCGCACGCCTAAGTTCTTGAAAACCGGGCATACGCTTGACACTTTCCACAGGCTGGGGAAGGATTTCTCTTCAAGCAGCGGTTGAATAATTGAGCTAGGATTGGGGATAATTCTGGGTTGATGTTCTTAAGGAAAACCACTGAAATTTTGTCTAGACCAGTCGCATTCTTAGGGTCAAGGCCTTTGATAAGTCTAGAGACTTCTTCTGCTGTGATGATAATATTACTGAGATTGGGCTCAGTGAGACGCTAAGACTTGGAGAAGGGACGGTGTTTGTCATCTAAGGTTGAGTTAGAGGCAAAGATGGAGGCGAAGTGGTTTGCCTTTTTTGTCGAGGAAGCTATGACCACGTGGCCAATTATAATTGTGGGTACAGCCGCTTTATTTTGTTCATGATTTGGTTCCAGAATTCATGCGAGTCATGCTTAGCTGCACTTGGCGTTTTCTAGAACATTTTTGCAGTGATTGCGCGCAATTCTGAATGCAGTGAGGGCCGAAATACTTCGCTCCTTGCGGTAAATATTGAAGTAGTAATTTCGGTAATTTATGGCTGAAACGCATTCAGGGGTGATTCAGGGTAGACTGTTCTTTTGTTGGTGTGGGGTGGTATAAAACTATCCATTTCAGAAAAGAAGGCAATCAGTGACAAGGCCAGCACCTTTAGAGGCATCATACTTGAAGAAGGTTGCGAGGGAAGGTTACACTATATAGAATCGAAAACTGTCCCAGCATAAAGAAAAATCTTTCTATGCATGCCTTAGGTTCGGCATTGGACACTGATTAAGAAATGGTTTGACTAGTTAAAACTTTTTATGGGCATTTATGAGAGCAGGAGGTTAGGAAGAGGTCGAAGAGGTTCCTCTGATGTTCCCTCGTCTCCGGGACCCGGGTAGGTTCTCCGATGGTATGGGTTAGTTCATAGGCGATGGAGAAGTCTCTGTAATATCTGTCTTCGACATTGGTTTTGTTGGAGTGGGCTAGCCACTCTTTATGGTGGATGTTATGAGTTACCGCTGATATGAAAGCTGGCCATGGGTAATTGAGTCAGTACATTACAAATCTGCTCAGATATTCGGTCGAAGATTACCATCCGTTCGTGCTGAGGACGTTAGAGTGTAATGACATATGTAGTATTATGGATAAGTGCCACGCGGAAGCACATATATGAATGATTTGGCTCCTCGTTTTTTTCCTCTTGGCAAGAGGGAAAATTGTCCTTGATATAGGCTCTGAGTCTGTGGACGTGAGGACTTAAGTGATCATATGTGCCTATAAGATGTGTGAGTAGCTCGGGACTGTGAACTCCCCTATTGTGCATCAGGCGTTGATACTGGTTTTAGAAAGTAGCAGGTGGTCTGGTTTAGATAGGAGAAGATTTCCACTGGAAAGTTGGAAAGAATACCCCACAGGTTGGTGTAAGAGATGGTATACAAGAGGTCTATTTTGTTTTTGTTTCTTTAGGTGGGGTTTAATAGTTTTGGTCATTTGTATTTTGATTGGGTTCATGTGTGCTTTGGTTGATTGAAGACTGGTGGACAGGTGTTTCATGTTTAAAGAACTTGGAGAGAGTCGTCCAGAGATACGGTCATAGCATTACTCTTCATCATAGCATCGAGAGGCCCAGTGGTGACTACTGCACGGTCCAGAAACCATTCTCAAAATGGCAGTGCAGTAGCCCCGATATTATACACCCGCTGATAGGATAGCCTCTTTCGGAGTTACACGAAGGTTCGTATCCCTGACTATCAGGCAGATAACGCTAATGCCCAGAAAACGTCTACATCCACCATCCTTAATGCAGGGAAGATCAACCCAGGAAAGTGATGCTCCGAGTGAACATGTCGTGAACATCCGTTATGCTCCGAGTAAACATGTCGCATCAAGACAACAAAACTCCTTGGGTCTGAAATATCGTACCAGTCCGAGACCTAAAGGCACTGAGACAAGCTCGCTCATGTACTTGAGGACTCTAGAGACCCAATGGAAAAAGGGGTGATAACGAGGGTTGTACGAGGATGCATGTGCATTTCCTATCCCCATTTAAATAACCGAAATATTATTGATATAAGACAAACTTTGATAGATAACACAAAAATCTCATTTCGGACTTAATGCAAAGACACACATATAATTCTGAAAACTGTTGCAATACAAGTGAAGCAGACACAATTATACCGGATATATTTGTCCATGGGAAATCGTATAGTGAAGTGTTGCAAAATTTGGTTTCACCTTAAATGACTTGAATTTGGTTTCAGTAGTCTCTGCAAAACCGGAATTGGCCAAACACATTTTCATAAACAGTCTAAAAAGCAATTTTGATGACGATTTTAAAGAAAGTCGAAATATTCAGATTTTAAAAAATGAACTTTGGAAATTTTACCAATTATTATTTTGACATAAAACAAATTATTCGGAATTTGATAAACTTAATAAAAATTTGTACAGACCGTGTTGGTATTATTCAACAAAACTTGTGCTTATATACATACATACATACGTATATATATATATATATATATATATATATATATATATATATATATATATATATATATATATATATATATATATTGATCTGACCATCAACATGATAAACGAAACTTCAGCCTATTTGAAGCCATCCTCAAACTCTCACTGTTTGTGTGTGTGTGTGTGCATGTGTTCGTGTGTGTGTGTAATAGAGAGTGATAGAGAGAAGGAGGAATATAAATATATATATATATATATATATATATATATATATATATATACCTTCTTTTCGAAAATTTGTCTGATATAAAATTCATTATATGAATATAACGTAAAATATTTTTTTCTAACCGATGTTAAAATAAATAAAAATCGTTCAAGCAACTTTCATTCTTTCAACAATTATTCTGAAGCTTGCCAAACACGTTATTGGGCATATGTATATTTTTGGGAAAAGGCTTGGCAGGAAAATAAAGAACAACCTAGGGGCAAGGCATCTACAGGAAAAAAATTATCGAAGAGACACGTCACTAGCAACGACAGCGTACACCTGTACTTTCCCTAACAGACTTTTATGATCGATTTTCTTCTTCTTCTCATTATTATTATTATTATTATTATTATTATTATTATTATTATTATTATTATTATTATTATTGTTGTTGTTTCTGTTGTTGTTGTTGTTGTTGTTGTTACACAGTAACTTCAATGCCCTGTCTTTATCTGAGGCGAGGAAAAATTGATCGCGATTTCATTTCTTGTCTTCCAGGAATGCCGTTTCTTTAACAAAACTGAAATATAGCGCCCTCCATCTTGGGAGACTGCAGGGACTGTTCGAAAGACATTAAGAAAGCGATTAAGAAAAAACAAATAAATTCCAACTTATTTCTCTGAGCAATTTCTCTGAGCAATATATATATATATATATATATATATATATATATATATATATATATATATATATATATATATCGATCTGACCATCAACATGATAAACGAAACGTCAGTCTATTTCAAGCCATCCTCAAATAATGAATTATCAAACATATATATATTCTCGAAAACCATATCGACATGTTTATCTCACTTTCTCATATATATATATATATATATATATATATATATATATATATATATGCAGAAATATAGTCTTAAAGTGTGCTATATTTATGGGGTAAAGTGCTCAATATCAGAGATAGAGCGTGTGTAAATATAAAAGTGGACATGGAAGTCAGCACTTAGAGGCGACAGTCTGTTTCATGCTAGTGCAATCGTCAGGCGACTAGTGCTGTTATTTTTCTCGGCTATTTATATAAGGGTCAGTGGTGCATTATGGGTAGTCTATTTTGGCGGTTACTTTTACCGGAAGTGGCTTATTTGTTTATTTATTTATGTCAAATTGTTTTGCTTGTTTTTTTGTTTGTTTTTTTATTTTTATTTTTATTTTTTATCTTATATATTTATTTATTTATTCTTTTATTTTGATCGGTGTTTTTGGTTAACGTAGTAAAAATTTGTTTATATAGCTTATTGTTGGTAGTCTATAATGGCCGTCATTACCGGAAATCGCTTGTTCGCTTATTTATTTGGGTCAAATTGTTTTGCTTGTTTTTATTTATTTTCATTTTTATTTTTTATCTTATATATTTGTTTATTTGTCATTGATTAAATCTGTTTGTTGAATTTGTGGTTTTTTCTGACTATTATTTAGGTGGGAACAGTTTTTAATTTATCTATTTAGGTTGGTTATCTTTATTTGTTTTTGTTTTGTTTTGTTTTTTAAACGGCTAGTTTATCGTAATCCGTTGTTAGTTTATTTATATATTTGGATGTATTTAGATCGATTTATTATACTTGTTGTTATTTATTTGTTACACTATATCTTTTTGGCTTTCGGTTTTTAAGTAACGTAGTATATTATCTTTTATTAATGTTTTTTTTTTTTTTTTTTTTTTTTTTATATTGTTATTTTTATTTGTATAACAGTTATAACTTTCGTCCGTTCTTTTGTTTTGATTTTGTTTCGTATATTCTAACAGGTGTGGTTTTATGATTTGTTTGGAGTAATTTATTTTGCTTATTTTATTGTTGTTTGTTTATATATTTATTTATTTTTCTATTTTAAGTTACGTAGTAAAAATTTGTTTTCATGTCTACATTTTGAGATTAGCTCGGATCTTTTATTTAATAATTTATTTTCATCTGGGAAGGTAATGATAGCTATTTTTTCCCCCAAGCAAAGTTTGCAGGTTTTTGATAGGTTGTTGTAGGCTGATGATTTTTTCCTTATTTTCCAAGATATTTTTGGTGTGGTGTGTGTTTTGTTTTTTATTTCCCAGATATACTTAGAAAGCATTGTGCTGTTCGCATATTTACTATTTGTGAAAGACAATTTATGTACATAATTTCTTTGTTTCCATGGTCCTTCGGTTACTCCTATATATACTTTTTCTTCATTATCTGCTGATTTTGTCGTGGCTTGGTAGATTACGTTGTTTTGTAAACAATTACCGTTTAAGGGACATTCGTTTTTTATTCTGCAGTTGCACGTGGGTTTAATTTGTTCGTGTGGTTTGTTAATAATTTTTCTGTTGTGCTTTTTTATTATTTGTGCCATGTTCTCGGTGCAACTGTAGCTGATTTTTACTGTGTTTTTGTTGAATATTTTGTGTAGGGTGCTTGATTCCGGGAAGTGTTTGTGTAAAAGCTTGAAGAATATTTTTCCTATGTTTGTTTTTACGTTTTTGCTGTACGGTGGGTTGAACCATATGATATTTCTTTTTCTGTTGGTCTTTTTTGTGTTCTGTGGTGAGTATGTGAGTGTTGCTGGGAATCCGCTATCTTTTAGGGCTGTTTCGTAGTCTTTCTTGGCCTTGTTAAATATAGATTCATCGGAAGAATTGTCGGAAAGCCTGCGGTTAATCGATTTAGGTATCTGTTTGATTATAGAAGGCGGGTGGTTGGAGTATATATGTATGTACTGTGGTTTATCATTCGGTTTTCTGTATGGTTTGTGTGTGCCTTTTCTTAGGTTGAAGGTGACATCTAGAAAATCTACTTCGTTTAGGTTAGTTTTTATATCTATCTCGAATCCGTTATTTTTGAAAATTTTAATTATTGCTTTTCTAGTTTTATCAGTCTTTTGTTTGTTGCAGTTTCTTAAGATTATGAGACCGTCATCTCTGTAGAGCCCTGTGTCGTTTCTATCTATTATTTTGCTTAGTTCGTGTAGTAAGTAAATGCCTACGATTTCGCATGTCCCTGCACCGTCAAAGCTTCCCATTGTAGTGTCAAATATCCCATCTTTCTTTATCCATGCTTCTTCATGGTGAAATAATAATGATTTACGTGAGTGCTTAATGATGTCGATTTCGTTTGGTTTTATTATTATTTGTTCCTGAGCTAAGTTGATGGCCTTATCTAGTGTACGTTCTGTTATGGATGGGTAAAATTCTTTTATGTCTAATTGTAGGAAGTGGCAATTTTGTTTGTTATTTATGCTGTTGAACCAGTCAATGGTTGTTTTTGAGTTTTTCCACTGGTTTACTCCTAACTTCTTCCTAAGTTCAGAATTAATTCTTTCTAGTATTGTTTTACTTATTTTACCTAGTTCGCTTTTGGCTGGGTTTATGAGTCTGCATGCAGGGTTGGTTTTGAAATTTTCCTTGTGGTCTTTTAGTGTGATAAAGGCTTGCGTCTTGCTCATGCAACTTATTCGGTCATCTAGGTCTAATTTTTGAGCGATTGCTTTAGCTTCTTTATTTATATCGTGTTCTATTGTTTTGGGTGCCTTTTTGTATGTTTTGGTTATGTTGTTCTTTAGTAATTTATTGTGCGTAGGAGGGGTTAGTTTGTATAAATTTCTTGTTTTGTCGGCTGCGATAAATACATTTGCTGAACTGTTTATTTTAGCTATATCTTCTTTTAGCTTTTTTTGGAATGCATCTTGTTGTTTATGGAATTTTATGTTTCTAACTAGGTCAGTTAAGTCCTTCTCGAAGTCATCTAATTCTTTTTGTTGCGGGGGACATTTTCTTGTTTTGAACCCGTATTTTTCCTTGAGTGTATTATTATTATATATATATATATATATTCACACTACAGTTCGAAGGTTTGAAGCCATCCTCAGAATTAACATTTGATGAACTTGACAGGGGAATGAGAAGAAAATGAAAATGAGCTCTTAATTAAAAAAAACAATGCAATCAATTATCAAACAATTAGTTTAAAAAACAATTTTAAAAAAATGCAATAAATTATCAAACAATTACTTTAAGAAAATTTTGCAGCGAATGCCAAAAAATTGGTGCTGCCGTAATCAAGATTAAAGGAGGATATTTTGACGAGAGAATTGTTAATCATAAAATGCTTTTTTCTCTTTTTGCAATAATAAAATTTCTAAATAAAAATATCATATCTCACTGTTTTTAACAATATATAGTAATGTTCTCTTATTTAAAATACAAAACAACTAAATTTAGGCCAAATGAAAAAATTACTAGCGGTTGTCTCAAACTTTGAACAGTGCTGTATATATATATATATATATATATATATATATATATATATATATATATAGAGAGAGAGAGAGAGAGAGAGAGACATATATATATATATTTATATATATATATATGTATATATGTATATATATATACATGTGTGTCTGTCTGTCTGTGTGTGTATGTGTGTGTGTGTGTGTGTGTGTGCCTGTGTGTCGGTGCGGTATTTAGTGGAAAGTGCTCCATATCCGTGATAGAGTTGCGGTTGCGTGGAGAGTTGTTTGTGTCCGTAGGCTTCACGCTTTCGCGATCTTCAGAAAACTGTCTTTTTTTCTTTTTTTTTTTTTTTTTTTACAAAACTGGATTTGTTTATGCTTTATTTGTGTTTGACTATTTGTATGGGCGGGGGGGTATTTTGTGTTTGTTTGGGATGACACACATGTCTGAATAGACACACATACATACAGGCGTATACATGCTAGTTCATACACACACACACCCATATACATAATCTTGGGTTAGGCCCATTAACACTTTCGTACGCTCGAGGCCATATATGTACGCAATTTCATTCTATTTCGGTGTCAAGATTTTAGCGTTTCATAAATGTAGCAATGTTCTCTTATTAAAGAACAGGTCGGGGTGGGTTCGACATTTTTTCAGGTCCGCTGTTTGCGCTGGCAGACATGCTCACACGCACTCACACACACATCTGTCGAGGTATATCCACACTCACTGATTTGGGTCGACTACCACCACATGGATTAAGCTGGGTTCTGTCTGTAGACATGACGATGATGTTTGCATTTTCTAACAACAAAAACTGCAGCTGTTTTATTAACTTTTGTAATTATGTTAATAATGATAATATTGGCTACGATACTATTATTATTGATATATCGATAATAATTGACATCTTAGTAATTATGATGAACGGCAATGTTACTACTAATAATGAGGGTAACAATACTAATAACAACAATAATAACTGTGATAACATAAAAAATATAAAAAAATAATGAAAAATAAATTGATAATTAATAAATGAATATATGTGTCTGTGTTTTTGGGTGCGTGTGTGTGTAAAGTATTTTCAGATTTATATATATATATATATATATATATATATATATATACACACACACAAACACACGCATACAAGCGGAAATGGCAAAATGTTTTCAATCAGACCAAGAAGGTAATCACATGCAAAACTTTGCTTTGAACTCTAACTTATTCACACACACATACACACACACACACACACACACACACACACACACACACACACATACATACACACACACACACAAACACATACACACACGCATGTACACACATACACAAACATGCCCCTGTACACGAACCCATACACGCATACACACACATACACGCATACACAAACATACAAAGCCAAACTTGCACACGTACACACACAAACACACACATATATGTATATATATTTGGTAACATTATATATATATATATATATATATATATATATATATATATATATATGTATGTGTGTGTGTGTGTGTGTGTGTGTGTGTGTGTGTGTGTGTGTGTGTGTGTGTGTGTGTGTGTGTGTGTGTGTGTGTAATTTTGGGGGCCAGTTTTATGCGTTCTGGTGAGAATTTGATCATGAGTATAAACATACTTCGTGTTTCTTTAGTTCTATTCATGTGTCGGTTCTTTATGACCCAGTTTTTGGAGTTTTTTTTTTTATTCTTATCTACATTTAGGAACTTTGTCACGAAATTAATTTAGATTTTATTTATTTTTGTTTCGTTTTTTTTTATGGGTAAGGTTCCCGCATTAATAGTCTATATTTCAACATTTTATGTTACAATATTTTTTGTTATTGAGCAGTATTTGAGAATTTCTTGGAAAATTAAATTGAAAATCTTCACGAATGTTGGTCTTGATTCAAACCTGCAAACATGAAAATAAGTTCATTAAAACACACATATAATATATATATTAAGAAATCCCTTATTGAGTAAATGAAAAACTGTAAAAAGTACGAAAGCGTGTGGAGCAAGACAAGAACAAGAACCCTCCTCAATAAAAAAAAAATCCGAGTTTGCTCGCAAGTCAAGGCACGATAACATTTAGCTCACAAACGATAAAAAAGATGTGGAGTAATGTAGGTGGTAAAATTTTCATGTGTGTAATCTCTGAATATGTCTACTTTCTCTTTAAATTAGGAGAGTTCGATCACAGTCAGAGTTTATGAATTGGCAAAGACATTTTGCACAGGAATCTGATGATTGTCATACTTAACCGCTTTTAAATGATTTTTTTATGATTTAAAACATTTTAAGTATTTGTTTTAAGGCTTAAACGACAATTTAAACATACAGCTGCATTTAACTTTATATATATATATATATATATATATATATATATATATATATATATATATATATGTATATATAGTTGATTCACTTGTCTTGGACGATAAATGTGGGTTCAATAAAATAAAGAGGTGCTTAACTTTTATGGAGACGCATGTAGAGATATCATTGAAAGGAGCAGCATGCTGTTAACTTGACTTAATATTTGCATGCAGTTCAAGTCGGCCTCACTAAAACCTTTGCAGGCGCCAGATCCTTCACTCTAACTCTTTGTTTTCACCCGAAGAAAACGTAATGATGCATCTCTTCAGATTGTCTTTGGGTTTTTTCTTTGTAACGCAACACTGGCCTTTCGAATGACCTGCTTGTTAGATGCTGACCAAAGAGAAATCTCTCTCTCTCTCTCTCTCTCTCTCTCTCTCTCTCTCTATATATATATATATATATATATATATATATATATATATATATATATATATATATATATATATATATATATATATCGATCTGACCATCAAAATGATAAACAAAACTTCAGCCTGTTTGAAGCCATTCTCCAACACTCACTGTTTATGTTGAGGTCTTGTAAAGCGTTTTCTCTTTCACTTATTATGCTTCCATTGTATCTGAAGATGATAAAATGGGGAAAGAAATTGATTTCAGGACTGGAAAGGCTAGTTCTGCCTTCAATAATCTTCATATATATATATATATATATATATATATATATATATATATATATATATATATATATATATATATACATATATATATACATATACATATATATATATATATATATATATACATATATATATATATATATATATATATATATATATATATATATATTAAATCCCATGTATTTCAGGGGTGTAAGATCGTACCCCTCCAAAACTTCCTATCTTTTGTAACTTTACGATTCCGTGCTTTTTCTCTCGTCCCTTCTCCAAACTAAATTTGAACTAACTAATACCGCCACTTCTACTTCAACAGTTTCTTTTCTCGCACTTACCGCCTGTGGTACTCCCTTTCATTTAACTGCTTCCCTGATAAGCCCAATGTTCAAAAATTTAAATGCAACATCAATCGGCATTTTCTATCTTCTTGAATGCCGTTCCTATTTTATTCTTTCTTCAATGCCACCTATACCCAATCTTTTCTCTCACTTTCACTCCCTGCGACCTCCTGCGTACTAGTGGGATTCTCGCCTTGCTTGGGGTGAAATGATTAAAAACAGATACGTTCATATATCTGCGTATAATTTAGGCGAAATCGTATCCACTTGTTCTCACATCGCTATTCCAAATGTTATCTTACTTCGCGTGCTTTTCTGTGAAACGTGAAATTAGTAACAGGAGGAGACAGTATGAGTGGACTTTTGAAAGTTATTGAATTTATTTATTTTAATTACGTCATTCCAAGCAAAGCGATGATGCCACAAAAATGCTAAAAGTAGCCATTGGGTGCGAAAGAGAAGGAAAATACTTTAGAAGGAGCCGGAAACCCAATCCTAAACAAGGAACAAGGGATAAACCTGTACACATGTTCAAAAAGCCGAGGAGGAATGTGAAACGGACGAATTCCACAAGGGATTAACATACCCATATTGCAAGTGCATACAAAAAAGAAAAGTACCGCAAAAGCACCCTTCAAGCAATAATGATTCTGCATTTGTGCACTTGTTAGCTCGTTTTCGAACCGTGTGTTGGTGGATTGCTCAAAGTCAATGCTACAGATTAATATCTTTGAAATATCCATCACTTATGAAGTCCCCCTTATTTATCCATGCAGATTCACATGCCCTCTAAATACATTGATTCTATTTCTGTTTTGTCATTTTCAAATTCCTATATTAATATTGCGTCCTTCACATTCGTAAATTCCATAAACATTTTCCCTACCTGTTTCAACATTCAGGGTTACCCAATGTAAAAGTATCTATCTATCTATCTATCTATCTATCTATCTATCTATCTATCTATCTTCTTTTTGCGATAATGCCAGTAAGACGCAAGGAACTAATGGAAGTGAAAGCGAATGGGATAATTTTGGGCAATCATAAACAGGAAACAATGGATAAAGCTCTCTCTATCTTTCTCTCTCTCTCTCAATATATATATATATATATATATATATATATATATATATGTATGTGTGTGTATATGTGTGAGTGTGTGTGCTCGCGCGTGTTTGTGTGTGTTTCTTCATATACATTTACTTTCCTATTTTCATATATATTTCATTGTACACTTATGTATATTACTATTTAGATATCCGGCTGATTGTGCATCTCTCTATATAATTGTCCATATTTATCGATAAATCTCCGTCCCCTGCACAAGAATTCACGTATGCTCTTATGAATACCAGACTATCCTTTTTGTACATAATCCAAGTGCCGTCTGGAATAATCATGCCGATAGGAATTTTCCATTTCACAAAATAAGCCTACAGGTTTAAATAATCGTTGGAACGCGCCAAGATTCCTGCAACAAAATAATCGTACCGCGAAGAAAATTATATAAAAAATATTAAGTGCGCTGTAAAGAAATAAGCAACGTGCCGGCGACTGAATTGAAAGAAACAATTTTATTTACCCTTTATTTTTATTTGTGTATAAGACGAACATTGCAAATAGCGCATATACATATAGATGTATATATGTATCGCGTACATGTAATGAGGCTTGTTTCTTTCCCATCCCGATAACCTACGGCTATAGGAATCTCTTTCCTGTCTCTTACAGCAAACTCCATGCTAATTTAGCTTTCTTCGTGTCTTCTACTAAAATGCACTCATCATCAAGCTTTTTCTTCATCAGATTAGTCCGCATCGCTCATGGCCTTCTCTACTTGCGCTTGGCACTAATTCTTCTGTTCCATTCTCAACAACCCTTTTCAAAGGCATTGCCAAACCCGCCAGCGGGTTTCCCTCAACCAGTTTCCTGTTTTGCGGGTAGCGCTCCAACCTCTCTTCTTAGAGAAAGTGTACAACTCATTCATGGGATAGTAGTCACTGCGTTCATTTCTCCATGCGTTGATGGTCGTTAAGGGTAAGATTCGTCAGCGTGTTTTCATTCACATGGCCACTGCCCAGGGCCACTTTTGGCTATCGGGCCTCGTTTAGGAAGTGAGCAACTCAACGATGAGCATTCGGGTAGCCAAGTAAACGGCCACCGGATTTATTTCAAGAGAACAAGTTGCACTAGACATTACGAAGCGCCCTTTTCATTCAAGTATCAAAAGGATATGCAGAAGGCAAAAATATAGAATATTATGTAGAATGCAAAAAAAGGATAGGCCAATGAAAAGTGGCGGTCACTTTGGTACCTGAGGAAATTGGTTATTTTGCATGGCACCAGTGGTCAGTATTCGAACATTAAAAACATTTCACTGGTAACCTTCTTTAAAGCAGTCCAAATTTAAACAATAGTGCAACATAATCTTCCTGAGTTCTGTTTTGTGCAATCTGCATCTACCATTATTTAGATAATTGCTTATTTAAATGCAGTGTAACCCGGATATAAGAGAGTTGTCGGAACCGGAGAAGAAGTATCTTATATCCGGGTTTTGTCTATTATGTATACATTAACACAGGCTCTAATTAGGGACCAGAGAAAATCTGTCTTATATCCCGGTTTCTCTTATATCCGGGTCTTTTATATCCGGGTTACACTGCATAACAATTTTCAAAAGTACGGCAATCATTTTTTCATTTCAATTACCTTACTTATATCAGATTATTGCAGACGCCTTCATATATACATGCATATATATATATATATATATATATATATATATATATATATATATATATGTGTGTGTGTGTGTGTGTGTGTGTGTGTGTGTGTGTGTGTGTGTGTGTGTGTGTGTGTGTGTAATTGAGTATTTGGTCAGAAATCTCGCTTTTATATAGGTTCCAATTAAACAAGGTACTGCGGCTATGTTATTTATTTAATTCTACATGAGTTCATATAATATTCTTCTTTTCTAGACGTAAATAATGTAGAAATTGTCCAAGCAAAAAAAAAAAATAATTCCTGTAACTCAAGATACATACATAAAATAATCCATTTGGAGAGTTTAAAGTAAAAATAATATTCATCCCTAATAATTGATAAAATATACAGAACAGGGGGCACGGTGGAATAATGGCTAGGGGTTTGGATTTAGGAATAGGAGATCCGAGTTCAAATTCCATTACATTCATTTACATACACTTGAGAAAGGTATGAATCCTCTTCTTCTCCCTCCAGCTACGGGTAAATAGCAGAGCAGACTGGACGGCAACTGGTCTAGGAGTAGGACAACTCTGAATTGGTACCTTGTGGCACGTAGTGCACCAGGGCTCTGTATTCGAACCTTTTAAAAAAAGTATTCAGAGTTGGGATTTTTAATGATATTGAATAAAAAGTAAGCATTATCTAGCAAATATTACAAGAAATCGGAATTCAGATGAACTTTTCCAAAACAGAAATTAGAATCTGGGATTAGAATCTTTCGCACTCTAATCCATCATGAAACAATTAAGAGTTGAAATTATTAAATACTAAGCACTTTAAATACTCCGGTCTGTGGATCAGTAATAACACAATTAATGCAGGAAATAAGGAAATTGAACATAGAATAGCTGTAAATTGTTACAAAACCGAAACATTAACCGAAAACCCCTGGCATGATCTTATGGTTCCTCATCAGATGAAGACTTTCATATAGATCTCATCCATAGCGCCAGAATCTTTCAGGAATATACAAACTGTCAGCGGTATGCAGCCGCCTTTTCAGAATGAATTGTTAAAATGGCTTCATGCGATTGGAAGGTGTTCGTCTTAGCAAGGACCATTCTTCTTCGGGAAAGGTTGAATGGAGTTGCAAAATCACATAGAACTGTGCGAAATTACAGAAACCACATCACTTGAGGACTTTCAACAGAAGCAACAACGAAAGTAGATACCACATGTAATTCTAAAACAAAATAATGACGTAATACAATAGTGTGTGGAAACACATCTTCAAGATTAAGCTTTGGAAAAAGCACCATCTGTAATAGAAAGAGTGATAACAGTGAACCTGTTGAAATGTTGTTTTTAGAGAAATATTGTATAAATTTCAAGTCAGAGTAACTTGGCTGATTGGTCGTGAGTGCCGAATATTCTCTTATAAGGTAAGGGCAAATAGTACTCTTACCAGTACAATTACGTTTCTATGCTAAGTTAAATTAGTCAATAATTCATTTACTGACCGTATAGTGAAACTAAGAATAATTCATTGCTAATGTACAAAGTTCAATATTTAGTTTCACCTTACCGTTTTTTCTTTCCTGATACAACCAAAATTAGCAAATACTAGAGTTTCTGTATTAAAACAATCGTTAAGAATTTATTCTTTCAGATCGTGCTAGGCGCTGTGCTTGATTCTCATATAATATCTCACAACTGAAGTTGGTTAAATATTTATTGCCTCTTTTATTCCAATCACTCATCTTTCAACAGCTGAACACTGCACAACAGCAAATCGCTGTGCTCGGGTTTTTACATCTCAAATCTCATCATATTTCTTAATTCCCCAAAGGCAGCATTTCAAATTTTGATGTAATTTCAGTAGATGTCACCTTTTCTAGAAACAAATCAAGCCTGGGTGTGTAGTTTGAGAGAACAGATGGCTCAACATTTATGGCAAATTGGAATTTGCATAAATGCACATTTCGTGAAAAACAAGCATGCCACATTTGATACTTGATTATTTTATATTTCATGTAAATCTGAAGTCTGAAGTATTTTAACCCTGTAGACTTTTAATCAATAAATACATTGACAAGAAATATTTATGAATGAGAATTTCTATTAAAATCGATATAACATGGATATTAAGCGTTATAATGTTTTAAATTATTCATAATTTGATAGAATAGTTTTGAAAATATCTTAAATTTTGTAATTTGTGTAAGATTAGATTCCGGCCAAATATTACCCCCCCCCCCGACACACACACATACCACCACCAATATAATCAGCTTTATTTCACTTTCTTTCTTTCTTTATACATATATATATATATATATATATATATATATATATATATATATAGAGAGAGAGAGAGAGAGAGAGAGAGAAAGAGAGAAAGAAAGAAAGAAAGAAAGAAAGAAAGAAAGAATGAATGAATGAATGAATGAGAGAGATAAGAGAGAGAGAAAGAAAAGAGAAAGATAAAGGGAGTCATTTTAACGTGGGAATTTTCGCGTCCTTTTTCAACTAAACGAGAAATAAACAAAAATTGAGAATCACTCTTCCGGGAAATGTTGTTCTTGTTGGTTAGAAGGTTCCTTGTGAAATCTCTATTCTCTGAATAAAGTCAAACCCCTGTTTAATCCTTTAATATGTGATTCTGTTTTGAAAATGTATTTTAACTCTGATCTCTTAAATGAAGACGCTAAAAAGCACGCAACGGATGTCCTGAATGTTCTGGAACGGTTGATTTGAAATGTGCAGCCACAGGAAACTTTTTGTTGTATTCGATGATTTTTATATGGTTATTGAACAGAAGAAGGAATTCCGTCACTGTTTCTCCAACATACTTCCTTCTCTATTTTTTTTACAGACTTGGCATCGAGGTTTATTGGGGGTAATGTTCCCTTGGAGAGGTGGTGCATTATTTATATCAGATGATTTTAGGAGTGTCTGCCGAGCGTTCAATGTGTTCTCGCTGGATATCTGTCTAATTGTTTGGTCGAGATTTAAATGCCGGACATATTTTATTAAGATGTGGGAAAGCTTGTGAATATTGTAATTGAAATTTAAAAAATGGGAGTGAAGTAGAGAGAGTTAAAATTGAAGCTACAGTTTTTCTTATATTAAAATACACAGGTTTTTTCATTCATATGTTTTCTTGTACATTTATTAAGCTTTTGCAGGTTATTTAAAGCCAGAAAAGTTTTTTTTTATTGTAAGAATTTTGGGAGATAATAATCATTTTTTACTGATACAAGTTCTACTAATTAGTCCATAGCTGCAGTGTTGTGCCGAAGACTTTAGGAGGAGGGAAGAGCTCGACTCTTCACCACCTACCACAACCAGTGGCCAAAAATCCGGGATGGTTGGAATACTATATTTTTTTTTAGAAATTCAAATACAAATATAAGCAAATTAATTTTATCTATTTAAATTCGTAAAGCCGCCACATACAACCAGGCCTGAAATTTGTCGCTAACATCTTCTTCATTTTCGATGCTTAAAAAATTACTATGGCGCTCCTGGTTCATTGTGCTTCGGATATAGTCGTTTTTTTTTAAATATTAATTTTAGTTTGTTGTAAGAGCGCCCACAGGACGCTACAGAGACTGCAACAGCCAACTGTATGCGCAATCTGTATCATCGCCATAAGATATTGTGAAGTTGAAAAGCTCAATTGTTTTTTTTTTAATTTTTTATTTATATTTTTTTGTATTAACATTTGGCAAAATCAACCTCGTATGGTGCAGCAGATACTTTGAAAATTTTTCTGGCGTACCATCGTTCGAGTCATTGTTTGACCCGGAGTCAATGAGGATTTTAACATCCAAGAGGAACACAAATTGTACATGTAACTGCCTCAACATTGTAAATCGATCATTCATTTCTGTATTCAACCTGTCCAGTACTGCCTTCAAGTGACGAGTTCCCTGTTCATGTTCTCATTGCCTTTTTTTCCATTTTCAAAATCCATTTTCGAAGATTTTTTCGAATAATCTGCTTTGGCTGACTAGGGCTGTTGAAAAAAAAATCAAATTACTAAACAGCAAAAACAATATACTACATCATCTTTAACTGAGTACAACAGACAATTACGCGGAATCGTAGACCTATCCTGTAGTTTTCTTTGAAACCAGTAATTCGTGAAGTTGCTGTTGACACCTACATGTTTTGTGCTCATTTCGCTTTTCATCGCTTATGTCGGCACTTAATAACTTTCCGATCTTTTGTTGCTTTGGAAAGGTGGGGACGTCTTTGTTCTGAAAAGCTTTATATCCTATCTTCACCATTTGTACGCGTAGATCATAAGAAATGTGTGGTTTATCACAATTTACATCAAAATTTAAGTAACCTGCATCTTTGTCGGTTAATACTGCATATTTAGCTTCATAACATTATGCATGTTCATCAGACTGACAACGAAACGAAGATGAACGCTGATCGAAATCATCCAATAAAACCATTTGCTTTGCATTCAATGTTAGCGGCGATGGTGCTAACGGAGTTGGTGCTGACAGCACTGGTGAAGATGACGATTGATCCTCTGACCCTGCCGTTGCGTCTGTGTGGTCAGAGGCAGTGGCAAAAACAAGCGGGGAAACAACGCGATTGTCACCATCTCCATCTCGACGTGGCTGTTTTAGAAACTTTTACGTAACTTGACTGGATCTTTATAGATCTTCGCGTTCTCTTTTCCTACGATGTTTTCCCTCCGCATCAGATTCTTTCTTCTTTTGCTGCCCATATCGCTCCATTCTTAAAATTACTACCTGAAATAAAAAGTAAATAAAAGTAGAGCTTTCCCCGCTAAGCTATATAAAGATCGTGAAGCTAGTTTGTCTCATACGGGTGTTTATTATCAACCAAATGACAGCAGCATAGAGCCTTAGCGCTATAACGCCATAACACCGTGAAACCGTAAATAACACCGTTACAACACCACATTGAATACTGAAATAATGAAAAGGGGTCAATATCAGAAACTAACCTAATTTAACAGCAGAATACATATATATGTTACAATAGAACATTTTACCTATATTCTCAGCGGGAATGCATGGTTTTCAGTAATAAACTTAATAAACCTTCATTGAGTTTCTCGGCGTAGTATAAGCATATAATAATAATAATAATAAATAATAATAATAATAATAATAATAATAATAATAATAATAATAATAATAATAATAATAATAATAATAATGATGATGATGGTAATGATAATGATGATAATAATAATAATAATAATAATAATAATAATAATAATAATAATAATAATAATAATAATGCAGCAGCAGCAGCGAAGGCTGCAAAAACACCCTGCCATGATTTTGCCATCGCTAGCAACAACCAAAATTGTGGCATAAAACTCGTGAATCATTTCGCATCAAAACCTTATATATGGGAATATACGGTACGTTATATCCGGCACTGAGTTACAATAACATCTTTATTTCGAAATCTTTTATATGTTCATTGAAATGCTATGATCTACCAGTTGAGGTGAGGAGAAAAATTGCCATTATTATTATTTTCCAAAGAAACTCTGGGAATACACCTTAAAATATTAATATGGATTAGTTTTCAATCTGGCCCCAACCGGGGGAAAACAGAATAAAACAATACTTTTTCTTGTTTCATTAACATATTTCACGTTTTGGCCAGCATGCGCTTCCGTCCGCACAGCGCATGATCAAAAAATTGTGATCGCCGTCGCCAAAATAATTCATGACGCGCCGTTAATGAAGTAAGTATCTGCGAGCAGTCACAAAAATTAAATTAAAGCAAATAAAAAGGAGCAAATTTTAGGTCCTCTTTCTCCACTTTATGAATTAATTGCCCGATATTTTCGCCGATAAATATGTTAAAACATGGCTTACCCTCATCTCAATTGGTCTTAATTTTTCACCACATCTAAATAGGTTTGATTAGTTAGGCGAAATTTCGCTTGCACTTCACTCCCAGTCCTTGCAATAAACTTGTTAATCACCGAGCGATTTTGCGTCCCTTAAGAGTGTGCCCCGGGGTCGGCTGCCTCTCCATGATCCCCACCTCTATGTTCCGCAACTGCATAGCTGGGCGGTGAAGAGGTTAATTCATAACTTTCTCAAGGGTATTTGCGCCTAAATGAATATAACGAACCCGACTGGAATTAGAACTCGTCTCTTAATTCCGGGAGGCACGATGGAGTAATGGATAGAGGAATCGGAGAGCCGAGTTCGAACTCCAGTTGAATCCATTACATTCACTTACGTGCTTAATACTCTTTGGAAAGGTATGATTCCTCTTCTTCTCTCCTCCACCCCCATCTATGGGTAAATAGCAGGACAGGCCACCTTCTACAGTCTTGGATGGCAACTGGTCTACCGCAGAAAGAAATGGCAACCTACCGTGGAAAAAAATCTTCCTCATCAGTCATGTATCGAAAGATACATGATCGTTTAAACGTGTATCACACATGACACATAACTGACTCTCAATTCCAAGTCACTGTCCATTACAGCATCCGAAAATTCAAGCTTATAACACTTTGTATTCCCAAGTGGTCACCAGTCTAGGTACCTACCAGCCTCAACATTGCTTAACCAGTGATCATACGAGAACCGGTGTTTCAACGTGATATGGTCGTAAGGATGTGTATGTATATTAGATTTTGTAAACTATCTATCTATGTATCTATTATTTCATACGAAGATATTTTATGTGTGTATATTACAACTTATTTGTAAATCGTATTTATTGTTTTTAATATAACCTTCCTGCATCTGCAAAATTTTGACTTGATGTGTGTTCATCATTACCATATATTTGTCTGACTAGTGTCTTCATCTTGCTTATTTTTAATATAACATCTCTGCTGCTGCATTTTTCGGCCTTCCTCAATGATAGACCGCAACTGGATTCGCTTATATTCTTTTCTACTTTCTTTTATATTTTTACTTGCAAGATAAAAAACCTTCTACGCGTTTATGTATTATTAATGAAAAGGGAATTATGGACATTTACTATTATGGAAAGTGTTCAGTGTAGTTATATGAACGAGAGTTAAAGTCCCGTATTCGTATCACCAACAGAGCGGGACAACACGTGAGATTGAAATCTGTTTTAGCATTTCAATCGGTTATTAACATTTGAATCGTTCCAATGTTTCCACTTTTATGTTAAATTCATTTTCGTTCTTTCATTCATGTTTTTTGTCTACAAGTTTACCGACTTTATTTAAAATATCTTTCTTCATTTCATTGTTGTTTTGTTTTTTTTCAATCTTTCTTTTTCTGGCTTTTCCTTTAGCTTATATTTTTCTTTGTTCCATTATTATTTCTGGCTTTTCTTTCTCTCTTTCTTTCTTTCTTTCCTGTATGTCATTTTCTTCCTGCCTTTCTGGATTTTTCTTCAATCTCTCTTTCTTTTTCTGTCCTTCTCCTGGCTTTTCTTTTATTCTTTCTTACATATAGATAATTTTTTCTTTCTTCCATTATTATTTCTGGCTTTTCTTTCATTCTCATTTTCTTCCTGTCTTTCTGGTTTTTCTTTCAATCTTTCTTTTTCTGTCTTTGTTCTGGCTTTTCTTTCATCATTTCTTACTTCTAGTTTATTTTTTCTTTCTTCCATTATTTTTCTGGCTTTTCATTCTTTCTTTCTTTCTTTCTTTCTTTCTTCTAAATCTTTTTTCTTTCTGCCTTTCTGGCTTTTCTTTCAGTCTTTCTTTTTCTGTCTTTCTTCAGACTTTTCTTTCATTCTTTCTTACTTCTAGCTTATTTTTTTCTTCCATTATTATTTCTGGATTTTCTTTCTTTCTTCTGGTTTTTCTTTCAATCTTTCTTTCCTTCTTCTATTTTTTCTACCTTTCTGACTTTCAATCTTTCTTTTTCTGTCTTTCTTTCTTCCAGCTTTTTTCTTCCCATCGTTCTGCTTTCTTCTTATTCATTCAGCCTATTTCTTTCTTTCTTCTACGTGTACATTCTTCACTTCTTCCGGTGTTCGTTATTCTTTCTTTCTTTCTTTCTTTCTTTCTTTCTTTCTTTAATTTCCCTATAGCAACCATTTCTACAAGTTACTTAGATTCCTCATTATGACTTAGTTCTTTTCTTCATATTTCCTTCCGAAGTTATATTTTCTTCTCACGCAAATCTCTCTACCTGTGTGGCTCTACTTCTTTTACTTCAACATGAATAGACGACTAAAATTACTTATCTTCCTACGACATAACACCCACAAATCTCACATCAAATGTATATGGCTAAGCATTGATTCGCTTTTCAATGTCATGTTGCGCGAAACAAAACTGACGCCGTTCTATACTTATCTGAGTTGTTTATGGGAAATCGGAAATTCCGAAGAATAAAGAGAATCTAGAGTAGAAAAGAGAATGACTCTCCAAGCCCAGGTATATGAATGCATTGTCATAGGAAACGTTAATAGTAACTGTCTTTTGTTGAGAAGACAGAAATAGAAAGTCAGTGATTTGAACAAAAATATCATCTTCCTTAGCTGTGTGCGCAGAAGTCTTTCGAAAAATAATCCAGATTTAAAATGCACGTACGTACTATCTTGTGAAGAATGTATAGCGTCTACGATATTTTCCGCCGATTGAGCACTATGGAGTAAGAGAATTTTTAAAAGCGGCTGATATTAACGCATCGGTCTTCAGTTATGAATTGAGCGCTCTGAGTGCTGATTTAGCGTTTACATACATCACGTGTATAATACGTTAAACATTCCCTTTCTTTGCCGGGCGCCCATAGCTTAGAGGTAGAGTCTCTGACTGATGCCAACTCGCTTGAGTTTCGATCCCGGCTTGAAGCAATCGGATGTTTAGCCACACTGATGAGCTTTGATACAGCGGAACAGTCGATCTTCGTATATATATATATATATATATATATATATATTTCCTCTTCAGCTACTCTATCTGAAAATAACACACACACACACAGACATATATATATATATATATATATATATATATATATATATATATATATATATATATATGTATATATACAGATATACACACAAACACACACACACACACAGATACAGTGTATCTGAAGAAGGACAAATAAATAAAAGAAACAAGAGTAAAAACTATTCTTGGGAAAAGCGTTTCGACATCTGAGGGACTTTATCAAGGCAATATAGGATTTATTTTGCTGCACATGTTTATATAGAAAGGTGAGAATGTCATTGGTTTATCAATGGTTTTAAATTTAACCACTTAATGAACATTCATGAACGTTTTCAAGTCTGAAAGCCGTGATAAACCAATGATATCCTCGCCTTATTATACAAACACGTGCAACAAAATAAATCCTACATTACCTTGAGAAAGACCCTCGGGGTACAAAACGTGTCTGCTAAGAATAGTTTTCCTCTTGTTACTTTTTATTCATATATGTGTTGGTGTTTGTATGTGTGTGTGTGTGTGTGTGTGTGTGAATAGCTTCATCTATTACGCATTACATTACATCACTTAGCGTCCTTCATAATTTACCTTTACCTAAAATTGCACTATACGAATATTTTAGAGCGATTACCTCTAATTCGTGAGATGGTAAGCCGGGTGGATGAATCTGAATGAATCTTACTTCGATACCACCTTCGAACTTTCAATTTCATGTAGACTTTAAATTTACTATAGTTATCGTTCTCATATTCTGATAATGACGTGTATGGTAGCCCGTATTTACAAAAGTCGGCACGTTTATACACAAAACACATTTAAAATTATTTTTAAAATATTGTGATTTGTATTAAGCTTTTCCATTTATGATTAGTAAATATAGTTTTCACTTAACAATGACATAATCTACAAGGCTGGGATTAACACAGAATTTTAAAAGATATAAAAACTAATAAAGTTTCTAATTAAAATGGAAAAAATGAAAAAACAATTCTTGTAAATTTTCATTATTCATCGTAAATATTTTTCTTAAGCAATAGTATATTTCATATATCTTATTTATAAAAGCAATTTTAAAGCTTTTTATAATTAAATAATGTAATAGTTGTATTGCATTTCTTATTTTACGATTCAAAGCGGATTTTTGGTAAAGGCTGCTTCTGTTTGACAAAAACAAATTGATGATTTAAATTCTCCTCTGAATCCTGATTTTAACTAATTTAATATGAAGAGACTGAAATTTTAATTTTTCGAAATTACATAGAATTATGTAAGTGAGGATAACAGATGTAAAATTAAAATAGTTTTATCAAGATTTTCTAAAACAAAGATTTCAAAAATAATTCCTTCATTTGTCAACGGGTCCTGAAAATTTCATTAAAAGCCAACGATTATCTGATTTTTGCAAGAATTTCCGAAACGACGTGTTTTTAACGCCCAAAAAACCCCTATTACTAATCTTTGGCCCATCCGCTGACGCAAGAAAAACAAATGTTTTAACCAAAATTTCGAACGTGCTAGGAAGGATAAAAAAATGTAATAATATAGCCAAGAACTATTTCGACTTACCTTTTAATAATAACAAAATCATTTTGACGATAAAACTTTCTAATACCTTTTGTTTATTATGGTATGCTCATTTTTATGAAATTTTTGGAAGTACCATACACACACACACACACACACACACACACACACACACACACAAACAAACAAACACACAATTGTTGACTACTATGTTCACTTTTTGATATATATATATATATATATATATATATATATATATATATATATATATATGATAATACTAGGTTATACTACATGGGATTTTTCAAACATATTGAGTAGCGGTCATTGAGGTACAGTAGGCAACAATAAGATAGATTAGCTCCAACTTAATAAATACCGGTGAAGAACATGCAATTGCTGAAACTACTTCAAACTGTGATTGAGCTATAATTTAAACAGAACAGTAGATTGAGTTGATTTGATTTGGGTAATTATCAGTCAAGAAAAATATTCAGAAATTAAACACAAGGAAGTAATAAATCAACCTGTGCTCTTTAGCAATCAAGAAGAACTAAACTGAATTCAAAATCAGACTGAAAAGGAAAGGAGCCCCGTGAAGATATGTTACCAATAAATTTACAAACATATATGTGTATATAGTTATATATAATTATTAATATATATACGCATATATATATAAATAAATAAATATCTATCTATCTATCTATCTATCTATCTATCTATCTGTATATATATATATATATATATATATATATATATATATATATATATATATATATATACTTGTGAAATCAAAGTGATTCTCTTTGTTACAGTGCATTTCTTTCCTTATCTAATTTAATAAAAATATTCATGAATATGAAAGGATTATGATAAAAATAATCACATACACACGTATATATATATATATATATATATATATATATATATATATATATATATATATATATGGGTTCGATGGATAAATTGTCGTCGAAATTATGCAATTATGAAAATAACATTCACAACTCATTTTAACAGATATATTTACCAAAATTACACAGAAAATATCTGGAAATCCTAAAGAGTAAATTTATTCAATAAAATTATTGGCTTTACCACACGACTTAGGAATCTCCTGCAACTCTTCTGGACGGTCTGCTTGTTTAAGTTGGTCAATGCTGACATAATCCTGCCGGTTCATTTTTGGTGTTACAAAGGGTTTTGTTGATCTCTCGCTTAACTGCGCCCCACGCATGATAATCAAGGGGGCTGCAGGCTGGGGAATGAGGTGACCAGATTTAATGATGTTGAGGTCGCAGAAATTGTCTGACAACCATGACTGAGTTCTAATGTTTGTGGGGAATGGTACATAGGGTCGCCCTCTTGACACAGGGCAGCACTACCTCCACAATGTACGCCTCCGTGTTGTATCTGAGGCCCTTTAAAGGAAGAATAGAGGCATAACGTGGCCGTCACTTGTGATCACGCTAAACGCCTTCGTAATCACCATTATACTCATGACAATTAGAATCTTTAATACTCTCCCCAGATAGACACGCAATGATTGAAATGTTCATATCGGAGCTTGCAGCGCGAATGCCAAGCACTATAGCATGCCCTTTCTGAATTTCTGGCGGAGTGACTTGTGCCATTCTGCTCTTTTTCGCGCAGACAGTTACTATACTGAGCAATCATAAACAAACAACGCGCATGCACGAAATTAAAAATATAATATGGCGAAAATTTACCCATCGCACGCTGCATATATTCTACATATATTTTCGTGTTTGCAACATCACTATCACAATGATTACAATTACTATGATCTCGGAGAACATCGAAAGTACACGGGTTAACAAACACTACAGTGTCTTCCTTGATGAATTTCAACTTAACATCAAGACGATAATTAGTTAACTAGAAAGGATTATTATAAAAATAAATAGGCATAATATGTCTATATTATTCAATGAAACATGTTTGAATTAAGATATCCTACACACACACACACACACATATATATATGTGTGTGTGTGTGTGTGTGTGTGTGTGTGTGTGTGTGTGTGTGTGTGTGTGTGTGTGTGTGTGTGTGTGTGTGGATGACGGCGTTGGTTAGATCCAATGACAGGACCCAAAGAGTGTGTTCAATACCAGGTTAAGGCAGTGGAGAACTTTCAGAGGGAAAATTAACAGGAGATAACTGATAACTGACATCCATTAAACATGGCACGTGGAACTGGAACAGTCTGCCTCAACCACCTGAAGAAGACCGGAGCGTAAAACGGCCGAAACGTTGTAATAAATATGGCGACAAAGATGAGGACAATAGAACGAATAATGTAAATAATGTAGTTTCTTTATATCATTAGAATTTAGATATTAATATATATCTACCGAAATAAAGTAACCCTTAGTACACATGTGTAAGGCTTACTTTATTTGTGTGGTATTTGTATTTAAAACTTGAGGAAATGTTTAGAAACCAATCGCGACGACGCCGAACTTCAATGAAAAAAATCCTAAAACAAAATCTTACCACGTAATTAATCGTCGATAGACCATTAATGTGAGATTTGTGGTTGTTTTGACGTTCATGCGAGAAAATGTAAAATAAATAGGGGAAAATGAATCACGTTTCTGCAAAATTGTGCAACGTTTGCTTACAAAGGGTCAAAAAATATTTTATTTGTGTGCCATATTTCAGGTAACAAGTGCGAAATAAAATTTTCCTTCCAAAGTTATGGTCGAGAAGGATTTTTTGTTCCGGGGTTACGAAACAATCATTAAGCTAAATAAAACTCCCAAAGTCCCCACGAAGGAAGGAGTTGTGGCGGTTACAATCCAATGTCAAATTCTCGTTGATTGTTCTGTTATATGATATGAATGGCATTGTGCCTAAATTGAGCAGGCCGTGAAATAGAGGTATTATTTCGTTTTCTATTACGAGTATATGGAGATAACTACCAAAACATCTGATTATTCACAAAGATAATGTTCCCGACAAAATATTTTGATTGTACAAAATAAGAAAGGAAAAGAAAACTGAAAATTGGAGTGAACTAAATCAACCAGACTATTCATACATTCCCTTTAGTTACTTATTCGCCTGAATTAACGTCTTTTGACTTAATGAAACATGGCGCAAAACTGAAAGCTTTTGGTGACGCTGAAAATCTCTGAATGAGAATCACACTTATTAATAAAAGAAAATTATCAACACATATAATTCCATTGCTTCAAATATACAAACACACACTCACACACACACACACACACATATATATATATATATATATATATATTACGACTAAACCAAAATTAACAAAAATTGAGGTTATTTTGTTTTTTTACCGCAAATATGGTCTTTTATAATAAAGACATTCACCTCTCCTTTGGATTAGTTTTAATATTTGTTATTACTAGGAAGCTTGAATGAAGAAACACTGCCTAACTATACATAGATATATGTGTGCGTGTTTGTATGTGTGAGAGAGAGGAGGAGGAGAGAGGGAGAGAGAAAAAGAGAGAGAGGGACAGTATCTGCTGCTTTGGTATTCATAAAGTATACAGCTGAATATCTTACGTCAACTCAGTAGGTCTCAGGTACGGAGCCAGCTGTCATAATGGAGAAATATATATATATACAATTTTAGAACAAAATATAAACATTATCTCATAATATAGCACACTTTAAGACTATATTTCTTCATATATATATATATATATATATATATATATATATATATATATATATATATATATATATATATATATATATATATATATGAATAAAGCCTGCTCTATTCAATGAACAATTGTAGTATGGACGAAATACAATTTTAGAACAAAATATAATCATTATATTAAATGACGGCAAACATTTTTCGTGTTTACACACAGTCCCAATATTTTAAATATTTCTCGCCATTATTATTATCATTATTATTATCATTATTATTATTATTATTGTTGATGTTGTTGTTGTTTTATTTCCTTTGCCTTCCGATGTATACTCATTTCTTTCCGAGTCCTAACCAGAGACCTAAGGTCAGAAACGGCATCATGAAATTTTCCACTGCGCAGTTTTGAAAAAAGCATCGCACACATTTTATATAGATAAAGTTTTTCGTAAAGTGTGGGCTGTACTAGTGAGTATAGTTATTAAATTGTTATCATTATTATTTATTTGTGTATGTTATGTTTCCTGCTTTGTATCCTGTAGAGCCGGGTTCAAACTATGGTCCTTAGGCCCTATAGGAGAATTTTCATTTAATTGATAGCACTTTTCTTTCTATATAGGTTGTTTCTCGTAGGGCGATCTTCTGGGCTGATTTTACCTGGGACACTGTTAGTAAAATTGTCCATTCCTTTTCTCACGAGGCCTATTTTTACAGTCTGAGTTTTCATTTCCACATCCTGTTAATCGCGATCTCCAGGTTCTTGTATTTGGACAATTTCTTGATAATTTCCACGAAGGTGTTTCTCTCACATGGTACTGCTATGTTAATAAGTATACATTTCCTGAAATTCTTGTCTTTTATGATTATATCAGCTCTGTTGACTTTTATTTCCCTGTCAGTTTGAATTAGCATGTCGCAGAGGATAGTTACATTGTTATTTTGGGTAAATGTGTCTGGTTGGTGTTCATACCATCTCTCAGTGGTTTCGAATTTGTGCTTCTTGCATGTCTTTTAGTGCACATATGTCTCTACCTTGTTATGTCCGTAGATATGTTCATTTTTTTTGCTACTTCCGGACATCCTGAGATAAGATGTTCGAGAGTTTCATCATATTTTCCGCAGATCCTGCATTTCTGGTCAGTTCTATCCTTGATCTGGTTGCGAGGCTTTGGTCCTGAGCTGCAATAATTAGGCCTTATGTCCCAGCTTTCAACCCGGTGCTCCTCAGCCGCAGATGCGTTTTCTGTTGGTCCACATCTACTTCTTTCGTTCTTTTTAGGTATTTGCCATGTAACGCCTTGTTCTCTTAGTTTTTCTTTTTCGTAATTTCATTTGGCCAATTTCTTTTGCTTTCTGTTTTACTCGTTTGGTGTAAATAGTATTTGCTTCGTCAGGGTTTCAGGTATATTAAGCTGTTTCTTGAAAAAAGCAGCTTCTTTTTTGATGAAGCGGAATTGGTGTTTTATTATTTGCAGGAGACGGTCATTGCTTTTTGTGAGGTATGCTTCCAATCTGATTATTGTAGTTTTTAGAGTTAATTAAAGTTGGATTATTATTATTATTATTATTATTATTATTATTATTATTATTATTATTATTATTATTATTATTATTTCTTTTGATTTCTGGTGTATACTCATTTCTTTCCAGGTTCAACCAAGTACCTGAGTTCAGAAATGGCATCATGACATTTTCTAGAGAGCATTTTTTTCAGAAAAAAAGATCACACACATTTTACATAGATAAAACTTTTGTGTGAGCTATAAATGTGAGTACAACTTTTTGTATTTCTTTAAACCTTGGTATACCAGGAATCACATTAAAAGTGTTTATCGGAGCGTTTCCCAATCAATCCGAGAGCTCCCACTATTAGGTCATCCCATAAGTTCTGTCCGAATTTTTTGTTAAAATGAACGAAATTTAAAGAGTATTTTATAATGTCTAATGGAGCTGAACATTATTTTTATGTTTAGATGCATTTAAACTGATCAAATTTTATTTCAGAGAACAATAAAATTAAATTTTGTTTGATTAAAACCCTGCTAACATAGAAGTACTCAAGAATCATTTGAGGCACATAATGCTTTATGAGTTCAAGAAAGGAAACTCAGCAGTCGAAGCGGCTAGAAACATTCACTCAGTTTATGGAGAGGAATGTGTGAATGAAAGAACTTGCAGGAGATGGTTTGCAAAATTCAGAGGTGGAGATTTTACCCTTGAAGATGAAGATCGAACCGGACGTCCAGTTGAGTTTGATGAAAAGCTTCTTGAAGCAGCCCTTGAAGGAAATCCTGCTTTATCAGTTGTGGAATTGGCAGTGGTTCTCAGTTCAAACCATACAACCCGTTCATCGTCATCTTCAACAACTTGGAAAAGTTCCTAAACTTGGAAAATGGGTGCCTCATGAATTGTCTGAAAACAACCTCAAATCCCGAGTTGACATCTGCTCTTCTCTCCATTCTCGCCAAATTGTTTCACCTTTTTTGGATAGACTTTTGACTGGCGACGAAAAATGAATTTTATCGAAATGTTAAGCGTCGTAGACAGTGGATTGGTAAAGGGGAAGGACCCCAGCCACAGCCGAGAATGGAACTTCATGGGCAAAGGGTTCTTCTTTCAATCTGGTGGGGTTGCCAAGGAATAATCCACTTTGAATTCTACCACCCAATGCAACAATTAATGCTCAAATATACTGTCAGCAATTAGAGCGTTTGAACCAAGCTTTGAGGAAGAAAAGACCTGCTCTAGTGAATCGAAAACGGGTGATGTTTCATCAGGACAATGCGCGACCACACACAGCAAGAATCACGTTAGAAAAGATCGAAGAACTTGGTTGGAAGAAAATTCCTCATCCACCTTATTCTCCTAACCTTGCTCCTTCAGACTACCATTTGTTTCGGAGCTTACAGAATCATTTGGAACAAAGAGCTTTTGTGACACAGGAGGAGGTTAAAACTGACATTTGTGAGTTCTTCGAATCAAAGCCAAAAGAATTTTACAGTAATGGAATTAGTAATCTTGTTAATAGATGGAAGGAAGTCATAGATAATCAGGGAAAATACATTGTTGATTGAATCTGTAATTAAATGTAACATTTGGTCACTTGTTTTCTTTATTCAAAATTCGGACAGAACTTATGGGATGACCTGATACAACTGAAATTGTTCAAATTTCAAGTTCCTTGTATTATGTTTTTGAAAAGATACATTGCAATCTGAAGGTATTGTCATGTCAATTTATTTTTGTGGTCTTTGCTCACGATGGGCGATTAGCTTTGTTTGTTCTGTCTGTGTGCATTGTAAAGTCCCATAAAATTGTTATAGGTGCTATCTCCATAAATGGGTCTGGGCGATGCAGTTTGCCTTCCGTAAATGTTGCATATATTCCAATGCAGATATTGCCTCCTCCTCCTCCTCCTCCTCCTCCTCCTCCTCATCATCATCATCATCATCATCATCATCATCATCATCATCATCATCATCATCCTCCTCCTCCTTCTTCTTCTTCTTCTTCTTCTTCTTCTTCTTCTTCTTCTTCTTCTTCTTCTTCTTCTTCTTCTTCTTCAACTTCTTCTATACAATGTTTATATTCTTGCATTTTTACCAAAGAATGCAACCACAGAAATCAATATTTACAAACGTACCAAATGTAGGCATTCAGAAAAAACAGAAATTGCTAAAAGACATAATTCTTTGTCGTCAAAAGCCGAATTGAAAGATGGTAATCTGTACTGTGTATACACGGAAGCGTGACATAATCTTTGTATTGGTAAGAATTGGTATGAATACCTCAGGCTATATTTTTTTATATGGTTAATTATATAGCTCGAAGGTGAAACAGCAAAAATATAATTAGAACTACAATGATGTTAGAGCGAACAGAAAATTAGAATAGAAAAAATTTGCCGGTAGCTCTGCGACGAAGCAAATAATAATTACTTCGCTGAATATATATTCAAATATATATATATATATATATATATATGTGTGTGTGTATGTGTTTGTGTATATATATATATATGTATGGATGTATATATTTGTGTGTGTTTGTGTATATATATTTGTAAACATACACACGTATATATATATATATATATATATATATATATATATATATATATATATATATATATGTATATATATATATATATGTTCGTTTATATGTATATATATATATATGTTCGTGTTGATACGAAAATGTGTAAAAGGATCCCAGTCGAGTCTGTCTGTTCAAGTGAATATTTATATACATACACATATATCTACATATGAACAAATATTTGCATATAAATTATGTTGAATATATACAGAGTGCGATGAATAAATTGTCGTTTAAACTATGCAAAAATGAAAATAACACTGACGTCTCATTTTAACAGATATATTTACCAAAATGACACAAAATTATCTTCAATAGGAAAGAATACATTCATTCAATAAAATGACCTTTAACTTCAACGACGGCCTCCAGACGACTTGGGAATCTCCTGCATCCATTTTCTGCTTCAGCATTTCCGTGATTGAAGGGAATGTCAATTAGGGATTTAATTTTATGTTTCAGCTTGATCTTTTTGCACTTGCGTGTGGAAATATTAGGGTTTCTGGTGAGCTCATCTAATATAGAAAGCTGCTAAAGCTGTTGCCTATATGACGTTGTTAACTTCTGTGATGTTTCCCGGTGGTTTATCTGTTAACAGTGTTTCCAGAGCAACGTTGTATATTTTCACAATGTTCTTGTTGGAATTCGTCATATGGATTTTGGGGAGCTGGTCTCTGTCTGACAATTGTATAAAACGTACTCTGCTGTGTACTTGGATGGCGTGGTTTTTCGCTTCGGTGATATCAGCTTTGTGGTTTTCAAGGAATTCTAACATAATGTACATGGAGTCATCTTCAGTGAC
>OZ038497.1:71776796-71849296 GCA_964036315.1 Acanthosepion esculentum | reverse complement strand
TTTATAATTTAATTACAAAATTAAATTCGAAGATTTTAGCTACCATTTTTGAAACATGGTTATTACTGTGTAGTGAAAAAAAAACATATTATTTTAATTTATAGTATTAATGCTCTGTAAATTTACATTGAGCACTATTTTGTAAAAATAAAAATATCAATAAGAACACTAGATTATATATCTTGCTGTTCTTTCTTTATATATTTACACACACACACACACACACATAAATATATATATATATATATATATATATATATATATATATATATGTTTGGAATAAGTTACCATAATACAAAATATAGATAATAGGAATATATTAAATAAAAGAAGTGCATCAATGTTCACATGGAGACAAAAATAATATTCAAAGAGATTGATTTCTTTAATTGCCACCGTAACCCATACATTTGCTGCATTTATTCAACATTATTAGTTTTTATGAATATAATTATTTTTTAGTTTATTTTAATTTTGTATTCTAATTTAATATATATATATATATATATATATATATATATATATATATATATATATGTATGTATGTATGTATGTGGGTATGTATGTGTGACTGTGTCTGTATGTGTGTGTGTGTGTTTTTTTTGTGTATATATATATATATATATATATATATATAGGATTAAATAAAATTTATCACTCGGCTGATTGTTGTTATATTCCGCAAATCAAATCTAGAGTTTCGTAGAGGAACGTTTTGTAATTGTCAGGAGGTTTCAGTAAGTAACAGCCGTTTTTTTATTTTGTATTTTTTGTGTAAAAACAATTTGATTCATATATATATATATGATGCGGCTACATGTCGACTGGTGAGAACTCAAAACGGTTATGAACAATTGTTTACTAGCAAGCTGCTTATGGAAAAATAGCATAGGGAGAAACGCCTTAAGAGGAAACTGAGTAGGGTAAAGAAAAGGGAGAATAGACAAGGGAATGGAAGAGGGTGACATAGTAAAACAATAGCATTTGTTGATAGCAGCTTTGTCGGTGAAGGAATGTACACATTCCATATTATATATATATATATATATATATATATATATATATATATATATATATATATATATATATGTATATATATATATATATTCAAACATGTAGTGTTGAATGTTAAAGACAACATAGTCTTACATATTTTCTTTTGAATTTTCTCATATTCTCTAATGAGACTTTTTATTTGACTAAAATATTGACCCTGAAGATGAACAATGATGTTCGAAAGCGCTAGGTCATCGTATGGAAAATACATATTTCGGAACTATTTTCAAATAAAAAGTCTCATTAGAGAATATGAGAAAATTCAAAAGAAAATATGTAAGACTATGTTGTCTTTAACATTCAACACTACATGTTTGAAAGAAAAGTTGCTGCCAAATTACACACATATATATATATATATATATATATATATATATATATATATAGACTACTCCACTATTTTGCCACTAGGCTATAAATATTGACGTATTACAGCGGTCATTTTTTAAAAAATTTGTGTCAGTCTATTGCAAAGATATATATATATATATATATATATATATATATATATATATATATATATATATATATATATATATATTAATGTTGACTTTTAATCATTGTGAACTATCGATCAGCGTGTAGGCAAAGATGGCTGCAGACAGTCTTTTAAGTCGCTTTATTGATCATAACTTTAATATCCCTGAAAATTGTTTTTGAATATATATATATATATATATATATATATATATATATATATATATATATATATATATATATGTATGTATGTATGTATGTATATATATATAATAATAATAATAAATTTGAGTATTCCATTCACACATTCTGCTTGAGCATTAATACTTCGTTAATATTGATGATGCTGACAAATTTAATGAAGTAGAATGCTAATTAAAATCATCATATATCAAATACAATAACCAAATCTCAATTTAAAGAACAGGCATTCAATGGGTGTCATGTTTTCCGGCAAGGCAGCATTCGGTGTGTGACTCTTCGATATCAAATGTTGGACATTTTAAATGAAGGTTTGCGATGGTAGTATTGAAATGATGGTAGAAGTGAATAAAAGGAAAGGTCGGGCAGAATTTGGTCCGTAATTAGTAGACGGGAAATTCTAGAACCGAAAGCAATGCCGCGTAGGGAAAATGATAATATAATTTGGGGAAGGGTGGAAAATGATTGGCGGGATGAGATATAGAAAATGAACGTTAATACGAAGAAATTTTAATCTGCGAATGAAAAACGAGTACATGAAACGAAGAAACTATATTGAAAGAAAAGAAAGCGGAAAGAAAAAGATAATGATATAAGGAAAGAAAAGCGTGAAAATAGAGATAAAAATGTGCTGGCCTGTTATTAAACAAGAAGCAACTAAGGTGAAAAAAATGAAATTATCCGTTTAATGACCACCGTAGAATCCTGTATTAATTTTTAAATTTAAAATTAAATACGGTGTTAGTAAAAAAAAAAAAAAATTAAAATAAGAATCCGGTTTGAGAATATTTTTTTATTATAATTTTCTACCTACAACCCATTAATGACCGTGGTCACATCTTTGTAACGGTGGGCGGCGAAGAAAGCAAAAAAAGAAGTTGGTTGACCATGAAGAAATGAAAATAAAATGAAACAGCCGCTTCTTCTTCTTCTTCTGCAGGCAGCAATGTAACTTTTAGATTTTAAAAAAGCTATCAAAATACAAGGACCTTGAAAATGAAATCTCAAAAATGTGAAACATGGAAACATCAACAATCTGTCTTCTAGTTGGAGCCCTCGGATTGTTTGGAAAAGATTCCAGTAGACTCAAAGAAGGGATTTCTGGAAGGCCATGCCTTAAAGAAATACAATTTTTCTCACGAGTAAAGTCTATACCGTACGAAGGGCTTTATCGATGTGAAATATGTGTTGTTTTTTTTTAATTGATCAGTGAAAAATGTCATGATTCCATTTTTAACCTTAGGTCTCTGGACAGGACCCGGAAAGAAAAGTGTGCACACCAGAAATTAAAGAAAAGAAAATAATAATAATAATGATGATGATGAAGATGATGATGAACAATGGAAGCGTAGAATGTATACACTCTTTTCATGGAAATTTACGTCAAAGAATTAGATTAACGATAAATTTTATTTTGTACCCGAACACAAGTAAATACTAATGATGTTTAATTCAGTGTTCGGTCCTAGCAGTGTGGATAAAAAGCAATTCCGTCATTTTTGTTAAGAATTAAACGTGCTAAAACAGATCTTAAATAAGGGAGATCTTAAATAACCTGTTGCCGCTTAATATTAGAATTTGACTACAAAATAATAAAGAAATTAATAAGAAGGCTAACATATACATATTCTTTGTTTTCGTATAGCATCAAGAGTAGGAGTAATAGTTTGGAAAGGTTTGCCTGCCAAGGATCACGATTCAAAATTTTGACACAGCTCGAACACCCACTCCTGGGAGATAGCTAAGTAGTTCAGCTTGGAAGCGATGAAAGAAAAAATATGGCCATGATCAAAACTAAGGAATAATTTACTTATCGCCGTGATGATAATGATATCAAAACTTAGCCAACGGACTGTCCGATTTTCGACGGATTATTTTCAATATGATTGAATGAATTCCAATGTTTAACTGATATTTGCCAGTATTTAATTAGTTAATACATTTCATTTGCTTTCAGATTATGGAAAAATTGTTCAAAGGAAATCATTCAAACTGACGCCATATTTCCTCCAAGGGCCCATTTGACATGCCTTTCTCTGAGAATTACAAAGAGGGAATAATACAGATGCAGCAGTAAAATCCTAGAATGGCGACTGCATAGTCTGTGAAGGAACTTGGAAGAGATGGTTTTCCTTTTCAGAAAGGACTACTTCAGTCTTAAGGATGAACCAAGAGAAGATCGTGCAACGGGATTCCGATGCAATAGAAGCAGCTGCTGATGCTTCCGCAATTATTACATTTGGGAATCTCGGTGTGTACATCAAAATTAATCATATGACTGGTCATGGAGAAATGAAAATGTTTGGAAACTGTTAAAAGTTTGGAAATTGTGTCCTGCATGTTCTGCCAGAAGAGAATCACAAAAACTAAGCTAGTTATTTTGCATCCCTGCATTCTGCATTCCACTAGCTTCAAATGCCTTTTTAGACAGAGTCATCACTAGGTTTAAAAAGTGGATCCTTTACCATTATGTTAAGTGAAGGTGTCAGTGGTTTAGTTGTGGTGGGAGGCCTGCTTAGCAGCATATGAATTGGACTGTGTCCAAGAAAGATTCTTCTGAGTTCATGGTGGGATATCATTGGAATCACTTATGATGAGCAGTTCAATGATAACCGCGCATGAAGTTTATTTCCAACTGTTAAGATGTTTAAAAGCAGCTTTTGACCAAATAATTTTGTGGTATTGGAGGTGACCGCTGAAGTTAAACTAACAATTACATGTAGAGTACTCATAAAACTGTTTAACGTTGTGACTGTCCATCGCGAAATAAGAAGGCTTTGGAAAGTGTCAAAGGTTAGTAAGTGGGTCTCACATGACCTGTCAGCAAATAAACGGGAACAACCTGTCGATCATTGGGCATAATTACAGTCCCGCCAGCTTCAAGTCTTTTGGTTGTTTTTTTTTTTTGTTTTGTTTTTTTTGGACAGAGTCGTTACGAGGAATGAGAAGTTGATCCTTTACCATAATGTTAACCGGACTCATTAGTAGCTAAGTGGTAGTAGATGACCTGCAAAGCGGGATATAAACCAAGAGACTTCGGAGTTTTGGTGGAATATAGAGGGAATCGTTTATTACAGACAGTTAAATGATAATCAAACAATACAAGCTGAAGTTTACTACCAACAATCAAACTCTTTAAAAGCAGATTTGGATTTTTTTTTAAAAGCATCAATATTTAACAAACAGATGATATTGCAAGATCACAGGGTGCATGACTGACCAATGATCTGGAAGAACCCGATTAAGGGCAATTCTTCCTCCTCTATATTCCTCGGACAGGTGTTTGCAATAACATTTGAAAAGGCTGTGACTAACTTTAACAGAATTTGAAGATGAGTTGGTCTTTTGTTTCAGGTCAAAACCTAAAGAATTTTATCCAAGTGGCATTAAAAATCGTACTGACAGGTGAAATAAGTCCCTTAAATTAATGTTGTCTCTAGTTATAAATAACTATTAACCAGTTTTTTATCTTATATGTCATGCACAAAACCGTACATATCTTTCGTTACAACCTAATGACACGGTGGAGTAATGCATAACGACTCGGATTTAGGAATCGAATTGCAGTCGAGTACATTGCATCACACTTACGTGCTAAGACACTTGGGAAAGTTATGAATCCTCTTATTCCCCCCCCCAGCTATGGGTAAATTTCAGGACAGGCCAGCTTCTCTAGCCTTGGGTGGCAATTGTTCAACCACAAAAAGAAATGGCAACCTACTGCAGAAAAAAGATCTGGCTCGTCAGTCATGTATCGAAAGATACATGATTGCCTAAGCGTGTATCACGCATGGCACATAACTGACTGAATATATCTAAATTAACAACTTTATCTCTTACCTCACTGTAAAAGTAAAACATGTTTTTGTTCCTCTCTGAACAGGCAAGTTAAGTTATGGGCAATGGTTTGCCGAAGTACATACCAACTCTCCTCGTGAAATAATACAGAAATGCCACTGACGAGGTGGAAAAAATGCGAAGAGTGAAATTTATTGCTGCGATAAATGGATTTCTTCTTCTTCTTCTTCTTCTTCTTCTTTTTCATCATCATCTTCTTCTTCTTCTTCTTCTTCATTTCTTCTTCTTCATCGTCTTCTTCTTCTTCTTCTTCTCCTTCTTCATCATCTTCTTCATTTCTTTTTCTTCTTCTTCTTCTTCATCATATTCTTCTTCTTCATTTCTTCTACTTCTTCTTCATCATCTTCTTCGTCATTTCTTTTTCTTAGTCATTTCTTCTTCTTCATCTTCTTTTTCTTCATTTCGTCTTCTTAGTTATTTCTTCTTCTTCTTCATTTCTTCTTCTTCTTCTTCTTCATTTCTTCTTCTTCGTCATTTCTTCTTCTTCTTCATCATTTTCTTCTTCTTTTTCTTCTTCTTCATTTCTTCTTCTTCTTCTTCATCATCATCTTCTTCTTCATTTCTTCTTCTTCATCATCATCTTCTTCTTCATCATCATCTTCTTCTTCTTTGTGCATTCAGAACGTTGGTGACTATGCATCTCCACAACTTCATGTCCTTTCTAGCTTTGAGTGGGATTTGTCTTTTTGCTATCCCTCCTACTCCCTGTTCTGCCAACCGTTCACACCGGCTGAGGTAGGGAGGTTATTCGCTGCAGTGCTGTGTATGGCGATAAGCTACATCCGGCAGCTAGGCACCTGGTCGGGAGATTAGAACTTTTGAGGAGGGTTGAACCGCCTCTTAATTGCTGTTGTTCCCAAGTCCACCCTAAACCGGAGCAATAATACCTGTTAGTGTCCCAGCTCCTGGCAAATACTGAAAACTATATTTTTGTAATAAAAATACCAACAATCCATTTTCATAAAAAATGTCAGCAATACCTATTTGCAGTAAAATTAACAATACATCAATCCACATGAAAGAACCTTCTTGATATTAATCCATATAATATCCTTCAATTTCTTAAAGCAAACTGTATTCAAAAATATAACTTCAACAAATCTACAACATAAAACACACATATTACCGCCTCTATTAGTCATGTCCACACAAACATGCATATGCATAAAAGCTGGATATCATCTATTCTATTGTGAAAGAAGAATAACATATATCATATTTTTATTACTTCCAAGCTCCCAAGAAAATTAAATTTTGGTATTAAATGACGCATAAGTAGTTGATATGCCGTTAAACAAAAAAAAAATCCTTATTATATACCATAGAAATTTCAACTATAATATTATTGCATATAAACAGTCTCAGCTACAAATAGATCTATGTTTGCTAATACCTTATTCATTTGCTTATAACAATTGTATGACCCGAAACTTCTAAGGGATTATATAGTGTTGATGGTATTTACTACACTCTTAGTATGCAAGGTATTTTAAAGATAATCACCCAACAATAAAGTCTGGGATCCCTTTTAAGATTAAACAGAAAGAAGACGAGAGAATGTTCGAGCCGTGAATAAGCTAGATGGTTAAACTATGTCAAAGGGGACAACTAATTTCGTCCGACGTAAATCTCTAGGGATTAAGATGGATAAAATCAAAACGTGATTCGCCGTTTCTTACTCTGCTTCCTGATAAAATTAATAACCATTTGGATTAAGCATTTTATTAACTTTATTAACCTTCTCTTCAATAGAGCGGTTAATAATCATTAATATTGCTGCAACACTGGTTTTCCATTCACAGAATAAATGAATGCATAATAGCTTTATTCATTAAATTGCCATAGAAGTTAATCTTTAACATTCTGGAGGTGATTTTGTTCGCAAAGCGAAAAAGTTATTTTGTCACTGCAAGTGACTCTGATGGATGAATGATAACGTATTTGAATTTTGTACTTTTCTTGTCATATGGCAACAGAAAATGAGCATGACTGAAAATAAGTAGTGCAGTCGAGGAGCCTTTAACCACAATGCAGTTAAACGGAAAGTGTTAAAGCTTAATCTAGAAAAAAAGATATGAAATTGTCAAAATATCAATTCCCTTTTGTCGTAAAGCAACATGACTTTAAACAGATCATGTCACTCCACGAGAATTTCTCTCCACAGATTCCTATTCTTTGCTATCTGTGATTTGCCACGAGTTTTTGGAAATAATTGTGGAATGTTTTCCCGTTGCTTGTAATTTCCTCGTCTTTTAATTCGGAATTTTCTTTATGTTAGCTCAGACTACTTTTCTATGGAATCCATAATTATGAGAAGAGATTGTCGGTAAAGCAGTTACTTCCGAAAGGCAACTTCTAGGGTTTCATAAATGCGATTTCGCATCCGGGTTTTACTACTAGAAAAATTCTTCTCTCATTAGGCGGTATCCGATTACGACAGGGACATTGTCCTCCACAACTTCCTATCCTTTCTAACTGTAATTACTGTATGCTTCATTGCTATTCGTCTCAATCTGTTCTACGATCCATTTATACGCGCGACTTTAGGTAATTTACTCGCTGTTTCCTTCTGTCCCGCTTGCATGTTTATATTCTGTGAGTATCACATTTTCCAAACCATCATTCTCCAATTGTGTCCCAGAAATGTCAATTCTATCTTTTTGATTCTAAGTACAAGTATGATTTCGCTCTCATTTTTTAAAATTATTTTCTCGATGATGACATTTTCCCTTCCTGGTATCTTTAGAATCTGTAGAACCACATATCTCATCCTCTCTTCATTTGAACGAAAACTGTTTTTAATAATGTAAGCAATTAAACATTAACAATAGCATTACTAAAGTAGACTGCTCCACTCGAAAAAAATAATTGGAAATATTTTTGTTCATTAGACTTTCCTCAGTGTGCGAAATTTATCAAAATCGAAACATATTTCATTTCTTTTATAAGTCTAGAAAGGCAGTCGTGTATATTATATTAATTCAGTGTAAAATCTATCCCTGATTTTAAAGCGTTAGATTTAGCCATTTTAAAGTGCTAGATTTAGCCATTCTGCACACGAGTACAAACCTTTTTGTGATTAAAAGAATCCCTTTAAATAAAGGACGAATGACTATATACGCTTTTCAATTGAAGGGCAAAAGTTTACATGAATTAATGAGAGTATATATCCGTTTATAGATCATTTAAGAAAAATAATATCTCTCTTCCAATGGCGTGCATATTTGAAACCTGCACCTTTCTTAAAAACAAAAATCTTCCCATCAGTTTTATACAGTGCTAGAGACCAGTGCTTCTAATGCTATCAGACGTGGCATACTAGCGTCTTTTTCCCCCTATATTCGAGTGACCGGCGAACGAGCCATTCCAATGTAGCTAGGGTGTTGTTTTTTTGGGGGGAGGGGCTAAATGCCCCCACTCCCCGTCTTTCTAGATATGTTATATTTTATGGTCATTTTGAGACTATCTGTACTATACATGAGGATACTGTGTCTTATTCATTCTAATGTCAGTCATCATTATCATAACATGTTTTCATCGTGTGTCAGGGACGGGTACCATATTTGTGCCACATAATTATATTTTTTTAAGCAATTCACCCCCAAGCAAGGCAGGAGTGCCATTAGCACGCAAGGGGTTACAGAGTATTGAGAACAAGAATAAAGAGACGTGTTTGATTAAAGGATACACAGGAGGGTGGGGGACAAGATCAAGGTATCAGATAATGTCGATTGACATTACACTTGAATATTTGAAGATTATATAATAACGATCCGAGAAAATATTTCAACATTCGTAGTATTATTCATTCATACCAGAAAATATAATGAATATAATAAAAGTTGCATCATTTTTTTTATATTGATGTTGTAGAAATATATGTCCATAAAAATGGTTCTTTGATATACCTATGTGTGTTTTCCACAATATCACACACCTCATCATAATCATGATGCTACGCATTTCCGTTCACCGTTTGGCTGTTCATTATATCGTATTCGTTAGTTGTATAGTAATCATTTTTAACGTGAGTAAGTAATTCAAAAATGTAACCATAATAAATATAAAACTAAAATGAAAATGTTAAAAAAAAAACACGTCAGATATCTCGGCAGTCTCCTGAGGTGTGGAATGTGACTACTATTTCTTTATATCCTGGAGACTCTGCTTACCGGCAGACGATGGCTAACGTAACCACACAGCACTACTATACACCATATTACTTTCTTTCTTTCTTTCACCTTCTGTAATTTCTTTGCAAGCATTCCTAAAATTTATATAATTATGGATACTACCATCATCCCAATAGTGAGCAGTTTTCGCTGCTCCCATTAAATTATTAATATCATTTTTTCTCTAATTTTAATTTACACTTCTCTCGGGCGGCTGTATTTGTAATTTCATGTGGCTTCTTTTGTCAGTTTACCACAAAATGGTTGATCATCCTGTAACATATTCACATAAATGGCGCGATCAAAAAGAATTAGGGCCGGCACGATCTAAATACCGTTTCTCGTATTCGCTGACACGAAAGAGGGACATGTAATATCCCTTAATCACGTCAACAAGACTACCTTTTAAGATGCTGATGGATATTCCACCACAGATTATATGCATAATCCAACTAGTAAGCATTTGCACTCAGATATTTCTTCCCTGTCGAAAGTGATCAATCGATCTGAAATCACTTAAGTTTGTCATGTTCGATCTTTTGTTTTTCTTTCCATTCGACGTAATGCCCCCAAAACCAAACTAGTGACCTTCCACCATGAGAGATCGGGCCCAGAACATTCAGCAATTGTGAGGAACGGATGTTTCATCAGAACCTTATTCTTCCTGTTATCCTCGACCATTACTAAATATTCTTGTGCAGAAGAATATTTTTTGACAAGGTGGAGCACTGAAATACAACTACAGGAATTCCTCGATTATTGTAGCTAATTTGTACATCGGTAAATATAAAAATCAATTTCCATTGATTATGATTAAACTGAAGAATGTTTTACAGCACTAATCGCGTATTATGTATTAACTAATCTAAATTTGGTATATAAAATTTTAGCGCACACATCCAAAACGCATTAATCGATGGATGTCTGTATATGGCGTGCTTTGAAGGGAAGCTCTCAGAAGATTATTACAGGCATATCTGATCGTGCGTCTCGTATGGTAATGTTAGGGCGCCAGACAAGACCTTTGGTCTCCATACAATATCTATGAAATACGAAGGGAATGAGCGTGGTTCGTCTCAGTGTATGCACCGTGGAGGGTCTAAGTTGTAAGCGTTAGAGTATGCGGAACTAAAATGTATAGCTCGCCTGAACTGTTTCTGTGGATATACCGCTTTTGGGCACCATCAAGACTGGGAAAAGAAGACTGGCCATGTACAACCCAGCAGTACTCCATTTTCGACCTGTTCTGGTTCTTGTTAAAATAGTGCATATCAGGAGAAGACATGTACTTAATGGAGTAGCTCAAGGAATACACCATTTTCTAGTATTTTCGCGATGGATCCTATGTACGAGTTCCATTATGAAATCTATTTATGAAAAATTTAATCTAAATCAATGTATTGATGAGAAATCGAAGTATCGTCCTATGAGCATCAGTGTATAAGGTTGATGGCAAATATTCCATTAGCAAACAAAATGTTATTTGAAGTACGTTTGTCTTTATAGAAAGCTCACAGGAGACGAAGAGTGCTGTAAAGGTAAATATTTCATATTTACCCTTATTCAACATACTTATATGGTAATTTAAAATTGTGAAGAGATTAATGGGGGTTAGGATAAAATCGATTCCAAATTACCTCTGTGTGCAGCGCGAATGTTCATTCAATCTACCCACTACGATTTTCGATCTCCCAAGTCATCAGGCCGAAAACTGTTTACTGCTACTGGCCAGTCTTCACTTTCCATTCACGATAGGGTCCAAAAGCGTTTCCACCCTGCAACCGCTTTCTCACAGATGAGACCTCGCAATCCTCCTACTGCTCTCTCGTTATTTCTCTGAAAAGTGTTTAGATGAACTACAACTCTTAGTCCAACCAGTTGTAACTTTCACGTCTAACACCCGCCATGCCACGCACATTGTAGCGAACAAGCCTCATTCCCTTCATATCCCTCTGGTAAGATGTAAGTTCAAGCAGCTTCTTCCTACGAACCACTGCCTTGTGGAACCGTCTCCCAAGAGGCTGTTTCCCCGATCACTCGGATCACTCTGCAAGTCTAGTTTAACCGTTATCTTCCGCACCTATCTGATGAGCTGTACCTCTTACTCTGTAACCTTCCAACACGAGTGGCTCCGGGAGATTGTACAATGTAAACTCTAATGTTCAAACATCGTGAGTGCCGCTATCCACATAAAAGAAAGATCACTTCTCGGCAAATCATGTTTTCAATGACAACCCTGTTCATATCGCATTTGCTACCGTGACAAATGTCCCCTTGATTTGGATTGTCTTTGTGTGATATATCTGTTTGACAACACTAATTATTTAATTCCCCATTTTCTCAAACTCGGCTTTTTGTATATGAATCTACATATTTGTATGTTTGAATATGAGTTGATTGCGAAGTTCACAATGAATTATTAATTGGACTTTTTAACTGACTTTTTTTAATTAGATCAGTGCTTTTCAACCAAGGTCCATATGGAAACTGGTATCCATGCAACATTAATGGCATATACAAAAGAATAAAAAGATGGCAAATTCGGGGTCAACGGTAATATTTTAGTGGTCCATAGAGTAGTTTCACTTCGGAACGGTTGTTACAACTGTGAATTGGAATTTCTAACGGAATCTATGCCATATTAAAATACTAAAATTAAAAAATAAAAACAGCAGTAAAGCTAGCAGAAAACGAGATCAAGTAATGTAAGTTAATATCCCTTTTACTCTACTGGATGTTTTGATTGTAAAAGTTGAATAAAAACTGAGAAGTATGTATAAATGAAGGACTTCTATCTATATTTCTGAGATGAGATATTGTAAATATTCACGCTATTTACATTGTTCGGGCTGCTTTCCTCCTCTTTATAGTCATATTCATGCCGTTTCGGCCATTATACGCTCCGGCCTTCTTTAGATGATATGGGTTGGAATTTTGAACCGAACACTTTATTTCGTTCACCGGAGTAGATTGTTCTAGTTGCACGTGTCATGCCTTTTCTAGATATCTCATATTCAGTTAGTTCCCTTTAGTAACTCAACTTTCCAAGTTTTGATCAACTCTGCTGTGACCAGGTATTGAAAACAAATCTTTTTTCTTAAGTCACTGGATTACTTAAACCAAGTAATGGAATCGAAACGGAGAAAAATGTGTCGACAAGGCCGAAACCACTTGAATATGACAATAAAAATGAAGACAACAGTCTGAACCATGTAAACCGTGTAAAAAGGAAGGATTATATATAAAGGAAAATTATATAAAGATTGAAATTCATAAAATAGATTAATTCAAAATATTAGTAATTAATTAATAGATTAATAGATTAATTAAAAGAAGCTTATTTTATTTTTACTAACAGATAAGTTTAGGGTTTGTATTATAGAAATAGTAACAGTATATTAATTTAATATATAATTTATATAAGGATTATATATAAAGGAAGCTTCCTTTATATATAATCCTTATATAAATTATATATTAAATTAATTTTATTATTAATATATTTTTAATATTTTATACTAATAGATTTGTATTAATATTTAATTAATATTTAAAATTATTATTTTAAATATTAATACAAATTCATTAGTATAAAATATTAAAAATATATTAATAATAAAATTAATTTAATATATAATTTATATAAGGATTATATATAAAGGAAGCTTCTTTTATATATAATCCTTATATAAATTATATATTAAATTAATGTTATTATTAATATATTTTTAATATTTTATACTAATTAATTTGTATTAATATTTAATTAATATTTAAAATTATTATTTTAAATATTAATACAAATTCATTAGTATAAAATATTAAAAATATATTAATAATAAAATTAATTTAATATATAATTTATATAAGGATTATATATAAAGGAAGCATATACTGTTACTATTTCTATAATACAAACCATAAACTTATCTGTTAGTAAAAAATAAAATAAGCTTCTTTTTCATCGAATTGTAACAAGATTTAGAGTAGCAGTTGTCCATGGGTAACATAAAAGATTATAACCACGGATTTAGATGCTGCCTTAACTTAATTAAGTATTTTCTAAAGTCTAATCTCTACTCTGACTAAATAATTTCTTTGTAGAGTTGTTTAGTTCTCTAAACAACTTCAATATTTATTTTAATTCACTTTTATTCCGTTCCGATTCAGTTATGCAGTTTCATAAATCAGTAATATCTACAATGAGTAGATATCTCCTCTTTGATTATAGTGAGGAAATCTGGTCTCTTGACGCGGATAGGTTAAACCGTCTGAATTTTAAAGTCCCAAAGTTTTTTTTTTCTATTCTTTGGTTTGTCATCATAGTGCAGGTACAGAATCCCAGGCACCGAAACAATTGAGAATATATATTTATTTAGAATTTTTTAAATTTTGGAATAGTACAGGTCAATGGATTAACATAAATTACGAGGTTTTCTAAAAGGATGGTTGTATATGGACTGGAAGGGTCAGTAAATGGGGGAAAAGATATAGCGTTACAAAGGTTATGAAGTTGTGGAGAGCCATGATTTGAAGAATCACAGCACATAAAAATACGATAGGTATTAAAATTGCATAAAATACTGAGAGCAACAAAAGAGAGGAAGTTGTGGAGAATCAAGCTCAGCATATTCTGAACAAACATGTCACTTAAAAGAAGAATAATGAAATCAGTTGTTGCCTATAAAGTAATATTAAAATCTGTTTGTAATTTCCACAGTCTTAAAAGTAAAATATCACAGAAATATAAACCAAATATTCTTGTACAGAAGAATTACTTTTGATAAGTTGGAGCACTGAAACACGACTACAGAAATCCCTCGATTATTGTAGCTTACATCGGTAACTATAAAAAATCAATTGTCATTTACTATGGTTAAACTGAAGAATGTTTTACAGTACCAATCGCGTATTATGTAATAACTAATCGAAATTTGGTATTTAAAATTTTAGCGCACTCATCCAAAACGCATTAATCGATGGATGTCTGTATATGGCGTGCTTTGAAAGAAATCTCTCAGAAAATTATAATTACAGGCATATATTTCTGATCGTGCGTCACGTATGATCATGTTAGGACACCAAACAAGACATTTGGCCTCCATACAATATCTATGAAAGTACTGGAATACGAAGGGAATGAGGATGGTTCGTCTCAGTTTATGCACCGTGGATAGTCTTAGTTGTAAGGGTTAGAGTGTGTGGAACTAAAGAGTATAGCTCGTCTGAACTGTTTCTCTGGATATACCGCTTTTGGACTCTATCAAGCCTGGAAAAAGAACACTGGGCACATCCAGCCCATATATGGCAGCAGTACTCCATTTTCGGCCTGTTCTAGCTCTTGTAAAATAGTGCATATCAGGAGGAGACAGGTATTCAATGGAGCAGCTCAAGGAACCCACAAATTTTCCAGTATTTTCGCGATGGATCGTATATACGAGTTCCATTATAAAATATATTTATAGAAAATTTAATCTAAATTAAGTTATTGATTAGGATTATCAGCATCATTCTATGAGCACCAGTGTATGAAGTTGATGGCAAATATCCATTTGAACTCTATTAGCAAACAAAATGTTATTTGAAATACGTTTGTTTTTATAGAAAGCTCACAGGAGACGAAGAGTTCTGTAAAGGCAAATGTTTTAGATTAACCTCAGTCAACATACTTATATGGTAATTTAAAATTCTGAAGAGATTAATGGGGGTTAGGATGAAATCGATTCCAAATTACCTCTGTGTGTAGCGCGAATGTTCATGCAATCTACCACTACGATTTTCGATCTCGGTATTTCAGTACGATTATTTGGCTTAATACAATCATTCCTGTCAAACCGTGTACTGAAGGTCGTCCTTAACGGATGCTCCTTCAGTTCCATTCTTCATTAGCGATCTTCCCGATGTCATCAGTTCCCAAGTAGACATCTATGCAGACGACACTACTATTTACTCCTGCCTAAATAGCAAGTCGGGTATCGCTGACAAAAATAACCTGACCGTTGGTCTAGAAAAGGACCCCCAATCGGTTGTTGTCTGGGGCAGGAAATGGCTGGTTAACTTTACTGCTTCAAAAACAAAACTGCTCTCTATTACCCACCACAGAGGACCCTCTCTGCCTCCCATTAGAATGTATGATTGTCATCTCCACGAGAGCACCTCTTTGCGACTGCTCACACTGTCTGCTGACCGGAGATGGAACAATTACATTGAACCAATAGCTTCATCTACCGCATGGAAAGTTGGTTCTCTGTGTCGCGCCAGAAAGTTTTTCTCGCCCGAGTCCATCCTTCAAATCTATAAATTAACCATTCGCCCTTGCATGAAATGTTGCTATTATATATGGTCTGGAGCCCCCGCTGTTCGTCTTAAGGTCCGCGACAAAACCCAGAGACGGATATGCAATGTGGTTGGTCCTGATCTGGCATTTCGCTTACAATCGCTCTCTCACAGACGTGCTGTCCCCTCCATCTGTCTTTTCTACAAATATTTTCACGGTAACTGCTCCGACGAGTTATTTTCGCTAGTTCCCAGACTGCAGGAATTTAAACGTAGGTCGGCATTTCAGTCTCACCCTTCCCTGTCGAAACAGTTAAATGTAGCCGTCCCTTCTACTCCAATAGCTTCATGTCTCGCACTTCCCGTCTGTGGAATTCATTCCCTCTTAGTTGCTTCCCTGATAGCTATAATCTATTCAAATGCAATGTCAATCGACATCTCCTGATACCTTGATCTATTCCTCGTCCTTCTCTTCATCCTTTCTTCTTTCACGCCTCTTTACTCTTGATCCGACTTTCTGTAACCCCTTGTGTGCTAGTGGCACTCCCGCCTTTCTTGGGGTGAAAAGTTAAAAAAAATGAAATTATTCTCATAAACTTGGCATTTATTTTCGAGCTGTCTAAATACGGAATACCAGTGATCATGCAAGATCGTAATATTATCACAACCAACGGAGCCATTACCTGACCACGAACGTAATAACCTTAATCTTACTGATCACTCTTGCCATTTTTTTTCCTTTTTCAATCCACTTTCATCGTCTTTATTCACGTCCGCTTCATCTAGCGGTGCGGAAGCCATTTCGAAGTCCGGCGCCGGAGACCCCATGATGCCCTCATCAATATAAAGGGTCTTTTCTAAAGAGAGCGACATAAAAGAATTGTATCGACAGCAGAGCGGATAACGGTCATGACGTAGATCCGGTGAAATGTAATTGAGCACTATTGCCAAATTATGACTGCTTGATTCGTCGTTGGCTGCTTGGCTGAGCGGTGGATGATTAGAGGAGGCCCAACTCCAAGATTGCGCATTGTTATAAGACCAATCATTAATAAAAGCATCAATTATGCCGTGTAACAGCTGGGGAAAATGGCTGATTGGGTGAATTGACTGCTGTGCAGACAATGAGCACATGGTGAGGATTGATTGCTAATAAGACAAAGACAGTATCTTCATGTAGATATATAAAATGAAAGGAATTCTGCAGATACATATGGAAAGATAAGATATATATATATATGTGTGTGTGTGTGTGTGTGTGTGTGTGTGTGTGTGTGTGTGTGTGTGTGTGTGTGTGTGTGAATGTATACGCCTGTTCACACCGAAAATAATGCTTCTTGATTTATTAGGTTTGCCGGAGTTTCATATTCGGGTGGTGATGGTAGGGAAGGAGAGTTTTGAACAAATAACACATTTTTTGAGTAATGGGAGATAGCAGTCTGGAAAATTACAATCTGAGATGAAAATGCGTACGAAGCACACGTGTGCAATTTGATTACGGACAAAATTATGTTGTGTACAGACACCTAGTGACATTCATCGAATTTTGATGAATGTTTACGGAGACAAAAAAGTGTAAGCAATCAGTTATATTTAGAGAAATGAATTCAGGAGTTCTTTTCTTACCAAAATGATTAGAGTGAGTTTTCCGAGCTGCCGTACATTCGTAATCCCCATTAGACTTATTCAACTCTTACCGAATCTTCTGCACTGTGCTCAGATTGTCACCCAAACATTCAGTAATATTCATATTAAAGCTTCTGGTGCAAATGCCAAGCAGTACAGTGTGACGTTTCCAAATTACTTGCGGAATGAATTCCTCTCTTTCGCACACACGGTGCCCAACTGAACCAAAGTCAAAAATATAAAATTGTGACAATTTACCATCACTGTCTCTCTCTCCATATATATATATATATATATATATATATATATATGTGTGTGTGTGTGTGTGTCTGTACATATTAATGCAGTGGGAATGCATGATACGTATTAAGCAAATACACACGCACAGACACACACACACACACACACACACATATATATATGTATTTATATATATACACATACACAAATAGTTATAATAAAAACTTAAAATATAAAATAAACTAAGAGCCCAATGCTAAATCGGCAGAGCCTATATATAATATCACAATAATATTATCAAATATCAAGTAACAATCTTCAGGCGGATTGATGACTGTTGGTACATAAATAATGGTACCGCATTTTGGTACTGAAAATACATATATATATATATATATATATATATATATATATATATATATATATATATATATATATATATATATAGAATCGAAAGTATAGCGCTAGTTGTGATCTAAAATATTAAAGACACTAATCTTTTCCGTTACCGCGGTTTCTAATAGTGATGTCTCCTTTAGGCAGTGAAAATGATTTTTCACTAGCGTTTGTTCTTTTTCTTATCATTCTGTCGGCTTCCGATCCACATTTGATCTGTATTTGATTCCAGTACATACACACACACACACACACATATATATATATATATATATATATATATATATATATATATATATATATATATATATATATATATATATATGATGGACTCTCCCGTCGGTTTCAACGTATGAGGTTCCGACAACTGTGCTTATTCAACCCTGTGTGTAAGTCGCAAGTGACATTTCAGTCCTGCCAGTGATTTGCAAAGAAGTCTACAGATTGTGCAAGAGTGTGGATTGTTGGAGTGTATGGCCGGTACAGCAGCAGATATTTTAGTCTTTTCCCTAGTGTGACGAAGCTTGGTGATGTTTGATGCTGCATTGTTCTTGATGCCATTGTAGCAAGTAGTCCTCCACTCATTGCGATCAATTGCTATGTCCTCAAACGTAGCATGGTCTATATTCGCAGCTGAGAGGTAACCTTTCAGTTTGTCCCTGTATCTAAGCAATGGTCGGCCCACGCTTCGATGACCACTGTCAAGTTGACTATACATGAGCATTTTTGGTATTCTGTTGTCTTGCATACGTAGCACATGACCAGCCCAGCGTAATTGTGACTTCATGAGAAAGGAATCAATACCATCAATATTACACATGGTGAAAAGATCAGCATTGGCCATCCTTTGGCTTGGGTTTATTCCACAAATTTCTCGAAGACAGCCCTAGTGAAATACATCCAACTGCTGAATTTGTCTTCTGTACAGTGTCCAGGACTCTGAACCATACAATAGTGTTGTAAGGACTACAGCCCTGTAGACTTGTATCTTGGTCTCAAGCCTAATGCCCCGGGGTTTCCAGAGTCGGTGACAAAGTTTCCCAAAGGCACTAGATGCTTTTGCTATTCTCTTGACTATCTCATCATACAGTGTTCCACTTGAGTTAACTTTGCTACCAAGATATTTAAAGTTCTTTACATACTTCGGGAAAAACATGAACGGGTGGGTTTTGCTTGACGCCTCTTATTTGCTTTGGTGCGGGGGCTGGCTGGTGAACAACTTCAGTTTTTGTAATGCTAATTGTTAAGCCGAATGCTTTGCAAGCAGCAGAGAATCTGTCCATCAGGCGTTGAGCTTCGTCAAAAGAAGTAGCCACAAGCGCAGCAAACAGTAAGTCACGAATTACTCTGGTTCGAGTTCGAGTTTTGGCCTTAAACCTCCGAAGGTTGAAAAGGCCACCACTTGTCCTAAATTGAATTTTGTCCCCATCCTCGGTCTCAGCAAATGCATGTTTCAGCATTACGGAAAGGTAGAGGGCAAACAATACTGGGGCCATAACACATCCTTGCTTTGTGCCATTTGTGACGCCAAAGGAATCAGAGGTTTCACCATTTGAAACAACATTAGCTTTCATTCCCTCATGGAATGATATTATGACTTGCAACATGTTCTCGGGTATACCGAGCTTTCGCAAAACCTTCCACAAAGCAGCCCGGTTCACAGTGTCAAATGCTTTTGTGAGGTCTACAAACACCATATACAACTCCTGATTCTTTTCCCGAACTTTCTCAGCAACCTGTCTCAGGGAGAAAATCATATCTATGGTGCCCCGACCTGCACGAAAGCCACACTGCGACTCAGGGTAGATATCATAAACCACATGCTGCATGATTCGGTTCAAAATCAATCTGGCCAAGATCTTACCAGCTATAGAAAGAAGAGAAATGCCACGATGTTTATCACATGTCTTCCTATTTCCTTTGTTTTTGTACAAATGAAGAATTAGTGCATCTTTAAAGTCTTGTGGGACCATCCCCTGTCTCCAAATTTGGATAAATAATCCCAGCAATTTCTTCACAAGCTTTGTGCCACCATACTTAGATTTCTGGTGGGATTGCATCTTTACCTGGTGCTTTCCCAGACATAATTTGTTTAATAGCTGCTAAAACTTCCTGAAAGGTTGGTAGAAACGACAGCTCTGGAATTTCTGGACGTTGAGGAATTGATTCCAGAACACCCTCTTCAGTAGAAGATGTGTTGTTGAGGACGTTATCGAAATGTTCCGTCCACCGTTTCAAAATTTCAGCCTTGTCTGTCAAGAGGTCCCCATTTGCTGAAGTAATCAGTGAGAGACTATTCTCCTGTGGCCCAAACACTTTCTTCATACCTTCGTAAAAGGCTTTTGAGTCCTTCCTATCGAATGCTCCTTGAAGATAGGTAGCCTGTGCAGACCACCATGCCTCTTTTATTGTACGCAGGGCCCTTGAACCTGGGCTTTACAGGTTGTGTAGGCTTTCTTTTTGCCTGGAGAGTTTTTATCCTTGATCCAAGATTTGTGTGAACTATGCATTTTCTGGATTAGAGCTTGTACTGCTTGGTTGTTCTCATCGAACCAATCCTGGTGCTTGCGGATGGGCAACCCGAACACCTCAAGAGATGTTGAGTGAGTAGCTTCACGCAAAGCCTTCCAGGATGATTCAATGTCATTACTGATTTCCACAGAGTCCAGCGCTGCATCAAGCTTTTCCGCAAGTATAGTTTGCTGACCAACAGATTTTAAAGGTAGGGTGTTTATACGCTTTGGAACAGAAAACTTTTTCACTCTTCTGCGATTTAAATGGAGTGATGCTTTACTACGAAGCAGAGCGTGATCTGAAAGAAAGCAAGTGGTATGAAAAGATCTTGTCAATTTGAAGTCGTTACGATCCCGTCTTTTTGTTATCACATAGTCAATCATGTGCCAGTCTTTGGAGCGCGGGTGCATTCATATGGTCTTAAAGCGATTTTTCTGCTGAAAACATGTGTTTGTGACGCACATGTCAAACTTTTTGCAGAAAGGAAGAAGTCTAAGTCCATTCGAATTCATATGTCCAATACCATGGTGACCCAGAACTCCTTCCCCCGACTGAAAAATACTTCCAACCCGAACATTGAAATCACCCATAAGGATAATTTTATCCTTATATCGAATCCCAGAGATAACACTCCGAAGTTGGTTGTAGAAGTTATCCTTTTCTTGCTCTGGGCTAGCCAAAGTCGGTGCATAACAACTAACAAAACTGCACGAGTATCGTGCTCCAGCTCTAGAGTCGGTGTCATAATGCGGTCAGAAAAACCCTCAGGAAGCAATGGAAGAGTACGAGCTAAGTCAGATCTTATGGCAAAGCCAACACCTGAATGACGTGGCTCAGTTTCACTCTTGAAACTCCAATAAAAATCATATCCACCTTTCACCTCAGTCAAGTGTGATATGCCGGAAGTCGAGTTTCATTAAGTGCCGCTATGTCGATATTATACTTTTTCAGTTCAAGACATACAAGGGCTGTTTTTCGCTCTGGTGAAGAGTCATTATCCTGAAGCGTTCTCACATTCCAAGATCCGAAGAAAAATTTGTTGTATTTCGAATTGTTTTGACTGCGTGATTGGATACCCAGACAACTGCAGTTTGCTGCCAAGGTTAAAGTGAGCATGCAATGTTTAGGGCTCCTTTTCTCGCCCCCACCCCAGTTAAGGGGAAAGCAGTGCTAATCCTAAATAGGCCTGCTTTGTCACCGATAGAGGACACGAACCGCACAATTGCTCACGGATTTTGTGCGAGAACGGCCATCACCCATTGGCCTGCCATTGTGCAGTTATCCAGCTAGAGACTCCCAGCAATATCCTTTGCCTGTCCCCGTCACTTTCACACTATCGCCAATGGACTTTTTGGACTTGCTTTGCGTGTAGGAGTTAATGATAACACACATAAGTTATTAAAACATGGATTAAGTCGCCAGAAACCCACACAAGCTTTGATTATAGTGGTGATGGCTTGTGTAGCACCATCCACACTTCTTGAAACTGCTGATAACACACCATCGGTGCAAAAGTTTGCCACAGAAAGATGCACCCTCAGTCTTGTTAAGGCAGACATCTAGGAGAAAGAAAACTCTGATGTAAAACCTGAGGTATGTATATATATATATATATATATATATATATATATATATATATATATATATATATATATATTATGTTAATAACTATTCTCTGTTGGTGTAAAAAAAAACGGATAACACAATTTGCAAATAAAAATATATTAAAACAAATAGGTATCTGTGAAAAAACTTTGAAAAAAGGAAAGGACTAAAAACATCCAAGTAGGCAGAAAAAGTCATCGCCCAGTGCTGTAATGTCTACTCCAAAGAAAAAAAAACAATTGACTAAATACGAAAAATGTAAAGTGCTCAATACGCTAAGTAGATCAGCCTATAAAAAAATCCCGGTGAGGCAGGAACTACCTACCTAGGATTCATTTAGTTGAAACCTACGTTAGTAGTTCTTGGCTCACTAGGATTTTATTTATTTATATATATATATATATATATATATATTTATATATGTGTGTGTGTGTTAAAGTAATAGTTCTGAGCATTTATAAATATATATAGATATAAATGATAGAAATTATTAGGAGGATTTGATAATTCATAATTAAGTAATTCATCGAGTCTTAAACCTCAACAGAATGCTGAAAACACTAGACGGCCGTTTCGTCCTATATTTGGGACTCAACTCAACAGCAGTGCGCATTCACTACCGAGAATTGAAACCCTGACAGTTAGGTTATCATGCAAACGTCATACCAACTGTTCAACGGGTCTCGGTGACGAAGAGGTAGCAGATGAAGCAGAAGATGGTTAGAGAGAATCTCAGTTGAGTTCCACCACGGAATTTGTGAGCGAGAAGAGCTATATTGAATGTGATTTCTGCATTCTGTTGAGGTTTCAGACTCGATGAATTACTTATATATATATATATATATATATATATATATATATATATATATATATATATATATATATATATATATATATATCGTAATTTCCGGTCTATAGGACAGATTTAAAAATGTCCCCCCAAATTACCTTGTGTCCAATATAATATTTGAGCGGGACTTGAAGAACAGAAAAATATGGGGTTCCCCGGGAATCAGTGCACGCAAAGACCTTAGCTCGGAGACTAGCACTCCTGGAAGTGAACAAACATATTTTTAATTTCACAATATTTTGCTGCTTGTTTTGAAGAAATAACAAATTATAAGTATACTGTTCCTTGCTTTCTGTGTGTGTTTATATATATATATATATATATATATATATATATATATATATATATATATATATATATATATATATATATAAAGTTTTTAGAAATTTCCTTCCTGCATGTATTGTATGGGATTTCCTTTACCAAACAGTACCATATTTATGTTTTTTGACCTTCTATCATATACATCAGTGTTCCCTGATAGCGATAGATATCTTTGTTGTTATTATGATTTTACTCACTGTGTAGATTTTGCTCCCTAAAAAACAACTGAAACAATTATATATATTTATTTGTATATTTATATATATGTGTGCTTGTGTTTATGTACGGGGGTGTGTACTGTACATTTAGCAGACGTTGTATATCACAACATTAAAACGGTCAACAGAATTAGGCCAGGAAATAACTCATCAAAATCACGCAAAATGGGTTTAAATATATTATTCATTCAATTTTAAGCTCTCAGTCTAAATTTGTTGATTATTGGCTTTCATAAATGTGCAATTTCTACATCAGTTACATACCGACCAAAAAAATATTCTATATGATTAACCTGACACTTTGATCATTGTCAGTCTGACTGTCTGCGTACTGCTACTGTCCCAGACACAGACGTCTCAAGAGATTTATATTTCTAATTCAGTGTCTTTTTATCATATCGACTTTTGAATCCCTCGTGGCTAAATTTAAAACAAAAACATTTAATAGTCAATCTATAAATGTATAATAGATTAGCATGTATAAACGTTTAATAGATTGTTTTCTGAACAAACGAAACGAAAAATTCTCACGATATCTATATTATGAAGGATTATCAACGCCTGAATTTTAAAAATCCAATGCAATAACGCCAGCCAATATTTTAGAAAATTTCTGAACAAAATGGAGTTTAATATCGCAGATGTTGGTTTTTCTTTTTAATTCTCCACTCATGTCGACGGTCATATGTTTAAGCTGCAAAATTCTCCCTCCCTATTGTTTTTAAAGAAACGTATTTGATAAAATGGCGAGCAAAGGATATGAGATCCCTAGGTGCAAAAATCATGCGTAATTTTTACGAAAACTTTCTAAGTTTATAGTAATTTTAAAATGTAGACTTAAAACAACAGCTTAGCTTTGAAAACCCAATAGCAAAAACTCTAAAACAGAAGAACGAATAAACAAATTAAATTGCATTAAATACTAAATGGTATTCATGAGCGAAATATCCAAAATTCTTCAAAAATACTATAAGGGAATAGCTATTGCGGAAGAAAACTTTGAACGCACAAGGAATTGAGTTCTTAAAGACGGGAACTCAGAAGAGAATTTCCAACAAGCAGGAACGCAAGAAGATATAAGGTATCTATTGTAGAGCTTGGAGAGAACAGGAGCCATCTCAGGAGCCGATTTCGTTAGGACTGTTGCGAGCACACCATCAATTCCACGTGCTTTGATAAGATGCAGATGATAGCAGAAACTGTGGATAGAGTTATATGCATACCACATAATACACACTCATTTCTAAGTGAAACGTCAGACAAAGATAATCCAGATGAGTGAAATGTAGAATTGGAAGAGAATTAACGAACAAAGCTTTATCAAAAGAAGACGATAAGATCTCAAATTGAGTGAAGAGTGGGGAAAAGGAACTTGCCATTATTTAACACACTATTACAAATCTAGCAGTAGTCATGAGAACCAAACTTGCTAGAGGCTATACGGGCCCACATTCTGTTCTAACGAAGTCATAGATTCATAGGGGATACGCTTACTATTATTACGAACAGACACAAACAGGCGCCTGTTGTGGTCAGAACAATCACGTTGGTGCAGTCGCAAAAGGGGATTCATGTGGGCTATAGTGGCTGAACATGCGGATGTGAACCAAAGAGAAAATGTTGGTTTCATCTGGTATTTCCGAGATGGAACAAAAGAATCGATGTTAGATTTTATCCCAGAATAAACCTCAATGGCAAAATTCTCAGTAGATAGATTAAATATTTCATTCTGAAGGGTGTCGTGAAGATAATCACGAAATGAATTCCAATCGGTACGCTGATAATAGGAATGGTCTTGTGAATGGTGGGTTCATGTCTAATAGATGATTCAAAAGAAATATCAACAGATACTACACCGTGATCCGAATTGCCAAGAGGACAGAGTTGCGATGCCAGGAGAGGAGGTTAGGAACAAATCAAATAATGAAGTTTGTTGATCAGAATTATTATGGGAACCAATAGGGAAAACTATTATTTGATTGAGAAACTATGCAAACGAACACTTGAATATCTAAATATAAGTCATTTCCTTTTTCGGGACCAATTGTTATATCGGTATCATTCTAACTAACTGTTCCTTAAACATATAACAGATAATGGAAAATTATTGAGGTATGACAATATTTTATGAAAATTCAGTGGATTGATAAAATTTTCACACAAAAAAACTGAACTCTATCAAAAAATGGTAATATTGTGCATGTGATGGGATGACGGGCTATTATTCATATAGATTTCATAAAACGCACTGAAATACACAGGGCATGTTTATACATTCAGCAGCTGCAACGTGTCTATAAATGATTGAACAAAAAACGCCCTGCTTTCGTTAATAGGAAAGTGTTGTGTTCATTCCATGGCAGCACAAGGATGCTTGCATCAAGTATAACGCAGTAAAAAAAAAAAAATTAAACTCGGTTCTTCGATTTTACCCCACCGGCCATATACACCTGATCTTGCACGAACCGATTATACTTTCCGAGCACTGCAAGTTCTGTAATGAAAATCAAATTAAAGATTACTTTGAATAATTTTTCCCATCAGACCCTGCCAAATTTTATTTGAATTCTATCGAAGTTATTACAAATAATGTTGAGTATATAATTGAATAAATTATAAGTGCACTTTAATTTTTAAGAATAAATTTGATAAATACTAACGGAAATTTTTATACCTAAAGCTAATATATACCGAAAACTTCTGCCTAACAGTAAAACAGTCTGCATATTTGTGAACTTCTCACTTGGAAGAATTTATTTAAATATTATTATAATCATATGCACAAGTTATTTATTTTCTGATCCTATATGAATAGTATTTTTCACGTCTATGTTTTCAATATTTCAATGTTAATATTAACTAAGTTCTTTTTAATCATTTAACACGAAGCAAGACAAGCAAGACACTAAGACGCAAGGAATTACTGAGTATGAGAGAATATGTGAAAAATATATTATTAGGTGGAAAGAACAAGAAACGAAAAAGAATTAATGATAAAAATTGTCATTGCATTTCAGTTTTTTCAGACGAAATTTGACTGGAAAGCGAGAATACGGATATAGTTCTACAAGCGAGAAGTGTAAGGAAAAACTGCTAGCATAGAATAGCATCTAATCACTTCAACTGTAAGTTGATGATATCTTTAGTCAATCTAGTACTGCGCTTAAATCCATAATGTCTAGGTGCCACAGAAAAATTTCATCAGAACAATTACTATGAAAGTATTTATAGAAAAGGCACAGGGAAAGTTAAAATATAAATTTATCGATGAGTGGGGTATCTTGATTTTTTTAAATATTTTATTTCTCATTACTCTTCAAAAGATTACCGTATTTTAGGAAACAAATATTATTTATTCCGTGTAAATTGCTCAAAATTATTCCAACTGTTGTATTCGTGGCGTAGGGATATGTAGTGGATATTGTTCAGCCAGATGACGTGTGAGTATCTGAAATCTTACTTCTCTAAATTCATAATATTCTCATATTAAATCTAAATGAGGGAAAGTTATGTGCCATCAAAGAGAGTGTCTATAGAAATTTCATAGAATAAATATCTTTTCAGGAACTAATGTCTTCGTTTTCTTTTGTCATATCACTCCTGATTATTAAGTTCAATTTTTTATTATTTAAATTTTCTCGTCTAGATTAAATACTAAAATAACCTCATTTAATATCGAAAAAAGTTATGAAGAAAGAATATGAGATTTATTTATTTTTTATATATATTTTGGTTTTATGTTACTTTTCCGACGAGAAATTGTTTTCTGTTCAAGGGATTAACTAAAGGAATTTCAAGTGATTGTCTTGGACACGCTTGTTGTCATAATGATGAGTGAATGCCAGTCACGTCCCCATGTGCGTCAAACCAACATTACACGTCCAAAAAGACGAAAAAATTCTTGGTCATGTAATTAAACTGTATGGTGTCTAGAACAATGTATTTTTAATCAAGAAAGGAAGAGAAAAATAATGTTTAAAAAACAAACCCAAATTAATCTTGAGACACAATCTATACAATTAAATTTGGAGAAGGAATAAACGGATGGGTACAGTAAAAAATAAATGACAGCTTTCAACATAAGGTGATGATTGACAACATATCAATTATGTGTCGTAAGTTCGGTTCCCACTAGGTGACCGACGCTTGTGCCTTTTTTTCTGAAAAATATTAAAAGAAACACTTAAAAGAAATAATAACAGTGATATGAAACATAAAACATGTTTTGTTATTGGTTAGCAAGGTAATTTGCAAAACGATACTAATGATGAAATCGGTTTTATTAATGGGATAAGTATCACATATAAACTTTGGTTGGAAAGGTGGAGAGATATTACCTCGCATGTTGGTTACAACTTTCATCAAAACGTTAGATATGCAGGACTGCTCAGCTTTTTATTTAAATGTTGACGTAAGATTTATCTGAGCACTAAATTTTTCAGGAGTATATATATTGTCATCCATAGACAGAGTGTTTCGTTGTATCACAGCTCATCAGTGTGGCTAGACGTCCGGTTGCCTCTGGCTAGAATCGAAAACCGGCTGAATTCGCGTCAGTCGGAAATTTTACCCTGAAGCCGTTGGCGCACGGCAGAGAAGAAGGGGAATTTAAGCGTATTTATTTTTAGATAAACACACAGTGACTGAGAGAACTCGATTCGATTTACCGAAGAGTCTTGCATTATTAGCCGTAATAGTCACTGTTTACAAACCCACACATCCTCCCAGAGAGCTCAACTGAAATAAATTTTTCAGGAGCATATATATTGTTGTAGCATACCTACGGACAATAATGAGTTTGTCCCCTATTCACATAAATTCAGTAGTAAATACTGCATGTTGGAAATTATTGTGGAATTCGTACGAATAAATATCTATTGTTTGAATAAATATCAATTCTTTGTGGAATTCTCTTGACTCATTTCTTGCAGTTGACTATTTCTTCTACGCGCCGCTGGCGAATCTTATATGTGCTGTTCGTTCCTAAGTATTATCGTTCATTAGCAACCTTCGTTCGATTATTCTATTCAGTAACCTTCTTTAAGTTACAAGATTTTATCTTATCCTGTTCGCCAAAATGGGGTGAGTGAAGAGAATTCGGAAAGAGTTGGATGAGTCTGATGGTGATTATGAAAATACGCCAGCTCCGAAGACTTGGATCGTTCTGATAAGAAAAGAACTCCCGAATTTGTTGGTGATGGTTTCAGACTCATCATGGATTCTTAGACCAAGTGCCCTGAGGAGGTAGTGCTGCCCTAGTTTAAAAGGGTTACTGCTGAAAGACCCTATATCTGACAACAGAACCCTGGTGCATTTATATAAGAAACTATGATATATCTACTGATAAGTCTAAAGAATTAGATAAACAAAAAAATTTGGGAGATATTTCACATAGAAATGTAGAGAAAAATAGAACCTACTACAAGAGACTGAGCATATATATATATATATATATATATATATATATATATATATATATATATATACACACACATATATACATATATATATATATATATATATATACACACATATATATATATATATATACACATATATATATATATATATACACATATATATATATATATATACACATATATATATATATATATATATGTATACACATATATATATATGTATACACATATATATATATATATATGTATGTATGTATGTATGTATGTATATATATATCAGGAAGCTAAAAAAAAGAAAAACAAAGAACATCGAAGAGAGAAAACCGTGAAAACATTTCCACAGAGGCCACACTGAATAAATAACGTCTGACCTGATGGCTTATTTTTGCACGATGCTCTGTCATTCGAAAGAAGATTTAACTGAAAAGACATGCTCATTGACCTCTGGATGAGTTTTGGAGTGAAAAGACAAATCGAGGCCGTGGTAATAGAAGCAAGAGAAGGAAAATATGTGCAGTCTCGTTGTAAATGATGAAAGCAAGAAGTAATTGAGTAGATAAAAGAGGGGGAATTAGTGATCGGGAAATCGAATAAAATAGATAGAAAAAAAACTACAAAAGAATGAATGAATCGAAGAGAGATATAGTTGAGAAAAGACTGGTTTTAAGAATTAGATATGGTGCCAGAGAGTAGCATTTCAAAATAAAAATAACTGCCAAATTAACAATAAAATCCAAGAGATCCGAGTCTAAAAGAAAAAAAGCGAGACAGAAAAGAGATATTTAAAAAAAGAAGATAATATGATTTTAAAAAGTGAAAAGACTATGAAAAAGAAGGAAAATAACAAAAGCAGCTGTACGATTAAAGCTAGAAATGTTTCTAGTATATTCCAGCCATACACGTATATGGAACTATTGTCATCACGTTTGGTAATTTACTACACTAAACCAAACTTGTATGTACTTCTCGACAATGTAATAAAGAAAAGATGGAAGAAAGGGCTATCAGTTGTAACTAGACAAAATGTGTGGTCATTTGCAAGAGGAATAGCCTACGATGCGAGTTAGAAAATGGAAACATTAAAATAAACCAATTATAGAAATTTAACTATTAGGTTCTCCCGAAAGCTCATGACGATTTTTAAGGGAAATTAAAAGACAAAGCAAATTTATTATCTGTCTATATTTCTGAGATGATGTATTATGTACACTATTTACATTATTCGGATTATTGTCCTCATCTTTTTGTGATAAACATGGCGATAAAGATGACGACAATAGTCCGAATAATGTAAATAAAACAAATTTATGCCATTAAATATTTATCGCATTAAATATGAATCATTTTTCTTCTCCATTTTTCCTTCAACTTAAAGATTCCATCTCCCCAGAATTTAGGTGGTTTCTCGACAAAGAACTCATTAAGGTGTTTTTTATGTTATCCAGAAAATTAAATGTTTTACCATTGAAGTTATTTTGCAAGGACCTGAAAAAATGAAAATCCGAAGGAAAAATGTCTACTGAATATGGTGGTAGGATAACACCCTCCAACCAAGCGTCAACAATTTTTTCTGGGTCATCAAATAAACGTGTGGTCTGGCATTATCCTGATGGAAAACAACATCTTTCCTGTTTGCCAATTCTAGGCGCTTTTCTTTAAATGCTACCTTTAATTCTTCCAGTTGTGAGCAGTACTTTTCAGAATCAATTGACTGGTTAATTGGCAGAAGTCATAGTACAGGATTCTTTTCCAATCCTAGCAGATGTACTGCATGACGTTCTTTGGATCAGTACCTTCTTTTGAGGTGGGTAAACTTTACTCTGTCCTTTACCTCAGAATCTTTTTTGCTGAACATTGATGTAAACGATCCATTTCTCATCACCAATTACAATTTGCTTCAAAAAGGGTGCATTTACATTACGTTTATGCAGCGAACCAAAGATGAAATCCCATCCAAAAGATTCTTTTCATTCAAATCATGTGGTACCCAAACATCGTAACAATTCGAGAACCCAAGCATCACTAAATGCTCATGGATGGTGGACTTTGATAAATTTAGTGATTCTGCCAATACCCGCGTTGTTTAATGTGGGTTATTCTCAATTAATGTCTTGATTTGGCTATCATCTGTAGTCGAGAATCTGCCTGAGCGTTCTTCATCAATAAGGCTAGAATCACCAACTGTAAACTTAGCGAATCACTTAGGGGTAGTTTTTCAGCTAAAGCATCTTCACCGTACACAACACATCTTTTTTGTTGCTTGCGAGGCATTTTTTCATTTATGGTAAAAAAACCTCATGTGTCTAAAAATGCACCTAATAATCTTTTATTTTCATAGGAATGCAAAATTGACACGAATTAAGTCATTTTAAATGTTCTTTCTCAAAATATAGTTTGAAGCGTGCACTAATCGGAAATGTAAGCATAATATATCTGTCGATAAATTTTACGTCTTTTAATGTATTGGAAATTCAGCAACTAAATATCAGCCTGCTCTTTCCGGATAACCCAATATTTGGAAAGTTTTATAAAAGATGGTCGGAAATATAACACTAAAAAACGAAGGGGCATTCGTGTAGGAAAAGATGCCGTTAAAAAGCTAAATGAAGTATTAAAAACAGATGAAACCGCGCAAAAGTTATGTGATATCAATCTTCCCATGTCAGTAAATGCTGAACGATTGTGTCACAGATATATAAGAGACTTGTGGCAATAGAGGTTTAGTTCTATCGAAGAATACTGACAATACCATGGACACATCATGTGAGCAATGTGGAAGTTTTAAGGAAAATGCTAACCAAAAGGATACATTTTTAAAACCAGAAATAGGCCATTGACACTTATGTTATGCATAATAAGGGAATGAGTTTTGGAGAATTTGACATTCACAGGATACATCGAAGGCAAAATGTACAGATGGAAACAGCAATCAAACTACGGAACGAACTTGTGTGAATGAAAGGCAGAACAGGAACAGAGATGGATTTTTCTTTTATGTGCCGTGTCCCTTCAGGACATAGGCGATCATGGTCCTCCACATGTTCCTGTATCTTGTAGTTCGTAATAAGTTTTATCTTTTAGTCATCTCTCCGAAACCCTGTTCTACCATCCATAACGCCCATCGAGTACGTTACGCGCTGCTTAGTTCAGTCCCGCTTTCCCTCAATCGGTTCTGTGAGGATCAGGTTCCCCAAGCCCTCATTCCTAGTTACCTGAGCGAGAAATTTCATCTGCCTCTTCCTGATCCTGATGTTACATATAAGATTCATTGTTGTTTCTATTCTCCCCAAAACCTCGTCTTTGTTCACATGTTCGTTCCATGGTATTCTCGGCATCTACATTTCTGTTATTTCAAGTTTCTTCCTCATCTGTGAGGAGATTGTCCAGCATTCGCTGCTATAGAAAAAAGATATTACATAACAGTTCAGTACACTTTTCTTTGTATCCAATGATATTTTTCTGTCTCGTAATACACTGCTTAGCTTTTGCAATGCATCTTTGGTCATCCCAATACTTCTTTGGATTTCAATGTCGCATTTTCCATCCTCTGTTAGAACACATCCTAGATATTTAAATTTCGGTACCTGTTTGATTTTAGAATCCTCGACTTGTAATTTGTATTGTGGGCTCATCCTTTTGCTGATAACCATGCATTCTGTCTACTTGTAGTTTATATGTAGTCCTTTCTTCTCGCTTTCCTTAAGTGCTGTGTCTCTTCAGGAAGTAAGCAATGATGTTCCTGTCCCTTGTGGCGATTAATAAGTTTTATCTTTTTGTTATTTCTCCCAAACACTGTTCTACTATCCCTTTGCGCAAGCCCATCAAATGTGTTACGCGTTTCTTTCCTCTGTACCCCTTTCCCTCAATCGCTTCTGTGAATATCAGATTTTTCAATCCCTCATTCCTCACTAAGTTCCCACGAAATTTCAACTGCCTCTTGTGATGTTAAGTATGAGTTTCCTATTTGTTTCCATTTTCTCTAAAACTTCCTCCTTGGTCACATGTTCTGTCTATTTTATTCTGTAAAACCACATTGCTGCTGCTTCGTCTCTTCATCTTTGAGGAGATTTTCCAGCATTCCCTGCCGTATAGAAGGACAGATATCACGTAACAGTTCAGTATAATTTTGTTTGTTTCTAAAGAAATTTTTCTGTCTCCTAATACTCTGCTTAACTTTTAGAATGCATCTTTGGCCATCCCAATGCGTTTTTGAATATCAGTGCTGCAAGTTCCGTTCTCTGTTAGAACACTTCCCTGATATTTAAATTTCTATACGTGTTCGATTTCAGTATCCCTGAATTGCAATTTGCGTTTTGGGCTCATGAATTCTGTCTTTTTATAGTTCGTGCATAGACTTATGAATACTAAGTGAAAAAAAAAACAATGCTTTCAGATCCAGAAGATAATAATTTGTGAAGAGCTATGGTCAGTCACGTCCTGAATAGTGAAGGCGCATAAAACATGAATAAAATCAAACTTGGTAAAGAATTAAAATACATCGGTATGAAACAGCATCGGTGTGTATACTTGTCTACGGAACTATTATCACAGTAGTGAGATATTTCCGCAATGAAGGCTTCGGTGTTTTGACCTTAGAGGTTAACAAGTTAGTTAAAGTATATAGCGAATTCAATTTCCCTTGGTATCCTGTACTTATGCCTGGTGCGAGATTAAATTAAGATTAATAAATACCAATAAGTGATAACGAAGAAGAATATGAGAAATGGAAAAAGAGACGAACAAAAGAGACGCGATGATAGAAATGTTCACACACGTGGACACGCGAAAAAGGAAAGATGAATATGAAGGAGTGAAAAAGAGGTAGGAAGAGAGAGAGAGAGAAAGAGAGAGAAAGAGAGAGAGAGAGAGAGATGTCAGCAGACAGGGAAGAGAAAGGAAAAAGAGAGAGGCCACGAAAAATCGAACACCAACGGAATCAGGTTTGTCATGTAATATTTCCAGCAGCGAAGTAGTTCTGCCTTTGTGAAAGTCAACAATAAGGCTAATTAGTTGGACAGTCAGAACGTTTAGTTCTGTTCCCAATCAGGATTTTGTAATTTGCTCGACGACATATTTCAGACAAATCTAACCTTAAAACGAAAAGGAAAAAAATGTAGATCTCAAATCTCTCTCTCTCTCTCTCTCTCTCTCTCTCTCTCACTTCCTATATATATATATATATATATATATATATATATATATATATATATATATATATATATATGTGGTGCATTGGGTAAATTGTCGTCATTATATATTCTTAATGTCAACCACGTGCTTTGTTTGGTTTTGATCTTGTCGACTGCACAATATAGTTAGGCACAGTCTGTGAGAAAAAGATCACCATGACGCAATTCACTTCGGCAGAAATTAAGAAACGGCATTCTGCACTGCTTGGCATTCGCGCCGGAATCTCCAATACGAACATTTCAGGATGTTTGGATGTCAATCTGAGGACTGTGCTGAGGGTTTGGAAAGAGTTGGAGGAATCTAATATTGATTACTAAGTTTGGCAGCTCGGACAACTCACTCTGATCGTTCTGATAAAAAAAGAACACGCGAATTTGTTGGGGAGGGCCTCAGAGTCAACATGGGGACCTACATCAAGTGCCTTGAGAAGGTAGTGCTATCCTGGATCAAGAAGATCGCTGCTGGGAAGACTCTAAGTCTGGCAACAAGTCTCTGCACCATGCCACACAAGCAGGAGAAATTTCTGCGACCACATCCCCACTTACATCTGGCTACCTAACTCCCCAGACTGCAGCCTCCTTGATTATTATGTGTGGGGTGCAGTTGAGTGAGAGACCAAAAAAACTACTTGTAGCACCAAGGATGAACTGAAGACAAGGATTATGGAAGCATTCGCGGAATTAAACAAGAAGACCGCCCAGAAGAGTTGCAGAGGATTCCGAAGTCGACTGGAGGTTAGGATTGATGCGAATGGCGATTTTATTAAATAAATTTACTCTTTAGTATTTCAGGATATTTTTGTGTAATTGTGTAAATATATATGTAAAAAGAAGTTGTCAGTGTTATTTTCATTTTTGCGTAAACGCTACCTAACCCTTAACATACGTTGAGGTGCACATGACGTGTGTGTGTGTGTGGGGGGATAGCTATGATTCCAGACATAAAATGTATTGCACTTGATTTCGATTGTCAACTTTGAATGTTATAAGATCCTCTGCTTTACTTTAAATTCAATTATATATGGTCTAAATTTTGCTGTACTTGACTTGTATAAAAATCTAGAAATATACAGAAATGCATATATATATTTATTTTAAAGACATTTATGATATGTTTAACGTTCTTTTTATAGATACAAGTATTTAAGCAAATGCTCTGTTTTATAATAAACAGTATTAAATAACATTTACCGGCCTGAATTTATTATAAAACAGAGCATTTGCTTAAATACTTGTATCTATAAAAAGAACGTTAAACATATCATAAATGTCTTTAAATAAATTGTCGGACTTTGTCCAATTCAATATATATATATATATATATATATATATATATATATATATATATATATATATGTATGTATGTATGTATGTATAAAAATATAAATATAGAAATAGAAATAGCTCTAATTGTATAAAATACAAGACCTACATTAAATCTGTGCCTGTGATGGTGATTGCAGAGTGTAGCCTTGCTTTTGTTTTTGTGAAGGTAGACTTAATAATTTTTTTCACCCTGAGTTGAAAGTTTAATTCCATAGTCAAAGGCAATGATGAACCGAACTGATGTCAGCGTGTCTCTTTCTCTCTCTTAGATTCCAGCTGAGATGAAAAAAATTATAAAATTAGATACTTAATTTTGGAAATAAATATATTTTTTCATTTAATAAGTTTCAGTGTAAAATAAATTATTCTCCATTTATAGTTTACAATGTGCTAAGTACAGATAAATTGTATTCTCCGCCAATTTCTGAGCATCAGCCCAAATAAAGGTTTGATCAGAACATTATGAAAATAATTGCGTGACAAATATGTTTACACTGCAAAGATTAAACTAATTTATAAATGTCAATACAATGTCGACGTGACGTATTTTTAAAGAGACCTAATATACTGGATGCGATAAAGTAAGGTATCAAATATGCGTTCCATAAATTATTTTTGTTTTTACACTTTTATGTAAATCGTAATAAAAGCACAAATTATAGTAAAAGCATGCAAATGTAAGTGCAATGTATAAAAGGCTTAACCAATATATAAGCAGCCTGAAAAGTTGTTATAAGCTAAAGTTCTATGTTCTCACTATACGACGATGGATCTGTATAATGAATATTTGTGACTGAAGTAAATGTCTTAAAAAGGAACGCAATTATGCCGAAAATATACATTGTGCGAATTAGATGTTTTTTATATAATTCATTTGCCATCTTATAACACAAACTTATTAAGTTTAATGTTGGTATGAAACTTTAAACTGTACAATAGTTATTATATGTAATTAATATTAATAATTGAATTATATGCATTTATAAAGAAGTCATCCATAGCTTACTAGAAGGACTTTTTAAAGGTGCGAAGGAGTTTGGTAAATCACTTCAATCATGAGTGTGCGTATCTTTCTTCTGATAAGACTCGTGAGTTAAGCGATTTCCTCTAATTTTAATTATGATAGGATAAAGATCAAATAAGAAACTTTTATAAATCTAATATGCTGTTTGATTTTCATTGATTAAGTAGACTTCATGGTCATTTGCCTTGTCAAGCAGCGTTCGTGTGTATAAGTTATGTGTATAAGTGCATCATGATTGAAGTTTGTCTATACTGGATTCGGATGATAGTATATTATTTTGTATATATGTGTATGTGCGTGTAATAGTATTAATAGTAGTAATCATTTCTGTTTGGTGGTTACCCGCATGTTGATTTGGGAACGTTTTTACGTAGCATTGATTGTGGTAGAAGTAGTTGTAGATCTTAGATTTGTTAAGCATGAATTTTATAAATAATATAGTGTTTGACGTGTGCTTATAGATTGTAAAATATTTATCATGATTCCCTTGAAATATTTCCTGCATAAATAATTATGTTTTGTTATAATTAAGGCTCATTTATAAAATCGAATTTATGGCCAGTTGTGTTTCTCTGTATTATGAGTGAGTTTAAACTGTTGTCCCAACGTAAGTCTCCCTTATATTTGTTGGTCTCTTTTATGTTTACTTTATGTTTCAAAATATCATAGTCGCTACCCCGAGAAATACCGAAGAAACAACACTACAAAATTAACTACGTAAATTTAGCATAATTACAACACTATCCGATAAAAGAGCCGGAATAATCATAATGGACACCAACAACTTCATTTAAAAATTATAAAAACTTACAAAAACAAACAGTAAACACAAAAGCAAAAACAGTGAAGAAACTACACACACACACACACATACACACATATATATATATATATATATATATATATATATATATATATATATATATATGAGAGAGAGAGAGAGAGAGAGAGTAAGAACAGATGGAGTAAAATACACCGTTCGTAGCATTTACATTTAAAAAAGTGCTCAATACAAAGTAGAGCAAGACATTATTATTATATTTTTCTTATAAGAGATTATAATAAAAACATGTTGAAATCGCTACACAAAAGCATTCATGTTTCAATACTATGGTTGTACTTCTTCAGGTGATGGTAAATAATTGGTGATTAAATGATTTTTAAGAAATTTAAAAACAATGTGTTACCTCTTTTCCGAAATTTAAAGGAGGATCAAAAATAACAATAGGCTTGTGGATTTGTCTTGATTAACCAATTAGATCAGATCTACGCTAAATACAATAGTAAGCTCAGAGGGTGGGGTTGGGTGAGTTATTTTTTCATCTCACGATAAACCGGAACATAGAATTGCCATCACTGACGATTGTGAAAATATACCAGCGTCAAATGTATCGTGTTTGTAGACAAATATCACATGTTCAATTTTTTGAAAGTGCGTTGAATGGAGGGTGGATTAATTAGACGTACAGTTAACGTAAAAATTTTTTTTTTAAATGTTTATATTCAGTAAGCTTCTTAAATGGGCCTGTAGATAAAATAAAAAATGTGGAACATCTATATATGATATTAATAATACTAACTGGGCGGCAATACAAAGCAATATTTAAACTGAATTAAAAAAATAAGGCAATTCTCTGTAAAGAGTGGACCATTATATACTAATAAAATATGGCTGTAAAAAATGTTAATACGTATTTTTTTAAAAATATTAACAATATTTTAATGTAAGAGATAAACTGTTTCGGCAATTTAAAGTTAATTCATTCCTTTGGTGTAACATATTTTGTCAGCAAATTTGATTATATGTAATTTTTCATGTAAATATAAGAAACACAGTTCATTTTAAATTTACGAGTTGTAATTATTATTTAATATTTTCTATTTTACCGTAAAAGTTTTATTAACATCTTTTAAGATCCAAAACTATTTGGAAAGGGTCGTCTTACTTCAGTACGCGTTATTGGAGAAAGATAATACATGTTGGTACGACCTACTTTTAAAGGAATTCTTGATACTCCCGATATAAAATTGTTTAACTTTTGGATTTTCTATACTAGAAATAGTGCTTACGTAAACAAGAGAATCTGTTTGACATCGGTTTTGTAATGGATATTCGTTACAATTTCTATAATTACACATATTGGTATTATCTGCGTTTGTTACTTTGGAATAGCAATTATTACTCAGGTTTTTTGTTGTTCCACATTTTTTTAATTTTATCTACAGGTCCCTTTAACAAGCTTCTTAAAAATAAAAAAAATAAAAATTAAATAAACTTTCTGTTAACTGTACGTCTGATTAATGTACCCCCACTAAATTTACGATGCCTAAGATTTAAAATGATTGTTTTAAATGAATAGCTATTCTTGAAGCTTTCTTTTTAGCTTTAACTGAAAGCTAAATGATTATATTTACTATTTCCAGTAAGCAAAATACTCTGGTATATTTCACATGGAAATGATATGGATTGAATTCTCAACTTTGTTGACACAATTGTAAACGAAATTAATTATTGCTTTTAAAAGACAAATATCAAATATATAATTGTGACACGTTATTTGAGGAATATTAGCAAATTTAAATTAATCTGACTTGAAACAAATATACTTATAGCATAAAACGTGGTACAGAATCATTTCTTAACCACGAAGTCTTGGTTTTCTGACGTACTGATTGATTTATTGGCAGCGTAACGTGTTGATATCGAACTATGGTTGAAATTAACATAAATTGACGAAATCTAAGTGAAAGCTTTGTTTTTGGTTTTTAACTACATAGTAATTCTTAAAAAAATATATTTTCGGCAATTATTTAATATTTTATTGGATTTTAATTACTTTAGCTTTATAGCATTAAGTTTTTATCAAAATAATTCTCACAAAAAAAAGAATAAACGTAAAAATGTATAAAAACTACTAACAAAGAATATTTAATTGAAGTATGACCCATAAAATAAATACATAAAATAAAAATATTGAGAGAAATAGGAATTTAAAAAGTAAATATTACTTTAAATTTTAAACTTTAAAATTTTGAAGACATGATTTGCAAAGCCTGTTGAGACGTAAACACGATAAAACACAGAAATGAATAATGAAACAATAGCAGATTTTTCCGGGAGGACAATTCTTAAATTACGTAACGAACATCCATAGTTACGGGTATGTATCTACACTTTAAAAAAAAATTAAAAATTATTTAAAAAATCTTTGTGCAAAACGACATTTATTTCACGTTTCAATTTTTGATTCGTAAAAATAATTTTCCCATAATAAGAATATGTTAGAGGGGCCTGTAGATAAAACCTGGTTAAATAATGCGGAAATTTAAACGATTTAAATTATTATAATTAAAAAATAAAACAATTCTTGTAAAGATTCATTATTCATCGAAAAACATTACTTTCTTAAAACAATAGTGTCCTTAATAAATCTTATTTATGAAAGCAATTAAAAGCTTTCTAATTAGATAATGTCATTGTTTCATTGTATTATCATTTTTCAGTTAGTTTGGAAAAAATGATTGATTTATATTATCTGAGGTGCCCTGCTTTTAAATAATGAAAACAATTTTGAGATTTCTCGAAATATTAAGTAAGTGGGTGGGGGAGGAACATGTGTAAAAATATGTCTTTTACTAAAATTTTCGAAAAACATTTTTAAATTACTTCATTTATTTGAGAATATGTCTTTAAAGTTTCATTAAAATCCGACAATTATTTGACTTCTGCAACAAATACAAAATCAATTTGTTTTTCACCTGAAAAAGGGCGATAAACACCAGTGAAAACCATCTTCAACGAAACCAAGAAAGACTATGAAACAGACCTAAAAGTTAGTGGATCCCCGACAACACTCACATACACACTACGCAGCACAAAAAAGCCAATAGGAAAAGAAAAACTATATGGTTCAACCCACCCTACAAAACAAAAACGTAACAAAAATATTCATTAAAAATATACACAAATGCTTCCTCTCCACAATATATTCAATAAAAACACAGTAAAAATCAGCTACAGTTACACCGAGAACATGACACAAATAATTAAAAAGCACAGCAGCGAAACAACCAACAAACCACTTGAATTCATCAAACCCACATGTAAATGCAGGACAAATAGTGAATGTTTCTTAAACGCTATTAGCTTGAAAAACAACCTCATATACCAAACCAATGCGAAATCAACAGAAAACGAAGAAAAGATATACATAGGAGTACCTGAAGGAATCTAGAAACAAAGAAACTACACACACAAAACATCCATTAAAAATAGTAAATACGCGAACAGCACAATGCTTTCTAAACATATATGAGAGAAATTAAAACAAAATCACACCAAAAATATCATGTAAAATAAAGAAAATATTATGTAAAATAAGTAGCAAATTGCTATAATTACCATCCCAGAGCAACGCAAAATGTTAAATAAGCGATCAGAACACATCTCAAAATACATAGACGAAAACTAATTTTCACTGCGTTACTTCAGAATTGGAAACTGAAAATGTACTAGAATAAAGAAAATAAATAAATAAAAACAAAAATAAGTCAAATAAATTAATCCAAACCAATAAATAAGTAAACAAACTAAGTAAATAATAAACAAATTAACAAACAACGAACGTATTCAGAAACACAAGTAAACGTAATAATAACAATAAATATTAAAATAGCTAATAATTAAAAAAAAGTTCGCAAGAAACATTATAAATAGCCCCAAAACTACACTCAGACCCACAATTATTCCCACTAAATAGCCCATAAAATAATTCGAAACATAACAGTTACCGCGCATGAAATAAACCGTTAGAATAATACAAGAGACCAATACTGCATCACTGATATGTATGTATTAAAAGATGAGCAAAAAGACAACGCATATAGTCTGACGAATGCGCTTAGCATGAAACAGACTGATACCCCTTGGTGTTTTCTTCAATGTCCTCTTTATATATATATATATATATATATATATATATATATATATATATATATATATATATATATATATATATATATATATATATGTGTGTGTGTGTGTGTGTGTGTATCCGAATGTAATCAGAACGAAAATGAAAATAATATATAAATTCTAACGTTCACCGCATTAATTCAAAAGAGGGCTCAATACCGATAGTAGATCAACAATTATTTATTATAATTTTCTTTCTTATAGACAATAACTCACTACAAAGATGCAACTTCGTTTCGGTGCATTTAGTTGCGAACCAAAAAGGTTATAGAAAATTCTGTTTGTTAGCAGACCATATGTGGAACATCACTTCCTTTTTTCTATTTGTTTGAAAGAAAAGTAAATTTTAAGAGAGAATGTGTAAGGATAAAGAAAAGATAGAAAAGAGTGACAGAATGAAACAATAGTGAGTTCGGTGAAGGATTGTTGAGATGTTATATTAACAACAACGGTCAAGGGTTTAGGCCCACTATTTCCAAGCCTCCCAAGAGTGAGTATTAGTGAAGAAAGGTGGGAATAGGAGAGAGTAAGACGATGAAAGAGGAAGGAGGGATAAGTTCAAACGATGGTTATAGTAGTAATTGGAAACTTTTTTGGTAACTTTAAAACAAAGCCAGAGCTGAATTGCGTATATTTAGGCTGGAATTATTGCTACTCGTTTTGTAATCAATGAATGTATTTTATAAATTAATAAATTAAGAGTTGGACATTTTTTCTTGATATGTTGAATACATATCTTCTTTGTTTTTTTTTTAATAATAAGTTTTAATTCAGAATTTAAGATATAAGTAGAAAGGTATATAATATACAGGATATTAATACAACTTTCATAAGCAAATTTTGACTTATTGTTGGACTGTATATCCTGTAGAATAAGTATGGGTGTAAATCAACTTATCTGATAGTATTACTAGTATATATATATATATATATGCAAAACATTTGAAGAATCATAATCTAAGATAGATTAGTAGAAAGGTATATAAGAGGGAGGAAAGTATATCAAAGGAAGTGAGTTATAATTTTAAACGTTTTGGGTTATGGATTTGAAAGGCTTTAATGTTAGATATTTAATATATACCTACAAAAACTGTTGTTTCAAATCTTTGATTTAATAATTGGCTGTTGTACCAAACTTTAATAATACATACTTGTTTCTGCACACATAAAAAGCAACGTACAAAGATCCTTAAGTTCTGGCTTGTTTCAGGATATTCCATTTAACCTTAGGTGTTCTGATTTCCTCCTTCAGTTTCCAAAAGTATTTAGAAAGTGATGTCATATTGCATTTGCTTATATTAGTAAAAGAGGATATGTGATTGTAATAACTATCCTTAAAAGTTCTTCTAGTAAATGTCCCATACCGTGTAATATCCTTGGGGTTCTCATTTGATGAGACATAGCACATATATACAATGGATTTCGTTAGGTACCAGTTTGATAATGGACATTGATTGGAGATTCTGCAATTACATAGCTCGGTTACCTGGGGTATATTAGAATTTGTGTTTAGGTTGCGTTTATTCTCGTTATAAAGTTTCAGTATTCCATTGTTGTGTAACTTAATAATTTTATCTAGATTTCTAGAACAGCTATAACTATTCTTTAGTGTATTGCGGTTGAAGATTTGACTTAATTTACTATTCGTAGGAAAGTGTTGTTAATTAGATTTAAAAATTTGTGTCCCAATCTGTCACGGACTAATTTGTTGAAGGGAGGTGTATACCAAATTATTTTTCTTCCTGTATTGTTCTTTCTAGAGTAACTATAATGTTCCCTATATTTAATTTCGGAAGATCTGTAGCCTCTGTGGTTAAGGTTTTTCATAAACAGTTTTGTGTTTATCGAACATTTCTTTGGTAGAAGAGTGCTGGTTGATACGACGTTCAACGGATGATGGGATATGCTTAATAACCGGCGCTGGGTGATTGGAATTCGGACATATATATAAATGTGGTTAGCCTTATTTTATAAGAAGCGTTGGAAATTATTAAGGGCAAAGTTTAAGGTTACGATAAAGAAATCCACTTGTGTAATGTTAGAATTAATTTGAGCTTTGTGGTGTAAAGATTTAAACACACTATGGATTAATTTCCTCAACTTGTCTATCTTACTCCCGGTAGAATTATTTACTACCATCAGGCCATTTTCCCTATAAATCCCTATATTATTTAAGCTAATCTCATTATGTGCAGTAAGATTGTACAAAATAAATAGGCCGACTAAATCAGATGACTAGCAGAATCCAACGTTCCCCTGATACATCAAAGTTATCATCCGGGTTCTTTATCCATTCTTCGTTGTTGGGGATTATTATTGATTTTATGCAATTCAGGATGATACAGATTTCATACTTAGATATATCGAAATAAAATTCGGCAAACTCCAAAGCCATTTCGAAAAAGTTTTTTCGATATTCATAGATATGATTGATTATTTTAAAGGCCTCAATATGATATGATGATATTATTGATTCGGCAAACTCCAAATCCATTTCAAAAAGTTTTTGAGATGGAAGGATATGATTGATTGGTTTAAAAGCCTCAATAACAAAAAACAACAGAGCTGTCTCTGGGAGAATAGCAAGTTATTCTGAAGCTGAGAAAAGAAGGAAAATCGAACAGAGTTATTGGATACACATTGGGCATAGCCAACAAACCAATTCGCAATGTTCTGAGAAGGAAATAGACTCTACTGGTGTACTGAGCAACATCCAAAAAACAGGTCTCGGTCAAGGAAAACAAAAGTTGATGACATAAACATTTTTAGAGCTGTGAGGCAAGAAAAACAAAAACAACATTCAGTGACTTCATCGACAACCTTCACAGTGCAAGAGTGAAGTTTTTACAATCCATCGTTCGAAGAAGACGTCGAGAGCCTAAGTACTGAGGCCAAACCACAATATGCAAACCACTTATCAGAAGGAAGAATCGGAAGGCCAGATTGGAATTAGCAAGGAAAGAAAACAAAAAAGCAAAGGGAAAATATTTTTATATTAAAAGAGTAAGAAAGAAAATGAAAAATTTTAATATAATGATTAAGAAAAATTGGTGATGGGGAAAGGAGAAAGAGAGAAGGAATCGGGTGGGAGGTGGAAGGAAGAGAAGGAGAAAGTGAGAGAGGGGGGAAAGAATAGAAAGAAAGAAGGAAAATTTAGACATGAGTCGATAAGGTGGCCAAGAAAATATCTTTTTCTTTCCTTTTCTTATTTGGCAAAAGAATCCTTCTTTTTTATAACTCACGAACGTCTAATTTTGAGAGCAACACGGGGATTTTCTTTACCTGAAACGTTGACATTCTACTGCTGTTTCTTTTGGGACCACTGCCAAAGGAAGCGCCTTTCCCGAGATGATTGAGTGCCTGTTATCATACAATGGGTATATGGGGACTGGGTAAGAATGGCGAATCTGTTATTCATACGTTTAAATTGTTAAATATCTGTTTGAAAATGAGATCTTAAACTGACTGATATATGCGTATCGATTACCATGGAATTCTCAATGATTATGAATACATGAACAGACATATCAAAACATACACATCTGTCGATTGATTTTCAGGATCTATAGTTAAAAGACATGATCTTTTGTCAAGTTCAAACAGAAACATTACCGTCCATATCTATCTATGTATATGACTCTTCTGTTTGTTAACATCTATCCATCTACTTCAGTTTTTTCTTATCTACCTACTTCAGCTTTCCCATATCTATCTATCTATCAATCTATCTACTTCAGTTTTTCAATATCTATCTACATCAATTTGTCCATATCTATCTATCTATCTATCTACTTCAGTTTTTCTATATCTATCTAAATCATTTTGTCCATATCTATCTATCTATCTACTTCAGTTTTTCTATATCTATCTACATCATTTTGTCCATATCTATCTATCTATCTATCTATCTACTTCAGTTTTTCTATATCTATCTACATCATTTTGTCCATATCTATCTATCTATCTACTTCAGTTTTTCTATATCTATCTACATCATTTTGTCCATATCTATCTATCTATCTACTTCAGTTTTTCTATATCTATCTACATCATTTTGTCCATATCTATCTATCTATCTACTTCAGTTTTTCTATATCTATCTACATCATTTTGTCCATATCTATCTATCTATCTATCTACTTCAGTTTTTCTATATCTATCTACATCATTTTGTCCATATCTATCTATCTATCTATCTACTTCAGTTTTTCTATATCTATCTACATCAATTTGTCCATATCTATCTATCTATCTACTTCAGTTTTTCTATATCTATCTACATCAATTTGTCCATATCTCTCTCTCTATCTATCTACTTCAGTTTTTCTATATCTATCTACATCAATTTGTCCATATCTCTCTCTCTATCTATCTACTTCAGTTTTTCTATATCTACATCAATTTGTCCATATCTATCTATCTACTTCAGTTTTTTCTATATCTATCTACATCAATTTGTCCATATCTATCTATCTATCTGTCTGTCTGTCTGTTTTATTCAGAGTTGGCTTTCTGCTACGTCTGTCTTTTGAATATGGAAAAGATTTCTGACGATGCTACGCGCTTCCGTGCAATTCCGAAACGGTTTTGCAAACGGTTTTGAAAAATCAAAGCGACACTAGATACAACACTGCAAAAATAAAAACAACGAAGTTATTAAAGTGATTACTATCAAATATAGAGCCATTAAAATTCGGATGTATGCCTATGATATTAAAAGGCCCTTTAAATATAGGCATAAAACTCAGGTCTCTACAATTTTGCATGTCCAAAACTGGATGAGTTTTTGGACGGGTTTATTACTAGAATTTGTGAGATTTCCGGCCATATAACGTTGAAACACCGATTCTTTTACGATCACCAAGTTAACCAAAGTCGAGGCTGGTTAGTAGCTAGATTGGTGACGTTTGAGAATACCAAGTAATGTAAGCTTAGATGTGTGTGCAATGTAATGGATAATGACTCGAATAGGAAATCGGATAACGAAATCTCTATTCCAGACAGGTTTGTTATATTCACTTACGCACAAATACCCCTTGGAAATGTATGAATTCACCTCTTCTCCTCCCAGCTATGGGTGAATGAGTAAGACTTGTATCAGTAAATCATTCTTATCGCCAAGAGAATTCTTACAATCTAAAAATATTTTCTGTTTATAAATAACCTGAAATAGGTTGATTAGCCGTAAAAAACAAATGAATCAATAAAATCCAGAATTTGTGGGACATTGTCACTAACTACTACCTAGCTTGCGTTGATTGTTGTGTGATCTGCAGTCGTCTCATCGCAGTTGGGCAGCATAGCTTCTTTTCAGGTCAATATCCCCATCGCGATTACTTAATGAAAATCGGAAATTTCTTTATCATGCATGTGGTTTGCTTATCTAAGTAAATAGCACAACGTATGGAGGTTATATTTCCAACAGACTGAGTGGCCGTTTCTTAAACAGTGTTTTTTTTTCTTATAATTAACTTCAAATTGGGCATCTCTAGGCGGTGTAATGGTTTGCAAGCTTGTCTCGCTAGAACAATTCTGACTGAGTAGTGAGTTCGTTCCTCACTGGGTACCCCATACTTTCGATCTTGGGCCACATCTAAGCTACGCTTGGGAAATCACTATCATTAACGTCAAATTACCCTAATTTATTGTATATCCATAATGTTATCATGAAGCTGAAGCCTGTAGGTACCTAATTTGTATACCTTTTAAACGCCTTTTTCATAACAATATTCTATATTTGCCTTCACCATGAAGTTCCTCAGATAAGTGAATCGCTGCCTTTCTCTGTCTCATTTGACTCAGTATGCCCCGTGCGGGTTAAATTTTCTAAGCCCTATTTCTCATTATGTGTCCAAAGAATGTAAGCTTTTTCTGGTTCTCAGTAGAAATCTTCATCTTGCTTCAATTTTCTTTATGATTTTGTTGTTGTTTTTCTCTCTGTGCCCTTCTATAGAAATATATATGTGCCGGGTGTAACAGCAAAATTATCCAAATCGTGTAACAGCATAAGATAATTGTCCATCGCACAAAATGTTTAAGATCTAAATAAACACAACAAAAAAAAAAAACACTAAACTAATTGAGTTCCTTTTTAAAGGTTTTCAGATAGGATGTTTAGCCATCTTGACGCCCTTTGTCGTAAAAATCAATGAAAAACCTTTTAACTTATTTAGAGAGAGAATAGGTTAAATCGTTTTGTGCCAGTCACATTGCGACTTCCCAATTGAGCCATGGCGTGAGGAAGCAGATCCTTGAGGCCATCAGTAATAGTAACACTATTCATACTCTGGCTTCCATTTTCAAAGTCGACTCAAGAACTTTCAAGAGAACGGTGAATAAGTTTCAAAAAATGGGAACAATAGACAGGAAAACTGAATCAGGAGGTCATAACAGCAAGAGGGATCATCGTTTCAACATAGAGCTAAATAGATTCGGGGGGGCGTCGATGGCTTTGCTAGCACGAAGTCACAAATTTACCATGACCAGCGTGCTTGTTCATATTGTTGATCTCGCTAGATAAGGCACTCTCTACCAGAAACTTTAACTAAGGTCCGCTGAACATAGTTGCATTAAAACCATAGGCTTCTGCAATAGGAATTGGCTAGTTTATTCTTAAACACGAGTGGGCAGCTATTATTATTATTATATATAATGATATATAGTTTTAAGGTATGCTATATTTATGGGTTAGAGTGTTCAATGTCAGGGATAGTGCGTCTGTAAATATAAAAGTGGACATTGGGTTAGCACACAGCGGCGACAGCCTGTTTCATGCTAAAGGTAATGGTGAGTTCATGTCCTAGCGATTGCCTTTAACATGAAACACACCTGCCCTGACGATTGTTTTCAGCATGAAACAGACTGTCACTTCTGGGTTCTGACTTCACTGTCCACTTATATATATATATATATATATATATGTGTGTGTGTAAAATTCAATTTAAATAGAAAATAGACAACCTTAATTGGTTATAACTTATTTCCCCAGGTATGTGGTTTTTACCTGGTTCATCAGACCACACTCCCAAGGGTGCAATATATATATATATATATATATATATATATATATATATATATATATGTGTGTGTGTGTGCGTACGTATTCTAGTCGTACGATAGTGTGATACTTGAGCATAGGTTCGAAATTCTTTTTTCTTTGTTTCTCTTCCCCTCTCCCTATCTATCTTTTTCTCTTGTTTTTTGTTTTATTGGCCGTTGACTTTTCTTTTTATTAATTTATTCGTTGGTCATCTGGCGGACACTGGGTTGGTTCTGCTAATATCTTATTTTTTTTTTGTTTTTGGTACACACACACGCACACACATATATTTATATCTTTGCTACTCTCTCTCTCTCGCTCTATCATTCTATTTCATTTTTCACTCTCTTCGAATTTCCCTCATATATTTCTATACCTACATAGGGTGATAAATAACAACATATCTGTGTGTGCATATATATATATATATATATATATATATATATATATATATCAAATATGTGGTACAGTTCAATTTATATTACAATGAATCATTGATACAAAAAGTAAATTGGGAAAGTTAATTATATAAAATGGCGAAATCCCTTCCCTAACAAAATTTTCAAAGATGCACTAACTTATTAATCGCCAACACGCTCCAACAATTTGAATCCGTGATCAATAACACATTTAAAAAAAATGTATATTTCGATTCCCATAACATTTTTTCGTCTCGGATGCTACATGAATTTTACCAAAAACAAAATAATTTCCATGCCTGAATGTACAGTCGAAAGTACTTGCGTATTTAAGAAAGACCTATACAGCTGATAATATTAAAAATCAAGGATCATAATATCCATCTAGTGATTAGTAGTTTAATGCATCTTTAAAAAAAATTGTTAACGAAGGGATTTCGCCATTTTATATCATTAACTTTACTAATTTACTTTTTCTATGAATGATTCATTGTACTATATATATATATATATATATATATATATATAACGTATACAGATACATATATATGACTACATAAGATAATACGTAACAATGTATATGTTTATATGTACGTATGCTCATATATAGGATGTTTTATATATGTATATATGAGCGTGTGAAGGGTATCAGTATACATTTATATTGTATTATCAATGGATCTTATTTGTTTATTCGACATATTTTATTTCTTCCAACGTTATTCCTACTTGGATACCCGTATTTAAGTAGACGCTCCGTTTTTTAGATATTGTTTATTTGATATTTTAGCCCGCGCACTAAAGAAAACTTAACAAAGGATATGTGCTTAATAAAGAAAATATGAAGTTTGAAAAAATAAAACTCATTAAATCTTTACATATATAAATTATGTTATATATAAATAATTAAGTTTGAAAGAAACCTCAACAGAATGCAGAAAGCACTGAACGGCCGTTTCGTGCTATATTTTGGATTCATCAGCAGTGCGCAACCACTACCGAGAATTGAAACCCGGACAGTTGAGTTATCAAACAAACGTCATAACAACTGCTTCAACGGGCCTCGGTGAAGTAGAGTTAGCAAATCAGAAATTTATATATATATATATATATATATATATATATATATATATATATATATATATATATATAAATTATATATAAATTTAGAAACATATATATATATATATATATATATATATATATATATATATATATATATATAGAAATTTATCTCTCTATATATAGAAATATATATGTGTGTGTGTCTATACGTGTGTATGTGTGAGAGATAGAGAGAGAAGGAGAGACGTAGAAAGCAATTATTATATACCATTAAAATTAAGATGCTACGTAATTCTTTCAAGTAAGCAACTATATTTGACGCTAATGACGTGAAATTTTATCGTGCGCGTTATTTTTGTTTCAATATGATTACTTATGTAATGCACGTGTCTTTTTCTCTATGGTTGCTCGTCTGGGTGATGCTGTTTGATAAGAATATAATCAATCTGAAACATTCATGTTCATCCTTCTCTGTATCAGTTTTGCAAAACGTTAATCTATTCAAATTCATTGTGTGGACATTTTGTCGTTCATGTCGTTTCCATTTTATGAGAAATATCAGCCAGAAAGAGAGTGTCTCCATTTATACATTATTTGTGCACCACTGCAACTGAATAATATCTTATTTGTCCCTACAAACATGAATTCGTGTCTTGTTATTTATTCGCGATTGCAGATCTGCGTGAGACTCTAAAGAATACGTGATGCATTGTCGTTCCATATCTCAGACCCAGAGTTGTTCAATAGCACATAATAAAGAGTGAGCATGCGTGAAACACATAATCTCTATGTCTGCCTCTTTCGAAAGGAAGGGAGATAAACGAGGACATCTGTGGGTATTTCGACGGACATGATTTCATCCAGCCTTTGTTGGTTAATATATCTTGCATTTATGATTTATTTCTTCTGACTGCAATATCTTTCCCAGGATATATCTTCAGATGAAAAGGCTTCGTGATAGACTGTTTTCACTTTCTTTTGTACCGCTTAGTGAATAACTGTGCGAATCTCTACGCAGATGTGCCTGTTTGCGTGTGATTCTTGATAAGTTCTTCATCCCAATTCATTTAGTGTGAAACAGCGAGTCGAATAATCCTATCGAGCCGTTCCTACCTAGAACCCAAACGGAAACAGAAACACACACACACAGAGACATATTATATATATATATATATATATATATATATACACACTATAGTACAAATGTTTGACGCCACCGCTGGTACTTTTTTAAATTGGCTCCAAAAGTAGTTGTTTTGAGCTTTAAATAAGAGGTTACATGGTTAAATTTGTGTGGCACGACTTATTAGAAATTTAATTAAGACAAAAAGAAAAAAGTATTTTATGATTAATTTTGCTCACGTCAAAATATCCACCATTAGCCTTAATGGCTGCAGCACAAATCTTTGGTATTTCTTGCAAAAGTTTCTCAAAGTATAATTTTAATAATTGCTTCTTTTCTTTTTTAATGACTTTAGGATCTCTTTTTAATATTTTCACTCTTCTGTCAATTTAATCCGATGCTAATTCTGGCTTTGTCTTCAAACTTTAGCACTTTCTAAACAAAAAGATTCATCGGCATCAATTAATACAAAGTTCTGTAAAATTATATTACGGAAATTTTCGTATCAACACATTATGGAAATTTTGGCATCGTGCAACACTTTCAAGTTGGAAAATATATATATTTTTCACTGTGACCACCTCGCAACCGAAAGTGACACAAGGTCAGTACAAATTGGGTTTAACGGAAATACCGAGGAAAAATTGTTGAAGCCCCCTCGGAACTTCCCTTTTGGGAATACCTCAGCCGCATGGTAACGACTCCTCTCCCTCCCGAAGGAGAAGTACTGCTTAGAGGATTCCCCTTAGGCCTTGAAATTAATATTATTTTGAAACTATCTCAGCCGAAGCCAAAGAAGTATGCTTACGAAACTAACTTATATATGTATTCACTCTTTAAATAAATTCAGTGCTTATTGACTAGCAAACAGAATTAATAGTTAAAATTAAGTAATATTAACGCAAATTGACGTACAAAAAAATTTATGGTTTAAATTAAATGCATTGATTTGAAAAAAGTAAAAATAAGAATTTATACGAAATAAAAATGTGAGTAGGGGTCACTCTGTATGTATATATATTGAGGGGTCTCCCTTTTTTACATAAATGGACTCACCCAAGGTATACATATACTACTACCAGTGAATACTCGGAGTCAGTACGTTAAGTCAAGTCGGACAGTAGTAAAACGTTGAGTCGGTCGAGTAGATAGACAGAGTCACACAGAGGAGGCTAGCACAAGAGTCACGGTCACGATCACGTAGACTCAGTAAGAAGTCATACATCGATATCAAAGACTGTATATATATTTTGCTACTAACCCGCAATCCTGGAACTACTAACCTTTATTACCAGTTTGTATTATTACGTTAATACATTTATTTCCTATATTCATTCTTGGCGTTTGTTATTATTTGATACCGGATTTCATCCACAACAATATATATATATATATATATATATATATATATAATGGTCAGTTAAACAAAAAAACTATATGAACACAAAAGGGACATTTTAAAAAACAACCCATAAAACGCATTGGTTGTTTACCGTAACAAAACTGACCACAATTTTGATATAAAGAATGCCAGTTTGATTAAATGAGAAAATAATCTACTTATACGAAAATGTCTCGAAAGTCCCTTGATAGCTAGTTCAGCCACAGTAAATTTGCGTCCAAGCTCTTATAATATTTTAACATTCTTGGTAGATTTTCTGTTATGTATCATAATGTAGAATAGTCAGGGACAAAGGTGATGAAGAGAAAAAGAAAAAGAATACAGATGATTTTGTCTATATTCTTACAAAAATATTCATTCAAAATTTGAAAACTAGCATGTGTAGACGGGACAACATCAACAAAGCCAAGTCGGATGAAACGCATCACAAAACTGATTTCCAATTTGTCATATTATTTTTCTAAATACTGTTTGTTGACATATACAATTATACAAAATTATATCTCGTGATATCATATATATATATACATATACATATATAATTATATAAGTGTGTACGTGAGTTAGTTTATGAATGTGTGCGTTTATGTATGTATGTGTGCATATATATATATATATATAAACACATAACACTAAAGAAATAAATACAATGACTCAGTTTATTGGCCTGGAATGAATGCCTCAGTTCGCAATTACAGGGATAATTGCGTTACATGTTCAAAAAATGCCCAAAGTTTACCACATGAACCAATCCACATGACACCTACACCTGAATGGCCTTTTCAACAAATTGTAATGGATTTGTTCTATGTTGGATCCTTCACGTATCTTGCTTGTGCAGACAGGCTCACTGGATAGCTCATTCTGTACCGCATCAATCCAGGGCAAGCAGTTGCCTCCAGGTTGATATCCATCTGCAGAGAAATATTCCAAACATATGGTGCACCTGAGGAACTTGGTACAGACGGTGGGTCGAAGTTCCTAAAAATCTGGGCTGTTAAACAAAGAAACTCATCAGTGGCCTATCCCCAGTCATACGGACGAGCAGAATTAGCAGTCAAGACTGCAAAAAGACTCATAAAAGACTGTACAGGACAGCAGGGTTCCTTGGACAATGACATGGCAGCACAAACAAAAAGGCTAAAAATAATGTAAGCCTTATTAATAAAAACAAACAAGCCAACACTTAATAATATTAACTTTGAACATGGACATAATATCTTGACCGTGTTTTGAAACAAAAAATGAAACATTTTATAAAACATACATATAACAAACTATTTCTAATTCTAACAGTTGAAATATAATCCTTGAAAATAGCTAAATGTATAGCCGAAAGAGCTCGGATAAAAAAAACATTCGGACAGTTTTTATATAATTTATCATCGGAAAAGAAAGACATAATTAGATCGCACTAGAAATTATATAAAAAAATAAATGAAAGTACCTTGTCAGTCGTTTTTAATGAAATGTGCATGAAAGAAGGATTGCTGCCTAAATACACAAATATATATATATATATATATATATATATATATATATATATATATACTTATAATAATAACTTAATATATATATATATTTGAATATGTTTTTAAGGGTACAAAAACTTATTATGGCATTAAAGGCAAGACATCGTTTACTATAGGCCATGATAAATCAACTGGTTTCGTCCCCTCTCGTCAGAACTGTAAACGGAGAAACAAATTATGAGAAGAATGTCTGTCGTGGAAGACGTGAATGAATGGACAGGGAAAAAATAATAAAAGTTATAACACCAAAGATGCTCGAGACGCAGCACAGCAAGCCCAAGCAAACAATCTCTTCGTTTACAAAGAGCGGCTCGCCGGACCTGATGAACAGCGTCTCCAACACCTTCGGATGGAATAACGAGTGTGCTCTGGCCAAAACAGAGAACCAGCTCACACTAAAATCCATAGCACAGGTCGAATTATTTATCAAGTGCTCCGCAATAGAAGACCCGTATGTATTTCGAATGGTATCACCAAACGAAAAGATTTTGTTGAGTATTTTAGCAGGCACGTGCTGTTTAATCCTAACATCTAAACGCTGTGTCGTTCTACCTATGTAGTCGAGTCCACAACTACATTTAAAATAATAAATAACGGATTTAATATTGTGGGGGTAGGTAGAACGTCTTTACAGATAGATGAAAGGACAGACTTGATTTGAAAAACAACACGAACGTTAGTTGCATAATAACATTCACGTGAACGAAACGAAATCCGCTTGGCGAAGGACTCACTAATCCTAACCTACCACAGTAAACGAAGCTAGACCAGACATTTACCAACCGTAGCAAGTTTAATTTTATCAAACCTGGCAGTCTTATACCGAATAACCGATTGAACAATGTCCAAAGGATAACCATTGTTTACAAGGATACTAGTTAAACAACTAATTTCCTCTTTCAATGTGTTATCTGAACAAATCATTAACGACATATGGGTCAAAGTTCTAATCAAATTAATCTTTTGTTGTTTAGGACAAAAAGAATCCCATCGAGTATAGAGACCCGTAAAAGTAGACTTCCTATAAACTGAAGTAATAAACGAGGAAGGTGTTGAGTATTTCTTTATAAAATTCATAAGGAAAAGGAGGTTATAGTTGTTCCAACGAGAGAAAAGTGTATATATTAAAAAGAAGAGAAAAACCGCAAACGCTTTTGGTTGTAATGTGGATTTTTTAATAATATATTATACTTTATTTTCCATAATTCTGCTACATGTATTTCGGGTTTCGTCACCTTCCCCGGGCAAAGAGTGGACATTTTCACATAGTATTAAAAAGAATTAATTTTTCCTATGTTTTTCGATGTTAAACATTCTCTTTTTTTGTGTTTTAATGGCACAAATGTATTCCTTACACTGGCAATGAGAAAGTTCTGCGTGAAGGGTAATAAAACAATTCAGATTGGTCCGACAAGGGTGAGCAAAGATATCTCTATTCTTATCTTTTAATGACCCCTGTGTGTTCTTAGATCTATTTCCATTTTTTGTATTGCGTGTGTTTTTGTCAGCATGCCTATGTATACGTATATTCCCTCTCCATACATGCATACTGTCTTATTATAAGGAATTAGTATGCACATATATATACACACACATATGCATGCACTTCCTATGTTGTGTAGGGTTCGCGTGTGTGCCTGTGAGCAGTCTTGCTTTTGCCAATATGTGCATATATATATTAGCATGCGTATGTATACGCGCATTCCCTCTCCATACACACATCTGTCTTATTAAAAGGAATTAGTATACACACATATACACACATACATACAAATGAACACACACATAAACATATACATACATGCACAGAATTTCTATGTTGTGTAGGGTTTGCACGCGTGCGTGTGAGTAGTCTATTGTTTTTGCCAATATGCGCATACATATTCGTGCTCCACAGATACCCGCGTGTGAGTGTGTGCGCATACATGCGAGTGGTTTGACCACTGTATTTGGCCATTATATATATATATATATATATATATATATAGATAATATTAGTGGTTAATATATTATTTCTGATTTCTTTTTTAATTTGTTGGTCTGATGAATTGGATCGTAATTACGATTGCAATGTAATAAATTATACCCATGGAATATTAGAGGTTAAGCCTTTTTATTATATATATATATATATATATATATATATATATATATATATATATATATATGAAGGCGTAGTGCTGAATTATAGAATTTACTCAATTCTAAATTAAGACCAACATCATATTTGTTAAGGATTTCTTATGACCAAAAAGTATTAAGCACCCAATCAACATCAGTTTTGTCATAACGTTTTCTTTATTTTTTAACATCTCAGTCAACGTATTTATCTTTCTTCACTAGTTTTCCCTTTATAGATCTTCCCAACTGTCAAACGCTGTCGATTTTCGTTTCTTTATTTCATTCTCTTTGTATTTGTTTCGGCGCTATTTCGATTATCGAAGTGAGTTTGTATTTTTCAATAAATAATCCGTACGAAGAATGCGTGCCCTAAGGAGATAGGCAGCCATCCTGTTCCACAGATCGATTACCTAAGCCATCCTCAAGGTGCACAAAACTGTGTGGCCGTGTGCAAGACTAATATTCACTGAATGAATAACGGTATACTCGACTGTTTACAACGACGCAACGCTTGACAAACTAGTCTCACAGAGCAATTATTTTTAGTAAATTCTATCCTAAAACAGAATTCCCTTTCTCGATATCAGACTATAAGAACAAAGAAACAAAATCAAATGAGTATTGAAAAGAGATGCTCAGATGGTTTTTACATTGATAAGCTTATCGAACTGATCAAATCTTTTACATACATACATACATACATATATATATATATATATATATAAATATAAAAGTGGACATGGAAGTCAGCACTTAGAGGCGACAGTCTGTTTCATGCTAGTGCAATCGTCAGGTCGCCTGACGATTGCACTAGCATGAAACAGACTGTCGCCTCTAAGTGCTGACTTCCATGTCCACTTTTATATTTACACACGCTCTATATCTGATATTGAGCACTTTACCCCATAAATATAGCACACTTTAAGACTATATTTCTGCATATATATATATATATATATATATATATATATATGAATGTATGTATAATATATGACAGTGTCCAGATAGTAAGAATTATTAAATTGAATATATGCACGTAGGTAAGAATTTTCAAGTTAGAATATCAATTACCCGTGGCTTATAATACTTGCTGGACTTAAACGAGAGTTTGACTCGCATGTCTAGAGTGTACCAAATGTCTAGACACATACTCCGGATATTTTGTTTTAAAATATATTATTGGTAATTTTTCTAGTGATATGTATTTTTGCTACTTATATATATATATATATATATATATATATATATATATATATATATATATATATATATATATATATAGTCAAACCTAGGTTTGCTCTACGTTTGTATTGAGCTCTTTAGTTAGTTGTTTCCTCGTATCGGTGTTTTTTCCTTGGGCCTTGAACCTGTATCTGTGTGATTATTTTCGACAGACTTACATGTTCCTGGCTCTTTATTTTTTAAAACCTTTTTTTCCCTTCGTGATTGATTTGGCTATTGTTAAATCAAGAGTTCAAAGGTTTTTCGACACGAGTGTAGTTACCTATATTTATATATATATATATATATATATATATTATATATATATATATGTGTGTGTGTGTGTGTGTGTGTATGTATGTATGTATGTATGTATGAATGTATGTATATGTATCTATGGCTGGCATCTGCACTATAAAAAATATGTTTTATACTTTCATAATATTTTGGTTTTCGTTTGGGGTTTCAATCTTTGCCCATAACTGGGACCCTAACAGGTCCTGCCAACCCGTGTCAGAGTGAACCTGGGAACAACAGCAATTAAGAGGTGTTTTCACGCTCCTCAAATCTTCCAGTCGCTCGAGTAGAGGCCTTGATGCAGTTTATCGTTTTACCCAGTACAACTGAAACAATGGAAAAGATAAATTCTCCTGAAAGATTAATATAGTAAAGAGAAACAGGATTATCCAAGCAGACACTGTAAATAATTCAAATATATTTTCTGATAAATGTTGTGTTATGTGATATTAGTTGTGACGGAATTTATTCAATTATGTGGGTGAAGTGTCAGTTAATAAAGGAGTTAGTGCTATTTCCGATATAATGTCGCCTGCATGTGTTAATACTTCGTATTTCTCCTTCTTTACGTCTATTTCATCTTCAGCTAGTTTTCTAATTTCTTCTTTGTACTCAATCCAACATCTTTCATTCACTTTTAATTCGTTCTTTCTTTCTTCAAATTGTTCCAATTCTTTCTTTCTTTTTTATGCACTTCTTTCTTGTGACGTTTCCTTTTTTGTGAGAAAAGAGAAATTCACTTAAAAGAATATTCAGATAAGATCATAATACACAAACACGCACACATATTTGTGTGCGTGAGTGGGTACGAATGTGTATAGACATTTTAGTCCTCTTAAACACGAGAGAGCGTGAAACTTCCGTAGTGGCTCGAGCTAACCTCCATTGCGCCTTGCGTTTGTGAGACGTTTTTGCTCGAGGAAGTCTAGCCGTTGAGCACTTTAATTTACTGCGTAGGTAGGTGTTTGCTTTTTAATTTATTTCTAATCTTCTTTCTTTGTTCGAGATTAGGATTTTATGTCATTTGGCAAGTTGTCTGTGGGTCATACCAACATTGTTTATTATATATATATTCATATACATATATACATAAATATACATATATTTTTTGTATATATTACATATTATATATATATACATATATATAGAGATAGAGTTAGAGAGAGGAAGAAAGAGTCAATTAATTAGCATACTCAAGAAACTCATTTCTTTAATATTTATTAATTAATCAATGATTAATTAGTTGATAATTATTTACCACCTTAATATTGACGACCTTATTGACAAACTTTCTGCTATTCTAGTATTTTTATATATTTTGAGAAGTGTTATTGATGGGGGTATTAATTATCTATCTCTCTCTCATATATATATATATATATATATATATATATATATATTAAACATGTGATCATGGCCCCGCAAGATTTCTTGGTTGATTTGTTTTGTTTCATTTTTTGCTGCTGTTATTTTAGGTAATTCTTACTTCTTTACAATCCATCTTTTCCTTGGTGGAACATTTGCAGATATTAACTTACTCTCGCTATTAAAGTAGCTCACAACTTATTCACCTCGATTCTTTTGCCCTAATACACTTTAAGAGGGTCACATATTCTTCATTATGTGTTCCACTGACTTACTGCAAGCCGTATTTTATTTATAATTGTTTTTTGTTACGAGAATGCTTGTTGTGTTTCAGGAGAAAAAAAGTGCCTCCCTTGTATTAGTTTTCCCTGTAACAATTTCTGCGGACTCCAATGTGAGTCCAAGTAATAAATGAGTAACACAAATCAATATAAAGCCAACGAGAATGCATCTATTAACAAAAGTATTACAACTACAATAAAGGAATAAAAGATTTGAATACTAGTGACTGTGCTTTTGTGGGGGGGGGATTTGTTTAGGCCTGCGTGATAGAAACATATGTGAAAAAGTACAAAAAGTCACGAGAGAAAAAGTAAGACCACGTAAATTAACGTTACCTAGTGGGGGACACTGTTTTTCCTCCGTGCATCTCCATCTTATAGGCCAAAGTGGGCCCCTCTAGGCGGTGTAATGTTTAGCAAGCTTACCTCGCAAGAACAATTGCGACCGAGTACTGAGTTCGATACTCAGTGGGTGCTCCGTACTTTCTGCCTTGTGTGACACCTAAGCTTCGCTTGGAAAATCACTATTATGGCCAGAGCTGTAAATCTGTAAAAGTGCATGTGTGTAAATATCACTGCCCATTTATAGTCTTAAGGAGCGTCTCCTAGCGACGTTTTTTTTTTAGGAATATCAAGCGGGATAACCCACATTTTAAAAGTCCATTTCTCAAATATGTGGTCTATTCACAATATTCGTCCGTAGAACATCACTTATTTTCTACCTCTTCGAAGTAATTATTCAGCATTCAGTGTCATATCGAATATTAATCTTCATTCTAGTAATACAGCGACTTTTGCTTTCTTTCTAAAAATAGTTTTCCATTCGTTAATATCTTACTCCGTTTCTGAAAAACATGTCTCTGTCCCGAATTGTCTCTTCGATATCTGTATCTCATTTTAATTCTACCCAGATAGACAAATTTCTGCGCCTGCTTCAGTTTGACGTGCCCAGTACTTAACTCATACGTTGCGTCACCCTTTTTGCTGGCAACTAGGAACTCTTTCTTTTCATAGTAAATTTTACTCTTTTGAATCGTCTGTCTTCAACTACTTTGTCTAAAGATTATGCTAGTTTTCCAACATAATCCGAAAAAAACCTCTACCGTAGTCAGCATAGCTTACACTCTAAATGTTATATCAACCTCTAGTCAATCATAGCGGGTCCACTATCCCTCTTAAAATCATCTCGTTGTACACATTAATTAAATGTGAAAAGAAAACATTGTTTTCGTAATTATCCGCGTTCATTTATCTAGTTCTCTGTTTGCATTCAAAATGTTTGCTCCCAGTACAATTTATGGACTATTTGAGTATGCTTCCTGTGTAGATCAAGCTTTCCTGATATTTCCTGGTGTTATGGTCATGAAAATGCCATTCCCTGTTCAAATGTCTTGTACAAACAAACAGGTTTTAAGTCTAATTCTCCGACAAGCACTGTTCATTATGATCATAAAGATTAGTTTGGTCATGTGGTTTATGCTGATTCTTCTACAATGTTCGCATTTATTCGCATCTAGATTCAAGCCCTGGTTATGATGATAAACTACATCCGGGAGCAAGGCCTCTCATCGGAATAATGAGCGTTTTGAAAGCCTGGAACCATCTCTTAATTGCTGTTGTTCCCAGATCCACCCTGACCCGGGGTGGTAATACCTGTCAGGATCCTGGCTAGTGAGCCATTCATCAAAGAACTATGAAAGTATAAAAAATATTTTAATAGTAAAAATACCAGTAATACATTTTTACATAAAAGACCGACAATACATAATCAGTAATACATTTTATCTGTATTTCAAGGGATACAATTGCGTTCAAAGTATTTAGTTGACGGCATAAAATCTTGTTCAAAATATTTAGATCTCGGCATTAAATCACCAACAAAAGTTTTGATATGCCGCTAAACAAAACCCAAATAACAAGCATTTGATTTCATTGATATCTCTTCTGACTATGCCAATGTATTCATTCTACCTGTTATGAGTTGAAATCAAGCCAACATTTTGCCTTTTTTTATTCTGTGTCGTATACCTTCCTTTACTGTCTCTACTAATTCCTATTTGGCCAACCATTTAAACAACATCGTTATGTAGATTATTTGCTTTCGCTTTCCATGTTTCCTATGAGTGTCAAATTCTCTAAGCCCTCTTTCCCCATTATGAACCAACTGATTTTTTTTTTCGATTCGAAGTAAAAGTGTATTTTTGTTTTAATTTTCGTTAAAGTCTCTTCGTGGCTCATATGATTCTGAAAATATTTCAGCAGAACCTCATGTCTGTTGCCTCAAGACTGTAAATTATTGTCCAGCATTCACTGGAAGACCGATATTACATGACACTACAGTACACTTTTCTTTCTCCCTAACAGCATTTTCCTGTTTCTTAATACGGTCCCTTTGGGAAGCATCTTTTGCTATTCCAATGGAATTTCGGATTTCAGTGTCGCATTGTCTTCTTCTGTTAAAACTCTTCTTTGCTTTCTGTCTTCAATTCGTAATTCAGTCTCTTGTTTACTTGTATTTATTTCTAATGTTTTCGTTTAACTTCATTTATAATCTGTCTGAATTTCTAAGATGAGGAACTATAATTACATTATATATAGTTGGACGGATATCCTCATCTTTGGTGTGACTATCGTATCATTTTGATCTTTGTAGACTCAGGCTTTTGTCAATCCGGCTAACTTTCAATGAATTTCGAACTTCGTTCTCATTCCAAGGTTTATGTCTAGGGATAACTCATAGTTATCTTTATTTTCTAATGCTACTTATTTGTTTCTATCCCGTTGCTAGTGATTCTGTGTATGTGCTATCCAAACCTGGAATTGAACCCGCAATTGCTATGATACCAAATTTCACGAACAAACACTTTAATCGTCAAGCCTATTAGCTGAGTATAAACAATGATAGCAATATCATATCAGTAACATATTTAAAAAAAAAGACTAAAAATGTACAATCTACCTTCGTAGATTAAATAAGGTATTCAGTTCGAACTATCCTGAAATTTACCCGGACCGACAGCTAACAGAAAAAATACGTGGGGAAAAATGACCTAGAAACGATAGTGTCACCAAAAGGAAGACATTGTTCCATATGTAAATAATGTAAAGAATTCATATTTTCTGTATGATTTCTTAGAATAATCTGCCGTTTCCTTTTCAATGGAACGAGAATTTCATCTTTCATTTGTATTTCTTCTTTCAGGATGACATTTCCTTGCTGTTGTCAGTATTGCTTCCATTAAGGTGTCTTACGTTGATTCCCTGACCTGTTACAATCTTTCACCTTTATTCTTAGATGCGATTGAATGTGTTTGTTTGCAATTTTTTAATATTAATATTCACCAAATGTAAGGCCCAAGACCCTCTTAAGATAGGCAGCTAATGCATGAGGTATGTAATATGATCGTAAGAAGAGGAAGTGGACATTATGGGGATATGGAGGGGGAAATAACGATCCGCGTGCAAAGCTGTTAACGCAAAGTAGCACTGCCTAGGAAGAAGCTGCCTGAATGGACTATCTTTATTTACGAGGGGAATATGTAAGGAATGAGGGTGGGTGTAGCTTGGCGAGTAATGCGTGTAAAGGTCCTAACTGTGGGTGAGCAGTACTAAAGAACTGGACTCGTCGGAACTTTTGCTATTGAATTAGCGATAGACTAACGATAGGGTTGTGATGTTCCCTTTGTGGGAAAACGGATTTCAAATAAGTAGTCCCTCTCCACAAAACCTAGCAAAAGACCTCTCTCAAGTCTTGAAAAGGAGGAAGGGGCTACTCCGGCTAAATTATATCAGAACTACTCAGTTTTGGTTTGACCTGAATCTTATATAGATAAATCACGTCAGAAGGATTTAGAAAATTTCTGGATCGGTGCAAAATGTCGGCCTTGGAATTCTTTAAATTTTTTCAGGTTTTCTATGTGGAAGCTGAATAACTTGTCTATGGAAATAAGCTGCTCCTTCAAAAAATATTTCGATCTTAGGATACATCCGAAAATGTTTTGATGACAGAATAATTTTTATATGAATTTATATGAATAAAAAAGTTTAATACAAAAAGGATCATTAATGTGTTGACTTTAGTCTAAATGTCTTTCTGTTTGAAACACTTTTTCAGTAAGACGGATAAGGACAGAAATGCTATATTACATAATATTTAAAGACATAGATCATATTAATAAGTATATGAATGAATTGGTGATCGAAAATGTCTTTCCTCTATTAATCAGTTTCCGAGCTTAGACCGAAAATAGTGGGATTAATTTGGACATTCTTGTAACATTCTGCCAAATTATGCAAAGACTCGGAAATGAAACAAACACTAAACAAACCCACTCACAGATAGACACACACGTACAAGATATATGCATAAAATATCAAAAACCAAGAAAAGCCTTACAAAAGAAACAAATCGATCTAAGAAGAAACGGAAAGAAGACAAACACCTAGCTAAGCAGTAAATAACAGTTGTCAGTGCTTAGGCTATTCAGGCAGCAAAAAATGCTTCAAAATGTCAATCCTCAACAAAGCACAGCTCGAGTCCCTATTTAAGTTTCACGGTCTTCGTGATTTTCAGACGACCATATGTACAGGGTGTGTCAAAAATACTTTTACAAACTACCAGTTTTACTCTCTACTGCTCTCACCTTTTTAAACTTATTCAACTTTCTCTTTATGGTTCTTGAATGGATTTTGAAAATGGAAGCCAGAGTATGAATGTTGGTAGGATTACTGAAGGCCTGAATGATCTTTTTCCTCTCCCCATTGCTCAGTTTGGAAGACTGTGATTCTGACACAAATTCGGATTAATAAATAAATAATCCATTAATTCTTCAGAAATTGGTTTGTTTATGTTTGGATACGAAATTGATCAGATATGAAATTTCGAGAGTTCCTGACGAGTAGAATTTCGAATAGAGGAACTATTCAGACTTGAATGATGGGCAAAGGTTCTCACTGGTAGAGTCAGTTAAAGCACGTCGGTTTCTCACGACCGTTCCCTTTGTCCATGTGGACACCGGTTCGAATCCGGTAGGAGAACACTTTTTCTTCAGTAAGATTTCTCGAATGTTCAGGCCGCCAGACGAAAATAAATAAATATACTGTTTAAGAAATATTCTGAGCGTCTACACAAACACGAGTATCCACTAAAAATAACGTTTAAAGTGATAAAATGCTGTGGGATTAAAAAATTAAAAAATCATTAGTTCTTATGAAATATATATATATATATAAATATATTTAAAGATATTTTTGCAGGTACAAAATTTAATCACAAAAATGAAAGTGTGAAGCTTAATATTACTAGACATATTAAAAGCGAAGCAACCAGTTTCGATCCCGCTTTTCAGGCTTCCACGAGATATTTAACTTAATTTAAAAACACTAGAAAATGTGCAATGAAAAGGAAATGGGGAGAAAAAAAATGAACACAAGGAGCTAGAGACAAATAACAGCGAGTCCCAACAAACACTCACGCTGTTTACACAGAGAAGGCTTGCGGGACCCGATATAAAATGCCTCCAGCACACTGAGATGAAATAAAGAGTTTGACCGGGACAACACAGTGAACTCGCCCACGGTATTTATTGTATAAAAAAATACAATTGTGGCACATGGCCGAAAAAGGGGAGGGGTTGAGACTGAGGCTGGTCTTCACTAACTATCTTATACCTAGCTAATCTGATTCACGACCCATTACAATTTGCCCATTCACCACAAAAACTCGTCCATCACCAATCAATCCTTCATACACCATAATACCGCATCCTCTCAACGGGGACCCACAAAACGCACCCCATGCCATAAAAAATTAATGATAATATATACTTAAATATCTATGGTGAAATATGAGAGGGGAGGGAATGAACCCCAAAACAAACTAAACATAGACTCAAAAGTGAACTAAACATGACTGATGTTAGTAGGGCTCGTCCAACCCTCAAAAATGAAGGCCGTTGTATTCTGCCCATTTGACAAAATCAAGAGACTATCTCGCTAAGGGAATGGGAAAGGAGAAAATATAGACGGGCATGGGAAATAAAAATCTGACCCAGTCGAGATCAAAAGGGAGCCAAAACAAACTGGGGAGGTTGGGAATCTCAACTTGGATCATAACCAAAGTGGCAGGACGGCAGCAGGCCAGGAACAATATTTACTCACATTAACTCGGTACACAAAGCTTGTCTAACCTAACCAAGCGGAGGGCTCCACTGGAAACCACCCCGATGTGACGTAGGCTGAACTAAAATAGAAAATCAAGGCTAGCCCCGTTCAAACGAACCAAGCTCGCCTCAGTCACCCAACTTTCGCTGAAGACTGTCGAATGCAAGCGTTTTCTATCAGTTCTAATCTTCATCTTGAGCTGATGCTCAAAGAATAGGATCAGATCCTGATGAGAAAGACGGTTACCTCGCTAGACGGTTGCCTCGCTAGACGGTTGCCTCGCAAGAGTGCCTCCTGTCACGTCGTCCAAATCACCATTCGGGCCGTGGCCAGCAGCGTCAGAAACACCATTTTCGCCCAGGAATACGGGGGCGACACATTGTCACATGCGTATGCGCGATCAATGGGCTCGAACTCTTCGGGAGCGAGACAAGCCGTCATCTCACCGACATGGTCCCATAAGGGGAGGACCCGGGGACAATGGTAGAATGCTTGCGAAGCCATTTCTTCTAAGCCAAGGCCACACCATTTAACAGTCTGGCAAAACCGCCCAGCCCCATATGAAGGGCTTTTCATTGAGTGGTAGCCGATTCCGAGCCAATCTCCAGGTAAGGGAAAACTCAAAGTTACTGAAGCACAAGACCAGTAAGAGCAAAACTCATCCCCCGACAGGTCGAGCCGCTCACATAGAGAATCTTTCCCGATCCTCTCCATTAGAAAACGATAGAAGACCCTCCTAGGCAGTGAAAGGTCACTGGACAGAGGAATGATCGTCAAAGCGTACCCACACTCGTGAAGGAAATCCGATTCATCCCGGGGTCTACGACGGCGTTCAATCCGCGAGATCGGGGGGACCGGGACTGATAGTAAGGCAAGGGAACGCGTCCCTAACAATCCCCGCCATAACCGAATCTCCTGTCAATGCGCGGCGTAGGAAAGCCAACCTCGAGGCGAGTTTGTGGCTCACCAAGTGTGGTATTCCCAGCCCCCCATGACACGGACGTTGTGCACAGACTCGTCTGTCGACTCGATTCTCGCGTCTCTTCCATAAAATGGAGAATAGCGAGCGCTCTAGCGGCTTGCTATGGTCGTTACAGAGAGGAAGTACGGACAGTCGATAAAGGACAATCGGGAAAACGTAAATGGCACACGCCTCTGCCCAGCCCTTCACGGACAACGTCCGTCGACGCCAAGTCTGACCGGCCGCGTCGATCTTTGCTCGTACTTTTCTCCAGCTGGAGGTCGGGTTCAAACCACACTCCAAGAATGCGGACAGGACCCTCCGTCCAACTGAAGGGTCCCGGAAGTTCGACCCACTTCCAGACACCTAACCGTAATCTTGGCGCCTGTCACCTTTTCGTACCGATCAAGCGCCTTCAATACTGCCTCAATGTCGCTGCGGGACGACACGAAAGCAGATACGTCATTGGCGTACGCGGAAACCCTGGTTCGAGCCCCTCCAGGAACGGCGATCCTCGTAGGGCCGGACTGCATCCCCTGTCCCTCAGCCGGCGAAGGAGAGGCTCAAACGTCAAAGCATAAAGTAGGGGCGACAGTGGACAACCCTGCCGAACCGACCTAGACAGCGCAACTCGTCCGATAGCTTCCCGTTCACCTGTACCACAGCACTGGGGGGGGGGGGGCGATACAGGGGGCTAATCCAACGGCAGAAGTCGGGTGCCAATCCGGCGGTCTGCAGGACAGCCGCAAGGTAGCGATGGTCAGCCCTATCAAATGCCTTGGACTGATCTAAATTGATCATCGCGGCCTCATCGTCGACTTTTACACCCTCTATGATCGTGCGGATCAAATGCAGGTTGCTCTGAATTGTTCAGCCCCTCACAGAACAAGTCTGCTCCGGACCCAACAGAGACTCGGCAACTGACTGCAAACGCTCCTGCAGGATTTTGGCCCAAATCTTTACCTCTGTGTTTAGCTGAGTTATGGGCCTTTACTCATCTAGTTTTTGGATCACCCCAGCAACTGACCAGGAAAGACTAGCCTTAAGTGTCTTCACCTTATCAGCTCTATCTAGAGCGAGCCGTTTGCTGAAATCCGTGGTGAAAGACCTAATCCTACACTTAAGTCTATCCCACCACTTATTCCCGATACCGCCACCACTAGCTCTGGAAGCACCCCAGTATTTACCAACTTCAGGAGTAATTTTGGAAATTTTACTTCACCTGAAGCAGTTCCATCACATGTATCAGCAGATCCTAGCTTTGTAAATTTTGAAGTATCTTCTAAAATCGAAGACAACTTAGCCACATAATCTGCCCGATCTAAAATAACAACATCAGCCCCTTTATCAGGTCTGCAGATTATAAGATCATAATTATTCCTCAAAGAATTAACTACGCTGATATTCAGCTTTACATTTCGATTCAGCTGTAGAAACCATTGAACTAGCAAACATGTGTGCGGAATTATTTAACTGTGCTTTCAAATCACAAACCGTATCAACAGAAGTAGGCGACAGTCTTGCCAACTGGGCATAGAAGACTTCGAACTCTGACACAAATCTTCTCCTTATCAGGCATGGAGGGTGGAATGCAAAAGTCCAACCCATGAGCAAGAACAAACGATTTAAGCTCGGTTAATTCATGGGAAGACAAATTGACAATATTATTTAAATTAGGTTCCGCTGTAACTCCATATTTCTTGTGAACCAAAATTTTCAACTTAGCATCAAGCTTGGTTGATAATTTAACACACTCACGTTGATGGACCAAACCCAAAACCAAGAGAACCTTACCCAGTCAAAAAAGGAAATTAAATTCCTATGCGAGCACCACAATCTCTTGTATTCCTACTTTAAACACAGGCTTCTGGTTGAAAGCTGTTGAATCCAATCCTTGATGAAGACAGATCTAATCTTCTTGATGTAATTTAGCCCTCTTTATCATGAACTGAATAATAGAGGGGCAAATCTGGTAGAGGATACATTGTTTAAAAAATTTGATTTCAAATTTAACAGATCTTAATTTAGCCTTAATTTGTAATATTCTATTTAATTTACTAATTAAACTCTGACTGTACACAGTACTGTTAAAAAGTGCCCTGTTTATCTTAGATTGTGCTGGATTGGATCCAAGTGTGAAAGGATAATTAGACAGATTTCATCTAATGTTCGTAGTTGTTTTTTCTCGGCTGAGGTTCGTATAGTTTTTCAAACCCGGCCTATGTTTCGTTCTGGTTGTAAGGATGTTCTCCCTCCCCATCATATTAACTCTATTATTTACAAATAAATTTGTAGTTGCGGTGCCGACTACATAGGGAGAACTACTCAACGCCTGGACATGAGAATTAAACATGTTCCCACTAAGATCAGGAATCACACGTTGTCGTTGAATGGACGTGTCCCAAATACCTATGGTTCCGCCATATGTGAGCACCTCTTAAATAACAGAGGGTGTGCGGCTAACTTTAGTGTGGACGGGTTCATTGTGTTGTCCCGGTCACACTCTTTATTTCATCTCAGGGTGCTGGAGGCACTTTATATCGGGTCCCGCAAGACTTCCCTGTGTAAACAGCGTGAGTGTTTGTTGGGACTCGCTTGTTATTTGTCTCTAGCTCCTTGTGGTCCCCATTTCCTTTTCATTGCACACTTTCTAGTGTTTTTAGTTTAAGTTAAATCTCCCGTGGAAGCCCGAAGAGTGGGATCGAAACAGGTTGCTTCGCTTTTAATATGTCTAGTAATATTAAGCTTCACACTTTTATTTCTGTGATATATATATATATATATATATATATATATATATATATATATATATATATATATATATATATATATATATATATATATATCAATGCACACACATACGTGCACTAATATATATAAAAATAAAGTTAGTTGAGGAACGGATACAGAATTAGCCATCGCTTATATAGAGAGACATAGGACGACATACGAATTGATGCAAATATGCACCTCTACATATATATTTATGTATTCTGGCAAAACTTATACACCTATCGGTATAAGTTTAGCATAATTACGTATTTATACTCATGTAGTAAAGTCATACATTTTATGATATATTTGTCAAACGTATGCACACACAGAAACCTATATTGTTGTTTCTATAGGATGTCACATGATAAAATCGATATCTTTTCGAGCAACATCAAATCAACAATCAATATTTTTAATTGATTTCCCACCAGAAGCCTTTGCAATAACCAACCAAGTTTTGATCAATCGATGGGGCTTTCTCAACATGTGTTGTTTGCCTTTTAACACCTCTAAAATATTGCCTATCTTCTGCTTCTAACGTTCTTTTCAGTGCTGTTCCTCTCTGGGTAAATCCAATAAAACATTTTCAACAGGCCCTTTTATGATAGTTCTAATATCCACGACAGAGTTAGATTCAGGTGAAGGTCTGCAAATTCAAATTTTAAAGAATCACGCTTGTCCAATATCAAGGCGTCATCCCTTAAAATCCTTGAGCGAAGGTAATCATTTTGTTCCCGTGTAGGTCATAAAATCCAGCGGTAATATCCCAAATAACCTTGTCTATCTGCAAATGTAGTAGGTACGCAGTATTTTCTGCCTCAAAGTTTTGGCTTCATTATGAGACATTCGTTAATAAGAGAAAATATATTGTTCTCGTCCTGGGTATGACGATGAACTACATCCAGCCTTAAGGCTTCTAATCGTTTGAGAAGCGTAGAACCACCTTTTAATTGATGTTGTTCCGAGGTACACCCTGACCTGGGGTGGTAGGATCCCAACAATCGGTAAATAGTTAACCCCTAAACTGGTGTCAAAACACTATGACTTTCGGCTATACATTTAGCCATTTTCAAGGTTATAATATATAATGCGAGCGGAAAGAAAGAAGAATAGGTCAGGTTTTATTTAATTTATCTTCAGAAAAGAAAAAAGGTAAGATCATGTGAGAAATTGTATAAAAAACTAAATCAAAGCACTTTGTCTGTCGTATGCAATGAAATATAAATGAAACAAGGATTGCTGCTAAATATACATATATATATATATGTGTGTGTGTGTGTGCGTCTGTGCGCGTGTGTGTGTGTGTTTGTGTGTGCTACGTGTGTGTGCAGCGAGAGTGAGAGAGAGAATTCAAATAATAACGGTGAAAAATACTTTTATTAAAATATTGACTAATTTCACGCTGATCTTTTCTTGATGAAAATTATGCTCGCCCTGAAATTGGTTAAATTCTTGAAGAATTTTACCCTCTCACAAAATTGTGAACGCAATAGGGGCAGAGAGAAACAGCGTGTAACCTGCGTAATTGACTGGCAGAACCAGAAGTTCGAAAGATATTAAATGGGCAATTATGGCTTGCACCTTTTTTTTTAATCATTTCACCTTAGCAACGGAAAAAAGCCGCTAAGACATAAGGTATAAAAATAGGAAGTTGGGAAGAGTCGTGGATGTAAGCTTTCTAAATGTACATGGCGCAGAGAAGAAGACCATTATAACGTTTTTATGACTTCTAAAATGCTAATTACAATTATTTCTAAATATATTCATTATTACGGTTACACTTACCTATTTAGGCCACGTGTAATTACCGGTTATATTATGATGTCTAGGCTGACATTAACATATCGGGTACCTCAACCGTGCTTATAAAATATAGAATTTGCTTTAACACATTATTTTCGGAGAATAGGTGGCATATATTTCATCAATTCTCATATATTGTTACTTGGTAGTCATATAGCTGGATTAGGAGCTATGTATAATGTTTTTTTTAAATATTTTGTTCAGCAACACATTTGTAACATGACGCTATTTTTATTTTAATATGACATCTCCATCAAAGGATATCTTATGAACTCTGGCTTCCTTTATATCTGAGTTCTTAATTTTTTTCCTACGATGACAATTTTCGAAATTTCAGCGAACGTAAAAGATCATCTCTTAATTAATTCCTGCGATTTTTTTTCTTGTTTATCAGTTATACATTTAGATGTTTGTTGATGAAAATGCGCAATGAACTCTCACCTCTTGCTGAGATTAGATGTTTCAGGATTTTCATTTTATGTGCATTGTGCCGCCCCAGGGGTGCACGTGTGCATTTCACATTCTAACAGGGACATGCACATTCATTGTTTGATGGGAATCTCTTTAAATGCATTTCGAAGGAAAGAGTGCATTTCTGACGACCTTTAATAACGGACATTTTTTAGATGTCATATTTATTTTAGAAAAAGAAAATCAGTTTAATATTTATTTTAAATTCGTAATCAAAAGTTTATTTCTCAGTGCTAAATATATTTTTGCTTTAATTTTAGTTTTCGAATTATTTTTATTTGATGATTTTCCAATGTCATGAAATTAAAAGTTGTTTCTGTATAACTTCGCGAATTTCTAACTTTAAAAATTAAAAAGTAATTTTATTTGCAGAAATTAAGGAAATCAAACACCCTGTTTCCCTATTATTAAGGGAAACGTTATCCATGTTCATTCTCCCTGGTACTTCTAAAATAACGACTAAAGAAGCTATTGTTTATCTCCAAAAACATGATAGTGGTAGCTGATAGAGGGTTTGATTTCTGACCATGATTCTCTGTTATCCTGTGACTGGATATTTGTTATGATATGTTTGGATGGATAAAGGATACATAGCAATGTTTGTAGACGCATACGGGAGAGAATCAGGAAAAGAATCTGATTATATAGGTAGAGGACTTATGGATGTTTTGATCCAAGTGCAGTAGCTGGCGCTTGGACACGTGGTGAAGGAAGGT
>OZ038497.1:71761796-71774296 GCA_964036315.1 Acanthosepion esculentum | reverse complement strand
TATATATATATATAATTTTTTGATTAGAGATTAGAACAAAACAAGTTGAAATCGCTACACAATATCTTTCGAGTTTCAGTATTATGTTGTGTCTCAGGCAAGTAACTGGTGATTAAATGAATCTTAAGAAAATTTCAAAAGTACAGAGTAACATCTTTTTCGAAAGATAAAGAAGGGGTGAGGAAACACTAGGTCAGATTTAAAAACAGTCTTGTGTGTTGGCCTTGATCAACCAAGCAAGTGTCAGATTTATGCTAATTAGAAAATTAAGCTCAGATGGTGAAGATGGGGGAGTTATTTTTTGTGACATGATAAACATGAACTTAGACAGGTCATCACTGACATTTGCGGAAAACATGCAAGCAACCAATGTATCGTGATCTAGACAAATATGAGATGTTCAATTTTGCAAAGGACGCTGAGGGAAAGTATAGGGGGACAATCAGACGTTTTTATCTGCAATCACGATACATTTGTTTCTTGCATGTTTTCCGCAATGTGAATGATGACCTGTCTAAGTTTCGACTATGAAAAATAACACCCACCTCCTCCCTGCTCTACTTTATATTGAGCATTTTAAAAAAATGAATTGCTGCGAAAATAACCACGTAAAGTGTGCTTATACCTAGATCGTCTCCAACAGCATGTTGAATGTGTTCTTTTTCCGGCGTACGAGCGGATCTCACTGTTCCTCGATCCGTTGTTTGTGGTGCCACATTTCTTGTCGCAGTCGCGACGATAAACAGCTGCAAAGGTTGGATGATTCGGCTTTTTTTGTTCTGAAAATGCAACCTGATACAGCCTGCACAGAATAACCACAAATATACATAAGTGATAAATGTAACCTATATAGCAAACGAAGTATTTGCGGATACAGGTATGTATGGACTTTGTCCTTGTTTTGGTGTGAGTAACCCGCCTCTAAAGTTTGCGAAACTACTTTTGATATACCCTATATATATATATATATATATATATATATATATATATATATATATATATATATATATAAGGCTCAAACACTAATATTCAATGGTTATAATTTATCACATTGGAATCGTAATCACGATCCAATTCGTCAGACCTACAAACTCAAAAAGCTTTTTGAAATTGTAGGTCAAAGGAATTGGACATTGAGTTCCACCTGGATTCTATCGTCTTTGGAATTTATATATATATATATATATATATATATATATATATATATATATTGACCACTAACATTATATATATATATATATATATATATATATATATATATATATATATGTCCAAGTATAGGATTGGTGTATAGGGAATAAAATCCATTAACCAACAAATATTATTCTTAAAAGAGTGCTGTTTAATGTAGAAATGTTCTACATTCAACACCATCACTTGATAAGACATCAGATATGTTGAAATAAAATGGAAATTTTATAACATAATGTTATAATTTTCGAATTAATTATTTATACATATATATATAATATATATATATATATATATATATATATATATATATATATAACTCAATATATATATATATATATTATATATAACAATATATATATAACTCAATATATATATATATATATATATATTATATATAACAATATATATATAACTCAATATATATATATATATATATTATATATAACAATATATATATAACTCAATATATATATATTATATATAACAATATATATATAACACAATATATATATATTATATATAACTATATATATATATATATATATATATATATATATATTATCTTTTAGTTTATATTACATGTACCTAAATCGAAATATTTTTAGTTATGTTCGTAATCATTTTATTTGACTTTCTGAAATTATGTTTTCTTTTTTTTATTTCGTTGCATGTGACATTTGATCTTAATTCCCTGCATATTCAATTCTTCTTCGTTAATTTGAATCTTCCACATTCAATTGTTCGCATCTTTTGTTGTATTTATATTTGCATTGTATTTCCTATTCGTAATATTTTTGTTCTTTTGCTGTTAATTATTTTCTCATTTAGTTCTGAATGTGTGATCTACGAGGCCATTTCAACACTTCTTCTGACATTAGCACTTAAATGTCATCAGGTCTCGACCATTATTAAATCTACCAGACGAGAAAACATTTTTAAAACCCCGTAGAATCACGAATGACTTTTACACCGTTTCCTATTTTATTTTCTCTTAATTTCTATTCGCTTTTCGGAAAGAATACTTGCCGCAGATCTTTCGAGAGCACATGAAAGCGGGTGGGTATCGGTACGTGAAGGCCAACAGAAAAGGCGCCATCTTTAAAAAATTCTTCTTTGCGGTTACATTCGCTGTTCTGTTATTGTAAATAAAAGACAACACACAGAGATGGATTTGTGAAAAAATTCAAATAGAATCAAAAATTATTTTTAAATAAAAAAAAGAAATTATAGAAACAGAAACAGGAAGTCGAGTTAAAACCGAGCCTGATATAAATGGTTGTTCGTGCCATTGATTCTTTGGAAAGGAAAGAAAAAATATTCTATCCTGCTAATTGCTGGAGTTACAGGAAAATATTATTATTATTATTATTATTATTATTGTTGTTGTTGTTGTTCTTATAAGCAGGAAAACACAATTATCTTTAACTGTTGATTTTCTCACGTTAAATCCAGAACTGCTCAATACAAAGGTCCCCAGTACTTTTGTGTTACGGACCGGTGTCATGCAATACAGTTTTTGCAGGAACCGGGGGAGAAGTCGGTGTTTGTTACGCACATAACAAAACACAATAAACAAGACCGCGATAGTCAGTAAAATGAAAAAAAAATTCTTTCTGTTCGGCCAGGTACCAAATGGTCCACGGCCCCCGATACCTATGGTTGGGAACTGGTGCTCAGTATACTAGTTCATTTTGATAATTCTGTAATAGTGGAGTGGTTTCCTGTTTCCTTGTCGACTGTTTTGAATTAGGAGTATTTCGTTAGACTAGCTGCCAGAACAGGGAGAACTGGAACAAAGAACAGACAGACTTTAACAGAATACCCTACAGAAATTACGCGATATCTCTATTGGTTTTTAAAAGACATGGGGTTAAAGAAATTATTGTTATCCAGAAGTGACATCGCAAAGGATTTTGTTGAAAGGTCTATGTACGTGATTTTGCCTGTTTGATGCAAAAGAAAGCCAGAAAGTGAAAAGAATAACGAAGAATCAGCGAATTTAACGGAGATTAAAATTGAAAGCGTAACGCCTTGTAAATAGGTCTTCACATTTTAGACTGTCATTAAGAGAGGCAGAGAATAATTCCGTTCATTTTCATTCGTACACATGACAAATCTGTAGACTTCTAAATTGTGAAATAGCAGACAGGGGATCGTATGTAATATATTTTTGCCCTACGTATGTATATATATATATATATATATATATATATATATATATATATATATATATATATATATATATATATGTGTGTGTGTGTGTGTCTGATAAAATGACAATACGAAATATCGTATAATTTAAAATGGTTATATATATATATATATATATATATATATATATATATATATATACATGCAGAACACATGTACACATCAAGTGCTGCAGAACAGCTGCAATCTTGAGCTGAGGGCTGTGCCACTCAACGCGGTGGGCAAACCATGTGGAGAGGTACTGAGTTTTTGGGTTGAATAATCTAGACATATTATGACTTTTTATTTTATTTTAATCCTTTCAAATTGAAGGATCAATTTCTTATTGTTGTTGCAAAACCGATTAAGAAAAACGTAGTAGTTTTTCCTATTCTTTTATTTTCCAAAGTATTTTCAATCAAATCCAAGATCATCTTTATTACTAAGACAAATATTAATGTAAGTGATAGTTGTGAATTGCTGTTCAGTGTCTAGATTATTCAACCAAACATACTAGAATGCAAACAAGCTGCCTCGATATATATATATATATATATATATATATATATATATATATATATATGAAGAAATATAGTCTTAAAGTGTGCTATATTATGGGATAATGTGCTCAATATCAGAGATAGAGCGTGTGTAAATATGAAGGTGAACATAGAAGTCAATACTTAGAGGCGACAGTCTGTTTCATGCTAGATGCAATCGTCGGGCCACGATTGCATCTAGCATGAAACAGACTGTCGCCTCTAAGTGTTGAATTCTATGTTCACCTTCATATTTATTTATTTATTTATATATATATATATATATATATATATATATATATATATATGTATAAAGGGTAATTGAAATGTATGATGGACTGTCCCATCTAAATATAAGACTTTTCAGTCACCCTCTGTATGTTGTGTGTGTGCGCGCGCGCACGCGTGTGTGTGTGTGTGTGTGTAAATTCAAATGTAATTAAAAACATCTGCATGAAAATATTAATAAAATATATGACAAGAAAAAAACTTTTCTGGATTTGGCTTTGATGTAATTCATCAAGGAACGAAACGCATCAACAAAAAGTTGTTCCTCTTGTTAATCAGTTTGAGTTATACAAATTTTAAATTGAATTTTAAATATTGTCTGATTTTGTAGGATTTTGCTAAAAAAGGTTATTGTGAATACAAACAATTATTTCTGTGGTGATATTTGGCGCTCATTTCCTTCCCAGTTGCTGGTCACTCACATTTATCAGAATATAAATCTAGAGGTCTCTAAGCACATACTATGCAGCTAAGGAAGACATTTCTCGCGTTGTCACGATAATTCCGACTATGATCGGCGCCCTACAAAAACGTAGCTGTTTATTGTAAAGAAAGTTTTTTCAAATACACCTTTAAATAAGTTCTCATATTTTGATGCTAAAAATAAAGACTAATCGTGTGAATTTTTAATTTCTATTTGTCAACCGTATCTTATATCCTTCGTTAGTAATTTCTAAAATTATTAGGAGGACCAAAGCGAAGTCAATTTTTAAAAACTTTCCTCATTTTTCCCGGCCGATTATATTGTGTTAGAACAAAAGTGTTTCCATCTTTTAATCAATACAGAAAAATTGTAAAGCATCTGGGAATATTTTAGATACTTCATTGTATATTCGCATTTCTTGGAATGGAACTCGCATCTTAACCTGAGAAAATACGCTAAGCATATCCATACCTGATAGAAATGCAACTCTTTGTAATTGATTAATATCAATTTTCTCGAGTTCCTCATTAGAAGTATTGATGTTTAATAACGTATTAGCGGCAGTGAAGCGTCAAACCTGCCGAATGAAACGCTCATCTCAACAGACCTAATCTTGCTTTAATCTACACCATCGTACTTTCTTGTAAATATGTGACGCACAGTTAACCCACTTTAATAATTAAACCGTGTAACGTTCTCCTCTCGTCGATTACGTGGAATAATAGGAAGTGAAACATTATAGCCTTTCATCAAACACACCTTCGTGTCGTGAAGGTGAGAATGCAATTAAGTTGGTTCTATCGAGTTTTGGCTACGATCCAAACCCTACCTTGCCAACTACAAAAATAACATCGTTTTATCTTACAAGTTTGTCTTGTTAGATTCTCATTTTACAATTCATGCAAAGTGACACGATAATATACATACACACACACACACACACACACACACACACACACACACACACACACACACACACACACACATATATATATATATATATATATATATATATATATATATGGGGGGTGTAGGTGCTCCATTAAAATACAATATGCAACATAGGGCCACAACCTTAACAGAGTGAGTGTTGCTGCTGTAGATTTTGTAGCAAGTAAGATTTTACCGTGTGGATTTGCCAGGCCTAAGTCAAGACCATTCTGGATAAAGAATTATCTGCAGTCTTTCTTACTATCTGACATTTAACCCATAGGTGAGGAACAAAGATATGAACTAATAGCAATGAACTCGATCTGATTATATTTTCCGAGCCGACAACTACTAATCTACACGTGCATCCTCAAACAAATATACGTATATATATATATATATATATATATATATATATATATATATATATATATATATATATATATATAAACCTGGCCACTCGTATTCGAGAATACCCGTCTGTTAAGCGGCTAGCCAATGTCTATTGCAGACGCTTGTTAAGGTATATTTTTATTTCTCCAACATCCACAGTGTCAACCTGTATTTTATACTGCAACTATGCTGAGCTGACCTTAATTACAGTTTCTGCGAGAGAGCGTGTTGTCTAGCGTGAGCAACAATCTGAACAAGGCCAGCACACTCAAACCCTCGGCAACGATGACTTGTGACTTTGTGCTAGCACTGACATCGACGGCCCCCAAGGGTTCCGTTTACACGATTTCACACACAAGTCTCGGGTCAACCCGTGGCATTGTTTTCGGGCACTTTCCAAAGAGATCGTCCCCATTCCAGACAGATGACATCAGGAAGTTTCCTTCCTGACAAATCGACCATGGTGTGATTCGAACCCGGGTTCGTATCTCAACATATATATATATATATATATATATATATATATATATATATATATATATATATATATGCAGGTAGCATTAATTCCTTTAAAAGAGCATTATTAAATTCAGCCGACATTGTCACTCTTATAAAAGAATTTTAATTTTATTTTGCTAATTTTCAGATAAATTTTCTCACAGCACTTTCCCTATATCTAAACTGTAGAGAAATGTCCAAACTTTATGTAATTTTCACATTTTCTTCTTTCATCTTGGTTTCGACCGCCTCGGATAGTATTACTAAGAACTAAATTGTATAACCATCTAATTGTTGTGAACAGTCATGTATTTTATGATTCATAAGGCCAATTTCTGAGATGCTAGAAAACTAAGAAGCCCTTGTGATACAATAATGTATCATTTAGTTATAGATACTAAGACAGTCGCAGGTAAAGGAACCGAACAGAAATCTTGAAACATACAATAAAAACGGACTGACATACATTCCCGTTTGAATATATATATATATATATATATATATATATATATATATATATATATATATATATATATATATATATATTAAAATCGTAAGAAAGAACAGTAAGACATATATAATCAGGTGTTCGATACAAAGAGTATATTATAATTATATTATAATTATTTCCTTTTTAAAAATATGATTTATATTCTGAAACTGATGCATTTATTTTGAACGATTTTCATTATTGGCTATTAATTAATTATCTATTATAAAAAAATTAAGACAGCTAACCTTAACCTCCAAAATAACAACACACCAGCTAAGTCAAAATTACAAAGAACGAACATTATCTATGAGTTCAAATGCCCCTTAAGGAACTGTGTTCCTGATCAAATCGGACTCATAAATAATTACATCGGTTACACAACTACATGCTTATCATATTAGTAGAAAACACAAATATAATAAATTCATCCAACGGTAAGAAAAAGATTAAAATTAATGGAAGCTTTAATAATAAAAAAGAAATAACCAACTCTTAACAATATTAACTACGAACAAGGCCACAATGTGCTAACCGTATTCGAAAATTAAAAACATCTCTATAACACACTAAAACATACACATAATGCGCACACTCAATTACGATGAAAAATTGAATCATCCTTGATAATCGCTAAAGGTATAGTCGAATGCCCTCGGAACTATAAAACATTTGAACAGTTTTTACACACACTTTGTCCAGGAATGAAAACTATTTTTCGATTAAAAGAAAAATTAAATAAAAAGCTTAACCGTAGTACCTTGTCTGTCGTATTTAATGGAACATGCATAAACGAAGGATATATATATATATATATATATATATATATATATATATATATATATATATATATATATATATAATGTATATGTATGTACATATATATATATATATATATAGAGAGAGAGAGAGAGAGAGATACAGAGGGGGGAGAAACGTGTTATTAGAATTATGTTCAATGCATGACCATGTTATCAGATTTTGATTTTATTTAGGTAATTTACTGCCCAATGTTATCATCATTAACGTGACTTTTTGCCAACCTGATTATAGTTTAGCAATAACGATATCCAGCACGTTTATATTATACATGAATGCATTTTAATTAACTCATTTATCCCTAAGTAAATGTAAAGATTCCAAATACTTAATTTGAAAGCAGCTAATCTACTTGGAAAACAGGCACAAAACCTTTCTCTTAGTTGATTAAAGTGTCGGATTGTAAATTTGATGGCACAGTCATTGTGAGTTCAATCCTTATCCCTGAAAATATAGACTAAGACTCAGTGGAAATAGGGCGAAGAAATAACAGTAATACTAACTAAAGACAAGACGAGGTATCCCTAGACAACAAAGCGAGACCATCAAAATAATTAAATAACAGATTCAGTTCGAAATCCCTGAATGTTATACGGATCTACAAACACCTAAATAACTATGGAAAGCAGAACAACCAAGACGCTGTATAAATAACTACAATGGTCAGATTTTAATTAATGGAAATAAAATTAAGATTTATTTGGGGATTGAAAGATAGGCTATAATGTATTGATAAGATCTTCTTACCAGATACTGAGGGGAGATTTGAAGTGACAATAAAAATAATGTGAAAAAGATTATATATGAAATTAAAAAAAAGTTTCCTTCCCATGCTAAGACAAGCAAGACCATCTATATAAATATGCACACACAAAAGACATGTTTTTTTTTCTAAGTGAGTATAAACAGAGGACCCATAATTGATAGAACAATAAAGGTTGCACAGAAATTAAACTTGGGTAAAATTAATTGCAATAATGTTAAGATAAAAACAAAAAAACATACAGAAAAGGCTTCATAGGTTAAATTGAACATTGACACTACAATCTACGGTTTACTCTAAGGAAATACCTTTTTATCTATTGTGTTTTTGTCCTAAACTTTTTCAATGGTTTTATGTCATTTACGATTTTTACTTTTTAAGCTTTTATTTGTATGTTTTTTCTTTTCATCGGCCAAATGTTACCAACTGCGGCGTGAACATTTTAAATGCAAGAATTCAATCAATAAACCTCGAAGAACAACCAGAAAATGTCAAATGTAAAGAAAAAGAATTCAAGAAAAATGAAACTGAAAGAGAAATAAAATTTACCTCAATTCCTGCATCTTTTTTTTTATTAAATATAAAATAAATTTGTAAATTAAACTAAAATAAGGAAGCCAGAAAATACAAACAAGATTTTTAGATGTTTTCTTTTATTTTGTCGCATTCTGTCGAGTTGTTTATTTAATTTGAAGCGGTTTTCAGTCCTTCCATTTAACAGCCGACATTTTGAATTGGTGCCAACACAAATGATAACAAAAAGTTCAACTGCAATTACAGGCAGCTTGCAATGATAACACTTGAAATCAACACTTGTTTTCCAAAGATTTTCCTTTGTCTTTATATTACGGGAGCAAAAGACAAAATGTAAAACTAGACCAATTCCAGTGATAAACTTGTCATCAAGGTGAGCGCTTTATACGTCTGTGAAACTGAGAAAAAAACAACAACATATTGCAAAGATCATTAAATTGTTTTACCTCTGTGATTATTCATCTGTTTGGAACTCCGTTTGTTTTCCATAAAATCGTGGTTGATAGAATTGTTTGCTGGGAAATGATACAATCAACAGTATTGATTAATTTATAGCCGAAGTAAAATGTCGGTTGTAAGTTTCGTTGATATTCTGTCTAAGATTATTTCATGTTTACCTATTATATTGTGGGAAACGGTATCATTCGCGTTATTAACATATTTTAATTCATATACTATCCGATAGCATACAATCATATTTATAAGATTAGCATCATGAATTTAAGTTTAGCTTAATAGAAATAAAATGTCTGTAATATAATCACATACAAAAACAACACTTAATCACTCATGTATAACATTGCATTTTATTCAAGTCTTTCATGTGCAACAAAAAGAGGCATGTGGAGAGGCATGGTGGCTCACGACTGAAGAAGAAGAAGAAGAAGAAGAAGAAGAAGAACTGGTGACGGTGTGCTTGGGGTCTCTGGCGTGCGGATTATATATTATCACTCTAGTCATCGTTCTCAGCTGGGTGACTATATATCTACCTGCCTTACGATTATATCCAAGCGTGCAAATTTTACGCGAAGCTCTTCTGACAACTCGTTTACATATCAGAGCTAGCCATTAACATCGATTGAAGCAGAGATTCACTTCTTGGCTCTTGAACCCGCTGATGCACAGTATCTGCGAGTTCAACGCCCATTTTGGTAACATCTTTGTTGAATCTCATGATATAAGTGAAACCCATAGAAAAAACGATAATATATAATGATTCACAGCATATTTGCTTATTTCAAGAGTTCCATGATCACGGCTGATACACGACTGTAATGATTAGTAAAAATCTATTGATATTGTTGTAGTTCGAAATTCACTGGGTGTGGGTGAGACGAGCACACTCTATACACCTCTTTTCCAAGTACTGTTATAAACAAAGGAAATGAGCAACAGCGCTAGACTTTGATGTGCATGCGCGACAGAGTTCAAAGTCAATCTGTGCCAAGCAGTTTCAGTCTGCGTACTATAGGTATGTTACCATAGCAAAAATCTCGATAACTTTTTGTCAGACCTCGTGTATATATATATATATATATATATATATATATATATATATATATATATATATATATATACAAATGAGAGAAAGAACAAATGGAGTAAAAATCTACGGTTCGTAGCATTTACTTTTTAAAAAGTTCTCAGTACAAAGTAGAGCAATATATTGTTATTATATTTTTATTATAAGAGGTTATATTAAAAACATTTTTGAAGTTGCTACAGAAAAGCTTTCATGTTTCAATACCATGATTGTACTTCTTCAGGCGATGGTATGTAACGGGTGATTAAATGAGTCTTAAGGAAATTTTAAAACAAAGCGTTACCTCTTTTCATAAAGCTAAAGGGAGGACATAAGATCTGAATTAAAAATAGACTTGTGGATATGTCTAGATTAACCAATTAAGTATCATATCTACGCTAAATAGAAAGGTAAGTTCAGAAGGTAGATGTGGGTGAGTAAACTTTCATGCCAGGACAACCGGCATATAGACATGCTATCATTAGAAATTGTAGAAAATATAGTACCGACAAATAGTTTCTTTTTTTTGAAGGAAGAGGTAGACGTAAAGTTTACAGAAAAAGATTATCAATTTTTTTATTCAGGAATTTTCTTAAAGGGGCTAGTAAATAAAATAAAAAATGTGGAACATCCATATACGATATTAATAATACTAACTGGATGGAGAGTATCGACTATAATAAGTTTTGTATATATATATATATATATATATATATATATATATAAAAGTGAACATAGAAGTCAACACTTAGAAGCGACAGTCTGTTTCATGCTAGATGCAATCATCGGGTCCGATGGTTGTATCTAGGATGAGACAGACAGTCGCCTCTAAGTGTTGACTTCTGTGTTCACTTTTATATTTACACACGCTCTATCTCTGATATTGAGCACTTTACCCCATCAATATACCACACTTTAAGACTATATTTCTTCATATATATATACATATATATATATATATATATATATATATATATATATATATATATATATATATATATATATATATGAACAGACAGGCTGAAAGACATCGTATCATTTCCTCGTATCGTCTAGCTTTCATTTCTAGGTCGGTAAAACACACCAATTTAATGGCCATCGATTTTTCATGTCTTAATAGCTGTCCATGTACACTCCCGTGTAAGAATACACTTTTCATCACAACCGGTAATTGCTCGGTTGGGCTCAGATATGGAGAATATGTTGGCACAACCTTTCGTCATAATTCTCCAAAATGCTCCTTAAAGCAATTCTGGGCAACTTGGGTACAATTAACGGTGGCATAGCCCATCAATTGTTTGGCACATGGTGTCCATGAATCGTTGAACGTAACGGTCACGGGTCAGTGATGAGCAAAACTGAACATCCAGTATGGTGCTTCGTTGACAACTAGGCCATTTAAAGAAAAATTCGACATTTATTCGCCGAGTCGCCAGTGGTGTCATTGTACTTTCCTGTGTTCATTGCGTTTCCTTCCTAACCTTTTGTTCATGTAGTGGGGAACGTCAACGTCTTGTAATTATTTCGAGTTAGTTGTATTGTCCGTTTTACTTGTTGGTGATGTTGAAAGTAATCAAGTGATGTAGATATTTTTCTGTCTGGCACAGTTCTTTGTTCATAATTATGTAGCGTCAGTTCACAATGTTAAAGAATGATGGCCTTTGCCAAAACTTCAGAAAGTATTTGCACAAAGCTGATACTTTAAATAATTCTGGACTTATCATATGGATGTTCAGGCAGAACATCGACATAAAAGTTTCGATCTGACAAGACTCTTTATAAACCTAATCCGAGTTTTCAGGTTAATGTTTTGATTTTGTGCTATAGTTGTGGGTTAAACTGGTCAATATCATGGATAATGCGCATGTAAATATAAAAGTGTACATAGCTACAACAGTCTCATGCTGAAACGGAAT
>OZ038497.1:71741796-71759296 GCA_964036315.1 Acanthosepion esculentum | reverse complement strand
ACAGTGTTTAAACAGAATTACTGCTAGAAGCTTGTGTATTCGAGAGACTTAAACAAAAAAATAAAATAAAAAAGTGATTTCCAACCGGTTTCGAACTCGCAGAGGAAACGACCATTTGCCAGTGGGCCATTTTTCTTAAGAGACGATTGAAATGGAGATATTCAGACTGTTTTAATAATAAATCAGGATGTCTACTCTAAACACGTGTAAAAATAACGCCTATAGCAACAAGGTATACTCATATGCACGCGCATATATATATATATATATATATATATATATATATATGTGTGTGTGTGTGTGTGTGTGTGTGTGTGTGTGTGTGTGTCAGGGAAATCGATATCTGAGTTCATGAAATCCCAAAAGCCTTTGAGCACCTTTTGCTACAAGCAAAACTGCGCATCATGGAAAAACTACGAGTCAGCTCAATGAATGGGCCCAACCAGTCTGAAGACTATTCAGATTACTGTAGATCCACATCGCCAAATATAACTGTGTATGTGTGTGCGTGCGCCCCCGCTAAACTAATTTGAACTAAAAACTTCCACCGGAAATGACAAGAGAAGATGCTTTGAGAAAAACCAGGAAATTCAAAAGTCTAACAAAACACTAACCAATAAATTCCATCAGTAAAATCTTTCCCTCACACGTTTATTTCCTAGTTTCGAAAATGCTTGCTTTTAATGGTCAGCGTCTGCAGGGTGGGTTGGTTGGGTGGTGACCAAGAATTGTTTAACTTTCATTTTCCTTTCGAGGCTCAAGCAAACGAGATTTTCGGTAAGCACACAAGAAAGGCGAATGCAAACGAAATCTCGTGAATGGCAGGGCAGGGGCATAGCCTGGGATTACTTAATGTAAACGAAGACATGGTCTCAGGTAAAGAAAAAGTTCGAAAGATCTCGCGCAGCTAGCCGAAAGATCCGGCAGCGTGGCGGATAGAAAATTAATCCGTTTGGAATTTAGGGAATGAATATGTATGGAACATTGTTGCGCTGGTGAGGCTAGTACGAACACATCCTTAGTTCCAATATATTATACTCTGAGAAGACGCTGATATATTCAAGACTCCTCTCACATCTTCATCTCCTTTCTTTTGTTAGATTATGCTGGTTGGAAGCATTATATCTCATCTAAATTATTCATATTTGAATCAAGCACTAAATCAGATTAACTGCGAAAGACATGTTATTCGTGATCTTTAACGCCTGTACAAGTTCTGGTAATATTTAACCCGGTAGGAAACAAAACTATAACCAGTATAATGTTAGTCATTGCATTTAAATTTGAAAAGGGAGTCATACGATAGAAAAATTAGGAACATTTGTGAGATGTTTCATAATCTACTGGCTACTGCATAAATGCAATGATTTCTGAAAAAACATGGCTGATTGTTATATTTTCAAATTTTCTTGATAAAGACAATTTGAAGACAGTTATTTAATCAGATTCTCGTTAAATCAGTTAATAATTAACAAGATTGTAGGAATTTTTCCCGGTTATGTGTGTGTATGTGTGCGTTCAGCAATGTATAGAGTGAAATGAACAACCCCGAGGCTCAGAATCACTTTTTAACAGCTTTTATTTCTGGTTGAAAGTGAGTGCAAAATAGTTCTATTTTGCGGGGTGAACGAGTTGGATTTCTCATTTAACAAATTTCTTCCCTAGAGTAGATGTTTCGTAGAAAGAGATTTCTCCGCTTGACCCCATGTGGATGAAAATTTGAGTGTCAAACTGCAATGACTGTTACGTATCTTCTACAGAAAGGGTTGTTACTTGCTTTTTTCCTTTGGGTAGGTGTCTCAAGGGTGATTTCTTCGTTTGTTTCCACAAAGAACAATGAACCTGATGTCAAGCTACCAGGGCAGGCCATGTGTCTTCTGCAGCAAAAGTTGTGAGTAGACCTTCGAGCTAAGCCTCGAAGGTAGCGACCGCTGAGAAGGAAAAATGGAAAAAGAGGCCGAATAGCGTTCGATCAGCTTTTCTAAAAGTTCTGGGACTTCCGGTTGTTATTACTTCCGTTGCTGCTACTGAATCGAGCAAAGTAAGGAAGCCCCCACATGCCACAATAGTCATCAAGTCAGATAGTTATTATAAAAGGAACAATAAATTATATTGAACTTTGCACGAACTTCTCAGGCAAATTTGAAAAAAAAAAGGGAATTAATTTCAGTTCATCATTCATTCGCATCATATATTCGATCACAAAGTGCAATTATCGCTACAGTTTATCGAACAGTAAAGAAAGATCTTTTGGTTGTTTACTTGCAAGTACTGGATATAAATTACTCTTAACAAGTCTATTATATTAATTATAATTCGCAAATTATGTTAAAGTTTTTTGTATGCCTAGAATTTGGAAAGCAATGGACATAGAGAAACATAGATAAAGATTTCTGTAACTCACAAATATTTCCCGTCATAGCAGCATAAATTTAGCAAAAAAGTAGAAGGCATCATTTACAACTTTGCAGAAATAAATTGAAAGAAATGGAATTAATTTTAGGCGCTTCTTCAGTGAATCAACCACAAAATCCAATCATTTGCCACGTTTTACTGATTAGCAAAGGAAATAGCTTATTTTCTTGACGGAGTTGTTACAGGAGAAATACGTACCGGATACAAATTACTTTTCATCAGTAAATGTTTTATATTAATTTGAATGCACAAATTATTAATTTTAATTCACGAATTAATATAATGTTTTCTACTACATCTAGCTCTGGAAAACAAGTCGCATTGATAAAGATATTCTTAAGAAACGTTCTAAGTCGGATTCAAAACAAATTAACAAAGAGTTAGTAAATAAAGGCACAACACCTCCTGTTCAGGTGTGTAGGACAATTTTGAAAAATAAAACATTAAAGAATGAATTATGCACTCTCGTCAAAGTCATCTACAAAGTCCAATTATTTGAGACAGTTTTCTGACCTGTAAAGAAAAAAAAACATTTGTTTTATTGAGCTTTTATACTAATGTTCATCTAATACAAGACAGAAAAGCCACTAAAGGTAAAGAGTTAATGCATAATTTTGTATGAGGAAAGGGCAAAAAAATAAAACCCATGAGCTTATGAAGGAAATATAGCGGTTAAATCCAGATTTTAAGAGGTCAAAATTGTCGTGATTGGTAAAATATCCTGCAGGGATCTGTTCCACAAGGCAGAAGATCTTCGGAAGAAACTGTCCGAATGGAACTTAATGTTTACTAATGAAATACTAAGGGAATGAGGTTGATTCACACTTGTATACGTGACATGGCGATCACAGTAGCAAATGTCAGGTCTGGTGGGACCAAGGTATGTAGATCGTCAGAAACCCGTCATGGAAATAGCGATATATTTAACGAGAAGCTCGCGAGGATTTGTATGTGGGAACGGTGTTGTAGGGAGGAAAATAATTAATCAACCAGAAGGCTGTGTAGACGCTGTTGAAGTCAGGCAAGTGCGGACTGGAGAGCCCAGATATGGCAGTAATACACGATTATGGTCGGATCTGATTCTTGTACAGACAGAATATCATGGGGAGTTCGACACATACTAGACCAGTACAATCAACCGATCCTTTTTCCAGCATCTTTAGCAATATGAGTTCCACTTGAGGTCTGCGGAGAGATTGCGTCCGATAGATGTTCAGAATTTCCTACAGGAAGGCTGTGTAGACGCTGTTGAACTCAGGCAAGTGCGGACGGGAGAGCCCAGATATGGCAGTAATACACGATTATGGTCGGATCTGAGAGATTGCGTCCCGATAGATGTTCGGAATTTCCTACAGGAGAGGAGAAGTAGCGATTGGATATGATTTTATTTTGTTTGCTTAACGTCATATCAACTACTTATGGGCCAACAATGCCGAAGTTTCATTTTCCTGGGACCTTTTAACTAATACATATATGTTATTCTGCTTTCATAACGGAATACATGGTAGATGATACTCCGCTTTTACGTATATACATGTGTGTATGGACGTAATTAAGGGTGGTGGTGATATGTGTGTTTTATGTTGTAGTTTTTTGAAGTTATATTCTGGAATACATTTTAATTTCATTAAAAATTGTAGCGTATTATGTGGATTAATATCATGAAAGTTCTTTCATGTTGATTGATGTATTGTTGGTAATTTTACTATAAATATGTATCGTTGGTAATTTTACTATGAATATGTGTTGTCAGTAATTTTCTTATATAAAATATATTGCTGGTATTTTTACTATAAAAATGTATTTTTAAACTTTCATAGATGAGACCCTAACAGGTGCTGCCACTCCGAGCCAGGGGAACAACAGCAGTTAAGAAGCAGTTCTAAGCTCCTCAGAACCTCGCGATCAGAGGCGGATGTAGTTTATCATCTTACCCAGGGTTAGTTATTGGATATAAACAAAAAACAACAAAAAAATCCTTATCATAACATGTCAAATTGATGTGAACAATCAAGCTGGACTTCATCACGTGTGTATCAGTTTTAATGAAGATGCGGGTTGCCATTGCAGCAAATATAATGGAAAGACATTCTCAAAAAAACACATCCAGGGTAAAATAAAATAAAATAAAATGCTCAAGCGATTAAATTCTATCTCGTCTTCTACCTGCACCAAACCAATCACATTTGCATTGATGTTAAGATTATTGTCTTCGTGCCAGAATATTACGAAAGTGGAGAGACAAAAATTTAGGCCCTTCATCAATTATCCATAAAAAAAAAAACTACAGCTTTTATTATAGACAGGAATATAAAAATCTGCTTCTACGTTGAGGCATTGTAATTGCTAGTGATGGCGATTATGTAATTGATTATTAAAATTTAATTTAATTATGCTTGCATCTGTTTATAATTTCTTCGTAAAATGTCATATTACTTAAACAGAAAGTATGATGCGTATGTCGGTGCACATATATTTACGCATGCATGTACGGAAGATACAGATACAAACATATAATTTTCTCTCTTTTTACTCCTTCCTCTCTCTCTCTCTGTGTCTCTGTCTCTCTCTCTCTCTCTACACACACACACACACACACACACACATATATATATATATATATATATATATATATATATATATATATATATATATATATATATATATATATATATATATGCGCTCGTGCATACGCGCAGGCGTGCGTATAATCATGCATTAGTGCCTACGTGAATATAAGTAAGAATATACAAATTAAAAAATCATAAATTTAATAAAGAATTTAATGGAGAAAAAACCTGAGTGAAACAATTGTAAATGAATTTAATGATGAAGAGAAATAACGAAAACATGAGAAAAATAAGAAATGAAAATTAATATTCAATTTAACAAGTAACATAGACATACATCGTTCATGAAAAAAACTGTAATGAACAAGTTGTAAAGAAAGAAAGAAAGAAAGATTGAAAGAAAGAAAGAAAGTGAGAAAAAAGGAACATAAGCCTGTGGAACGAAAAAGAAAGAAATAAAGAAAGAAAGAAATATAAGAAGGAGCTAATGTGAAGGGAAAAGAACAAACAAGAAAGAATGAATCAGTGGAAAGAAAGAGCCTATGTAAAGAAAATCAAGCAAACAATACAAAAAGAAAAACAAGGAAGAAAAGCCACTGGGCGAAAAAGAAACAAACAATGAAAAAGAAACAAACAATGAAAAAGAAACAAACAATAAAAAAGAAACAAACAATGAAAAAGAAACAAGCAAACAAACAATGAATAAGTAAGGATAAATGAATGAGTAGAAAGAAAGAAAGAAAGAAAGAAAGAAAGAAAGAAAGAAAGAAAGAAAGATTGCAAGAGAGAAATAAAGGACGGGAATTGTAAAAAAAAAGAAACACACAAAACAGTGATGAGTTAGTGAAAGAAAGAAAGAAACAAAGAAATTATTCAGTGTGAAGAATAAGAAACAAGAAAGTGAGTCTGTGTAAAGAAAGAAAGAAAGAACGAATGAACGAACCTATGTATATAAACAAGAAACAAAAAAAAAATGTATGAGCTAGCCCAAAGAAAGAAAGTTCGAGCCTATGTAAAATAGAGAAAGAATCAAAAAAGAGATGAGTTAGTATAAAGAAAGAAAGAAACAAACAAACACAGAGAATGTGTGCACTATGAAATTCGTCCGGGAAGAGAGTGGAACCAAATGCGTGCGATAAGCACGAAATATCGGCATAAGCCTGTAACCGAAGAAATGAATAAGCAGTTGGAAGACAGAAACAAAGAGAAATGAATAAAGACAAAAGAAAAAATACATCCTCTAAAAAAAAGAAAAAGAATTAAATGATATTGATAGTTTGAATAGATTTAAATAAAACGTAGATAGAAATAAAGATGGCGCACGTGAATGGGACAAACGAATTTAACGAAGGCATCTAAAAAAGAAAAATCGAAGACCTTTAACTGCACGTAAAGAGGATTCTATCTTCATTAACTTGCAAGATGAAAATTTTATTCCTCGAATGAACAATCACTGTTGTACTGTCATTGTGATTTTCAATAGATAGAAGACATTAACGGCAAAATATTTTGTTATCGTCAATTTATTTTCTCTCTGTATAAAGTGGATAATTTATTTAGGAAGAACGAAACACGAGTAATGCATCTATGTCATTTCAAAGGAGAAATTTAGATCTATAAAAATCTGGTTTTCAAAATTATTGGGATCTAAAAAAAATAGAAGTAATTTCGATCTAATGGACTTAATTTTTCTAAGTAGATGTCTTATACGAAGCGGGGACAATGTTAGTTTCCTTAAGTTATATGCTTAAAAATCAAAGTTATATATTTTACACACAAACACATACGCAAACTCAGACACAAGTACACACACACATAAACACACACACGCGCACACACACACATATATATATATATATATATACACTCATACATACACACATATATACACACATACACATGTTTATACACACATATATATATATATACACATATCTATATATATACACATACATATTTGTACACACACACACACACACACACACACACACACATATATATATATATATATATATATATATATATATATATATATATATATTCGTGGACCAAACCATTCAGGTTGATGTTACTAGTTATCTGGTTATAGATATGTACAAAGTCAGGAGTAGGCATAAGCGACTTGCCATCCTTCACGGTTCGTACGCGAATGGTTTCAAGAAAAATATATTCAAATACATATATATATATAAATGCTACAACCAAAAATAATCGACTCAAACCACTCTTCTAAAATTAAATCGGGATTTATTATAGGTTTCTACCTGGGTGCATTAAGAATCTGCTCACCCCAATATTTACCTAAAGAAGAAAAATACATAGAAAACACATTCAAAAACCTACAATACCCATATTATTTCATCCACAACGCAAGAAGAAAGGCATACAAAATATACAACCGAAACCAAAATAATAACATAATCCGCAATAATAAATTACATGAAAACACATACATAATACTACAAACCAACTCTGTCATGTCCACTATCCAGAAGAACCAATCCCATCTAAATAATCTTAAAATAGTCACAAGCACTTCCAAAATCATTATGGATATACTCATATACTCAAACACTAATAGCAGTAATATTTCTGAAGCAGGCATTTATAAAATAAATTACCAAAACTGTTCCTCCCAATATATTGGAGAAAAAAGCAGAAATAATTTTAAAAAATGCATCTATGAGTACAAAAGAGACCTCACAATTTAAAAAATGCTACACTCATAAAAAAAGAAAATAACTCACTCAAAAGAAAATCCACGACAGTGCCGCCATTGAATATTATCCAAATATTAACCCCCACCCAGGCTTTTTCCCTATTTGATCTTTCCTAACAGAATTACTACTCTCCCAACCAAACGTACCCAGCTGTATCAAGAAATCAAAAGAAAATAGTTGAATCCGTCAACACAACAATAAAATAATAATTTCGACACGCGACGGTAGTTGAAGTAATTTTCATTTGACGATATTAATATAATAGCGTTTTCTAAATAATTCCAGTTGCTCATAACATTTTTTTTTGTTATTAATAGTTACTTTGTTTTAATAAATTCATTTCATTTTGGCCTTGAAAAAGTCCACATTGGACGAAACGCGTCAGCTAATATTACAGTTTTCCTAGTCTTTTACATTTATAAATATTGTCTTTTTCTACAGGTTAACTCTGATAAATTTTTCATATATATATATATATATATATATATATATATATATATATATATATATATATATATATATATATATATGTGTGTGTGTGTGTGTGATTGTGTATTTGGATACCCTACATTAAATTTGGCCTTGTGTACACTCAGACTGTGTGGGACGGTTAGTAGATATCCTGCAGTTGGAGATTCGTCTCAAGCTGTTCTGGTCAAACTCTGTACCTCCGTTATTATAGTGGATACACGTAAGATTTGTGAGTATCCACTCTGATAACATTTAAAGTAATAAAATGTCGGATTAAAAATAACTCCATTAATTCTTATATAATTATAATTTTGAAGATTTTTTTCAGAAGGTAGGCGATCAAGTTTCTTCTCAGAGTACTTTTTCTTTATTATTTGGCCTTGGGTAAAATGGAGTGGTTTCTCGTAGTCTTCTACACGATTTTGAAATCAGTGTTTTTCTTCTAGTAGACTTGTTGCCTTGGTTTCGAGACGCAATCCACTCTGTTATTTAATCCATATAATGGAAGATGATATTGATTCGTATCTTTTTCTATCGGCATTATTGCAAGGCTGAATGCAACAGATTAGATCTGAATTTGAACAACACACACCGAATCTCTTTTCCGCGCTTATTTCAGTTCTCTAGCGGCCATATTCTTCTTGCAAAAAGAATTTCTGTCCATCCAAGTGATTACTGATGTTTTCTAGAGAAAAATGCTGCGCGAAATCAAACGTGATGACACGCTAGAAAGGTGTGAGAATACATCAACTGAAAGGTTGGGATTAAAACAACGATAATAATACTAGTTCAAGAATAATTAATAAAACATCCATTGGATATGAAGGGAGTAAGTAATGTAATAAATACCGATTTTCTAAATAAAAAAAAGAAGAAAACGTCAAAATCAACAAGAAGCGAGAGAAATTACTGCTTCCCAGCGGCTGTCTTCGAGGTGGGAAAGCGAGAGTGTCTCTTAAGAGGTGAAGTTCAGTTGGGCTTTGCAAAAAGTGAACGCTGCTTGGCAACGAAAACTGAAGAGGCGTTTTAAAGGCCTTGCAAACCGACGGTCGATTCGCATACGCTGAATTTCATGAACAGGCATACGCAAAGCACTTGAAAAGAAATATTGATATTTTCTTTGCAAATTCTTTATCAATCTGACACTTGAAAATTTGACATCTCTCTTTGTCACCTTCAAGTGCAGGGCGATACTTTCAGCAGAAAAATGTCTAAAAGTGATCATTTACAAACACACAAAAAAGGAAAATCTAGCTATACGCATTTTATATTAAAAAAATAGAGAATATTTTTCGTAAAATTAATAATATGAGAATATGTCTATCGTTTTTTTCTCAATTTAGTAAAGATCCTCTCATAACATCTATACTTACAACAAAATTGTTCAGGTCGATATTAAAAAAAATCAATAAATAATATATCGATAATTTTTTAAACATATTAACCTTTCGGTGTTTTTTTTATACAAAAAGAAGATCGATAAAAATATCGGCCAAACTTTAAGAAATGTATTGGTTGTGAGTCTTTCAGCACCTCCTCATATATATATATATATATATATATATATATATATATATATATATATATATATATATATATATATATATATATATATATATATATATAGAGAGAGAGAGAGAGAGAGAGAGAGAGAGAGAGAGAGAGAAAAGAGAATGGGTATGTGAACGCCTGTATATGTACGTCTGTACGCCGTAATCAACGCAGCATATTACACGCCTCTCTATATAGACTGAAGTGTTCGTTTGACTCGTGAGACCGACAGTATTCGTGCAGTGTCGATTCATAGTTATATATATAAAGATTCACGAATACGCGGGCCAGTAAATGTAAGTTTATACTGTTTAAAAAAGTTGGTTTCTACTCAAACACGCGTATCCACTAAATTACGGACAATTGATTCAAGGCACTTCCTGTAGATATTCGTTAAGACACACGAGTGCAAACGGTGATAAACGTAGATTTACACTGTTACAAAAACAGGAATATCTGTTCAAACAAGTTTCCACGAACTATAAATCTTTAAATAACAAATACAAATGCATCTTTATCATGCAAGTATTGTTAACTTAAACAGATGATTAAATGATCTACATTAAAAATCCATGAATGAATATTCCATTATATATTATGAATTTGTAATGAGAGTAAGGAGAGCGATTTGTGGAGAGCCATGATCGCCCATGACGTGAAATGGAACGTCACATAGAAGATGATATATGTGACGCGGCTGCATTTGGAATAATGATGCTATTAATTAGTTGCAAACGACACGTAAGGGTCTCTCGTCGAGAGGAAAAGAATAAAAAAGAAGCTTGAATTACATCCAAAAGACTGGCCTACTCCCCCTATCTCTCTCTCTGTCTCTCTATCCCTCCCTCCCTCCCTACACACGATGATTTCCGTCTGATAAGTACTGTTTCATGTTTTTGAAATATTCTGAAATGGTATAAAAATAAATGAGCTTCTATATCTATCTACAATTCGATGTGACACGTTTATTCCTGTTCTTCTGGCTTACGGCCAAATCACTGTGAAACAACTGTCACCAAAGTTAAGCTATGTCGAGCCTGGTCAGTACCCAGATAGCTGGCCATTTGTGAATACCAATGCTGCTTCTTTATATGCCGTGTCCCTTCCGGCTGTTGGCAAACATGCCTCTTCATAATATCCAGTCCTTTGTAGATCATAATAAATTTTGTATTTTTGTTATCTTTATTCCTTTTACGGATGTTAACTAAAATAGGTTTGCAACGTTGTTGCGCAATTGTTTCGGTGGAAAGTACTTCAGCATATCTCCAGTGTTCAGAAGATTTTCTTTCATTCTGCTGAATGAGTGGCATCCTTCATAGAAACGTTTTCGTCATCACTCCCTGACCACAGACGTATATAAATTCAACCCCAATCCACGCGAAGCAAACTTATTCAAATGTAACCTAGATTATGCAGGGTATATATTTACTACAATGAAAGCAGCGAAACGAAATGTGAGCACACGCTGGGCCAACCAGCCTTTGATGTTTTCATTGATGTTTTTCTCTTAGACAATGTAAACAAAGCCCGGATGCGCATCTATTATTTAAGACTATTTTGCAAAATATTACGCATTATACATTTTCGCGGTCAACACACAATTGTACACACAAATGTCATATCCCTTAAGGACGTGACGTAAATGATTATGGCCCTCCAGAGATTTCCATTTCTTTATTACCTATGAAATGCTATAAAGTCTTGGGAGATATAATTGTTTTTTTCTTCCTTTGCCTGCCCATGCCTTGAATTCATAGTTTTCCTTGTCTAAGACGTTTTCCATCTACCCTGATATTTCGCCCCGAGGTTAGAAGAGAATGAGTTATGTCTTTCCAAAGGTTATTTTTTGCGCAAGGGAACGCAACAGACGAGCCCCGAATTTTATTCATTTCGCCGATTTCATCTTCCGCGCCTATATCGGTTGCCTTACATACCCATTCATTAACTGATCTTATAATATTATTATACTTAGAATTTCAGTGACTTATATGCTCAGGTTCGTTTTCGGATGGTCGAGCTACCTGACTAAAAAATAGATTTTACCTTAAACGGCACATCAACTCCTCATGGATCATTGAATGCCGAAATTTAATTTTCCTGGGAGTTTGGACATTTTTTTTTATATTTTATAAATATCTATTGCTGTTTTTTTCTGTTTCTGGTATTTTTTTAAAAATTTAATCTATCCTTTCAGTTTTTTTTAACCCAGTTTGGGGGTCGCTATTTGCCGATAGCCGTAACAGGTGCTACCACTCCGGGGCAGGGTGGACCTGGGAACTACAGCAACTAAGAGGTGGTTTCACGCTCTACAAAACCTCCCGATCATAGGTCTTGCTGCTGGATGTAGTTTATCGTCACACCCAAGACTAGAGCTAGAAGAGATATGGTAGAATTTCTTACTCAAAGAAAAGCAATATTCTGCGCTATCAATGAAAATTTCCACAATTACTTCATCGTACTCAACATGTATCATCCTGCTTGCCCTTATTTGACTTTCCTATTAGGTCTGAATTGTCACCGAATGGGAAAATAACCAGCCACTCTACAATTCCAAAAACCAGTTCAATTCAGTCATCGTGTACGCGATGGTAATCAAGAATAAGAACCATATAATCACGCCATTTAGTCGCTAACAAGGTAGGAAAACACGTTTTATTCAATGTTATCAGAATTTGTAAATGTACTTATTTTTCGATTGAATATATTTGTTTTTCTTTATAATGTGTTCCCAGGTACTTATTGAACGCTCTATTTACATGAGCAAGTAAGGAAGTGTTCGCGACCCAATAAAAAAAGATATTCTAAAATTGTTCTTGTGTACGTGATATTCATTCGTCTAGTCAAATTTCGCAAAGTGTGATTTTAGAGACTTTTCAGCATCCCCTCATATATATATATATATATATATATATATATATATATATATATATATATATATATATATATACACACACACACATATATATATATATATATATATATATATACACATACACACACACACACATATATATATATATATATATATATATATATATATATATATTCTACTCAAATTTATCTGTCATCTTTTTTTTTCTGATGCTGATTTCAGTATTTAAATGCAACTGCAATGTTTTACGACCTGAAATCGTAATGATTGTACTTTCAAGTGCTTGATGTTTTTTAGTAATGTTTTTTCTTTTGATCTCTAGCAGTGCAACTTTTCCTTTAGATTGCATCTTAATATCTCTGTTATAAATTCAGTTTGCGCTAATTTTTTTCGGACATCCGTGTACATTACTTTCTTGTGATTTTTTTTATCATGTACTATTGAAATCATATCCACTTTTATAATTACACAAGATCAATTTGAGTGGATTGATATTTTTTAGAGAGAATAATTGGGATAGTAAAACTCCTTAAAAATAACTATTTTTTTTATTAACAATGGTTAGCAGCTGGTAGCAAAACTATTTTATATTTTCATTGGATTGGATAGGCACTCCGGCTGGAGGTCAACTGACGTAGAGTCTAATTAAAATCGTCTCCTTACTCTCTAGATTATTTCATCGATGACGTTTTCTGAATTATTGCATTCTTCTTTTACTCTCAGCAAATTCCTTCCCTTTGCTTCCTTCCCCATGCCACGTTCTGTCGTCCACCTGCTCAGGTTCGTCAGGTATGTCACGCGCTGCTTTCCCTTGTCTCTCTTTTCCTCTATTCGACCCGTGAATATCAGATTCTCTAGGCCCTCATTCCTCGTTATGTGTCCCAGAAACATCAGCTGTCTCTTTCTGATATTAAGTATAAGTCTTCTCCTTGTTTGCAACCTCTCTAAGGCCTCATCGTTGCTCACAGGCTCGGACCATGATATCCTTAGCATTCTTCTGTAGATCCACACATCCGTCGTCTCTAGTCTCTTCTTCATCTTTGAGGAAATCGTCCAACATGCCGTAAAGTAGAACAGATGTCACGTAACGGCTCAGTATTCTTTTCTATGTTACCAAAAAATTCTCCTGACTCGCAATACTCTGCTCAGCTTTTGGAATGTTTCTTAGGCGATCCCAATACGTCTACGGATCTCAGCGTCGCAATTACCTTCCTGTGTCAAGATGCTTCGCAGATATTTAAACTTCTGCGTCGACTTGATTCTAGTGTTCCCAACCTGCAAAACGCATTTCGAGCTCTTCCTCTTACTGATGATCATGCAATCTGTCTTCTTAATCTTGTAGGAGATTTTGTCATTTCTTTTTACTGTAATGTAATTCTCCTTATTGGGGTTTAAATCTACTCAAACATTATATAAAGTTTTTTTATGGAAACGTTCCGAATGTACCAGCTGTTAGGAGCTCTACCACACATTCAATGTTTCAAAGCATTGGCATTTCTTGAGCATGATCTTCATATTCTTACAATTTCTTTCTCTCTCGCTCTGAGCATATGATGAGTTGAAACTCATCATTTTTGTTTCAAATGTACGTTTCTGGCCATTTCCTTTGATTGGGTCAATTGTTTGAAAATTTAAATTCTATTATATTTGTATATATGCGTGTAATCCATTGCCCAATTTGCAGTGAGTAAGTGCCCCTACCCAATCATGAAAGCGTTTTTGAACTTGATCAGTTAGCTTAATTCACTGTTTTCTTATCTTTCTCTGCAAAGAAAATACTTGTGATTTTCCATGTTTTGTCGATTTCCGCCTTCTTACTATTTTCCCGACTGATTGTTTTGAACCATTTTTGTTTTCATTTTTAAAATCTCCTCTGCTCGAACATATGTAAAAAGTAATCATTCACTAGCAGTATATTTTGTGATACTTTGTCTACTTCTACTACTGCATCTTCGTTTTCTTCTCCGTCTTCTTTGGTTTCTTAGTCTTCGTCTTTGGTTTCTTCCTCTTCTTCCTCTTCTTCTTCTTCTTCTTCTTCCTCTTCTTCTTCGTCGTCGTCTTCTTTGGGTTTTTACTTCTACGTCTTGTTTTTGGATACTTCTTCTTCTTCATTTTGGGTTCATCTACTTCTTCTACTTCGGCTTCTTCGTTTTCTTCTTAGTCATTGTTTTCTTCCTCTTCTTTGGTTTCTTAGTCTTCTTCTTTGGTTTCTTCCTCTTCTTCCTTTTCTTCTTCTTCGTCGTCGTCTTCTTTGGGTGTTTTCTTCTACGTCATGTTTTTGGTTACTTCTTCTTCTTCATTTTGGGTTCATCTACTTCTTCTACTTCGGCTTCTTCGTTTTCTTCTTAGTCATTGTTTTCTTCCTCTTCTTTGGTTTCTTAGTCTTCTTCTTTGGTTTCTTCCTCTTCTTCCTTTTCTTCTTCTTCGTCGTCGTCTTCTTTGGGTTTTTACTTCTACGTCTTGTTTTTGGTTACTTCTTCTTCTTCATTTTGGGTTCATCTACTTCTTCTACTTCGGCTTCTTCGTTTTCTTCTTAGTCATTGTTTTCTTCCTCTTCTTTGGTTTTCTTAGTCTTCTTTGGTTTCATCGTCCTCTTTTTAGGTTTCGTTTTCTTCTTCTTCGGTTTCTTCTTCGTCTTCTTTGTTTTCTTCTTCGCTGTATTCTTTTGGGGCTCATCTGCTTCCTATTTTCTTCTTCTTCTTCTTCTTCGTCTTCGTCGTCGTTGTCGTTTTCTTCTTCGTCTTTGGTTTTTCGTCTTTGTTGTTGGCTTCTTCATCTTCTTTCTGGCTTCTTCTTCATCATCTTCTTCAATTCTTGTTCTGCTTTTTCAACACTTTTTCTTTTTCTTCATGCATAATCACTTCTTCGTCTTCTTGTTCTCATCACCATCATCATCATCATTATTATTATTATTATTATTATTATTATTTCTTTTATCATTCTCGTCATTGTCATGTTATTTTAATTATTATATAGCAGATAACACTTTAGATTGCCGAAAGGATTTACTTTATGTTTTTTTTTTTTTGTTTTTTTATGTTCATTCCAAAAAATAGAATAAATTGATTAAAACAAGGATGCACAAATTCATCAATGAGAATTTCAAGAGCCTTTTACAATGTCTTCCATATTCAAAGCCGCGGGGATAAATCCTCGTTCTCTATTCAAAGTCTCCTTAAATCTAAATATTCAATTTGACAAATACAGGCAACGTGTAATGTCTCACATTTTCTCTTAAATGGTTTGCACTTAAACCTAATTTCTGATAAGTGATGAAGTCAAACATATTCGTAATAAATTGCTTTAAAATATACAGAAAACAAGCAAGTACTAAAAACTAAACCCAGGCAGGAAAATATATTATAAAATTAACAAATATTAAGAGACTTAATTGAAAACATTTAATGTTAATACGTTTAACATAGTGCACAAAACTGGGTGACACACACACACACACACACAAACACACATATATATATATATATATATATACATATATACATATATATATATATACATATATACATATATATATATATATATATATATATATATACATATATATATATATGTATATATATATATATATATATATATATATATATATATATATATACATACATATATATATATATATATATATATATATATATATATATATGTATGTATATATACATATGATAATATTCGGTAATCCGTAGGATAATGCCAAAAGGGTATAGATCCAGGTATAGCTCAATGTCCAAAAACAGAGCAATAATAATAATAATTATTATAAAGAAAATGAAATCTTAAAAGACCATGGTCATGTTTATTTCGTTAAGATCGCGAGATCTCAACTCTTCAGACCGATTCCTTATGCACAAATATAAATGGATAAAATTTGACCAGGCTTAAAAAAACAAAAGTTATGTTAAGTATGCAGATTAAAAATTGGAGAAAGGTAAGGAAAGAAAAGGTATGTATTCACATAGGGAGGTGGGAACGGTGAAAACATTCAAAACTTGAAAATGAAAGAAAGAGGGATTTATCTCAGTTGTATAAAAATATATATTAAGGTGTAAACAGGCTGACCTAAATTAAGATACACACTGCGAAAAGGAAAATATTTTTTCAGATGGTGATGGTTGAAATAGACAGAGAAGAAGAAAGAAGGGAAGAAATTAGTAAAAGAAAATAGGAGAAAAGAGAGCAGAGGGGATAGAAGAAAAAAGAAAAGAGGTGAGAGGAAAAGACAAAAATTGTTGGAAAATTGGCGATTTTTGTATACAATCGAAAATATGGCGCAGTAGTCAGCTACGAAAATAACACTTCTGTATTCTTTTGAACAAAAGAAATTATTATTAATATTAATAATGTGTAGTAAAGAACTATTTGGAAGATTATATACATTTTTTTCAAAAAATGTCTAATCTAATATAAAAATATGATCTTTTTAAAATGAATACAAATATGGATGAGACTATACATATTATTAATTATAATAATACAAATACTAATAATATATACTAACAATAATACATATATACATATATATGTTTACGCATATCCGCACATATACATTACATACATAAAACCACACATATACACATACACATAGCTATATATAATTATATTTTTCTCACACATATATGCGATATACATATATAAATATATAAATAAATTCCATATTTACCTGGAAAACGTGAGAGAGACAAACATATAAACACTTCACACATATATATATATACATATGCATTAGAAGCCGGATCAAGCAATGATATACATATGATAGAAATTGTAAGGAGGATTTGATAATTATAATTAAGTAATTCATTGAGTCCGAAAAAAAACAAATATAGGACGAAACGGCCGTCCAGTGCTTTCTGTTAACTGTTCTTTCAGAATCAATGAATTACTTA
>OZ038497.1:71716796-71736796 GCA_964036315.1 Acanthosepion esculentum | reverse complement strand
ATGCTGATAGAAAGCGGAAAGTGTTCCCTCGGACGATTAATAGATATCAGATTGCATGTTATTTTTTAGATCAGTTGCCATTTCGACTTTTCTCGGATCAATCAGGCTTACTATTAAGACAGAAGTAAATAGTTTTTGTTGAGTCTTGACTCAATGTTGAATCTCGCCTATTGCATGGAATAATAATGCAACACAAAATGTACTTAGAACAAGAATGTATTATAACAAGAAAGTGTACACAATAAGTACATATAGTATTTCTGTATATTTCTGGGAAGACGTTCCTGGAGAATGTGTTGACTAGTCGCAATCGATCAGAGTCTCTAGTTGGATCTCGTGATTCCACTTCCTTCTCTCTCTCGTCTTCCGGTATCAACCATTATTTATATAGTTGGTAGTCACCTATGCAGATTAGGTGGATCCCACCACAACAGTTTTCATCAGCATTGATAACTGATGACACCTGGAAAGTCGTTAACGAAAATTAGAAACATTGTAGGTCCAAGATTAAAGCCTTGGGTGAGACCTGCATTAATTTAAAAAGATCTAGAAGAGTGCCAATTCAGGACAAATTTAATTTCGTAATTTGATAAGAACGATTGTATCAGTTCAAAAATTCGTCCAGAAATACCATAAACTTGAAACCCTTGAATAATACCAGTATGCCAAAGACTGTCAAATGCTTTCGAGATGTCGAAAGCAACAGCCCGAGCTTCACCATTCTTATATATCAGGACTGATGATTACGTTTAGCACGAAACATTCTGTTGTTCAGAGTGTTGGCTGCAATATTCACTTTTATATTTACATACGCTCTATCTCTGATATTGAGCAATTTTTCCCATAAATATAGCAGAGCTTAAAACTATATTTCTTCATATATATATATATATATATATATATATATATATATATATATATATATATATATATATATATATATATACAGTGATCAAACCGCTCTAATACATGCACGCAAGCTCACATGGGGGTATCAGTGGAACCCGAAAAATGTATATATGTACGCATATGTGTGTATGTGTGTGTATTTATATATGTATACATATATATATATATATGTATATATATATATGTGTGTGTATGTGTGTGTATATGTGTGTGTGTATATGTATGTATGCATGTATATGCACGCATATTGGCGAAAGCAGGGGAGCTACTCACACAAACCCCACACAACTTAGGAAATACGTGTGTATGTATATGCGTATGTATGTGTATATGTGTGTGTGTGTGCGTGCTGGTTCCATGTAACTTGGGAAAAATGTGTGTGTTTGTGTGTGAGTGTGTGTGCGTGTGTACGGATTCCTTGTGGTGGGACAATGTACGTGTATGCGTGTGTGTGTGTATGTTTGTTTGTGTGTGTGTGTGTGTGTGTGTATGTGTACAAATGTGTTTACTAATTCTTCGTAGTGAGACAGTGTATGTATTCAGGGGGAATGTACACACACATATATACACACATGCTGACAGAAACACACGAAAATGGAAATAGATCTAAGAGATCTAAGAACACACAGGGGTTATTTAAAACATTAAAAGATAAGACAACCTATTCATCACTTCTCAAACCAACCTTAATTGTTTTATGACCCTTCGCTCAGAACTCTTCACTACCATTTAAAGAAAGACATTCGAACGACCAACACAAAATCATTGAAAAACATAAAGGAAAAAAATTAATTATTTTTAATAATTATTTTTAATAATATGTGGAAATCTCCACCCTTTACCTGAAGACGGTCGTGAGACCAGAAACCAGTGTTGTAAAACTATGAAAAATAAAGAATAATATTTTTTTAAAAACCCACATTACAACCAAAAAAGTTTGCGGTACCTCTCTTCTTTTTAATATACACACTTTTCTCTCGTTGGAACCATTATAACCTCTTCATTTGATATACATATATATATATATATATATATATATATATATATATATATATATATATATATATATATATATATATGCATGTGTGCCTGTGACATACGTGTCTATACCTTAAAACTTATATCATAGTGTCTGAAAAATCTATGTAACCTTTTATAAATATATCTAACACGTCGATTGTCAGTGTTCCCTTGATCATTTTGTTAAATCGATATAGACTTTAAGTTACCGCGACGGTTTTTATTTGCAATTTCATGGTTTCAATCTTTATCAAAGAAAAGGCTCACACCAGCGCACCGTCAAAGCAAAATAAAATCAAACTTTCTGAATTCAGGTTTTATTTATAATCTGAGGTTAACTGAGTTGGGAGAATCAAAGCCTCAGTCAAAGAAGACACTGGCTGGGTAATTTCATTATGTTTGCACAGGTTCCATTCTAGGCTCTCTTTAGTAACAAATAAATCTAAGAATAACATTTTAACGATTCCATTCGAATGTCTGAATTATTTAGAATCTACTTTTTTGTCCGTTTTCATTTAGATTTTCTGATCTACGTGACGCGATACGAACGATGTGTTTTTTTTAACCACTTGGTGTGCTATTTTAATTGCAACCAAATAAATTTCGGCAAAGCGAGAAGGCACATACCAAAACTTCTCTTCATATCGATTTTGAAGCTGATCCGAGGATTATAGAATTCAAGAAAAATAAATAGATAACCACACCGCAGGTTGGGATGTAAAAAAATGTGTTGATCGCTTACAAGGGAATCTTAATTCATAGACAGCTCTATTACATTAAGTATTTTAAACATTCAGAGAAAGAAAATATTTTCGCCTTATATATTCCTATACGAACGAACACGATGCACACAGTCATATATATATATATATATATGTGTGTGTGTGTGTGTGTGTGTGTGTGTGTGTGTGTGTGTGTGTGTGTGTGTGTGAAGGGGAGAAAGAGATAAGCTATATATATATATATATATGTATATATAGAATAAAGTTATAAAGACAAAAGAATACGCTATGCATTTGGATATGTTTCACATTTGTCTATAACGTTTGCAGATATATTTTTAGTTATATCTCACATTTACACACAAGCATACATACACAAATACATATATATATATATATACATGTGTTTATTAGATAGAGAAACTATATGTGTGTATGTGTATATGTGCGCGCGTGTGTGTGTGTGTGTGTGTGTAAGATTAATGTTAGTAAAATTTGTCACTTAACTGATTGATGTTACCTTCAGAATCCCGACTCCAGTTACATTGCATTTCTAGCCTCATTCAATTGTAACATACGGAAAAGTATTCGTGAATATGAAAGGATTATCATAAAAATAAGAAGACATGATGTTTGTAATTTATTCAATCACTCACACACACACACACACACATACACACACACACACACACACACATATATATGTATAGGGTGCGATGAGTAAAGTGTAACCATTTTATATTTTTAATTTCGTGCATGCACGTTGATTGATTTCGATTTTGTCAACGGCACAGTATATTACGGTCGGTTGGGCATTTTCTCTTTTGTCTCTATTTTCTTCAAGGCTTCCTTGTGCTTAATTGCTCCGTTCATAGAATTTCCAGTCGCCATATAAAAGGATGGATATCACATAGCAATGCAGTAATCTTTTCTTTGCTTATAATTTTCTTCCTCGTTTCTAAACATCTTACTTAGCTTTTGGAATGCTTATTTCACTAGTTTCGGGACTCAATATCGCATTCCCATCTTCTGTTAAAATGATTTCCAGGTATTCTAACTTCTGCGCCATCTTGATGTTTATATCTCCAATTCGTAACTCTTATCTTTAGCTTTTTCTCTAGCTGCCGACTATACTTGCTGTCTTCTTGCAGTTGATGGTTAATCCTTTTATCTACCACCCTGTCTCCTTTCCGAGTCGGCTATCAACGCAGTATCATCTGCTTATTTCATATTGTTCAGATTACCCCTATCGATAATAAATCCTGGTAGAATCTCCAGTTTGTATAAGTTCGGTGTCAGAATTTAATGTTTCATCCCAGGTGAATTTATAATCTAGTTGTTTTTCTATCCACTGAATTTCTAATAGATGTTTATCTCTCATGAGGTTTAGATTTTTCCATTTTATGACCCACATACGCCCTAGTAAAGAAAAGAAAGATACCAGCAAAAGCTTATTACTGAGAAATTTGGTGTATTATTTTCCTGGCTGTCTCCTATCGTTCTGGTGTTGTGCCAGACAAACCTAAGCTTTGTATACATCTATAAAAGTAGCTGAGATATTTCAAATCCCGTAGATCTTTCCTATTCCAGTTCTAATATAATTCATTTAGTCTTTTGTAGAAGACTTAACATTCTTGTGATCTAATATTTACTTAGATATTTCCTAAGCCGAAATATGTTTGCTAATTACATGGGAAATACAGTCACATACTTGTAAAATATACTACATTCGTGCAATTAACGACAGGATAATTAAATTTGTTTTCATAAAAACGTATTAGCTTTCATGCTTACGTAAGCGTCATTTGCAAGTTTTCCCGCCTTTGTAAACGATATTTACAGCAGTGAATGTCTATATATATCGTCCCCCTGTCAGGGTTGCTAGGAAATGGTGGAATAAGATGGAGACGACGAAAGGGTTGCAGGTTATCCAAAAATAAATATATTAGTCAGAGATCACGGAATGCCTAAACGGAGCTGAATAGGTTTCAAGAGTGTACATGTTTCGATGGGGAAAGACGATTTATACTGAAAAAGAAAGAAATTGAAAGAGAAAGAAGAAAGAATGGGGCAATGGTTAGAAGAAGAATTCAGAGAAGCGGTGGTTGATTAGAACAGAAGAGCGCTACGACTTGAATAAGAAAGAAAGAAGTTTTCTATAATGAGGAAAAGCTCAAGAATTAGAACGCGAATCAAAGTGAGTGTGAACAAAACCGTAAGGCGGCAAAATAACGAATCTGAAGGAAGAGAATGGCAAATGTGATTAGGCAAGAGAAAGCCAAATTTAAAAAAGGATATGAAGAAGATAGCAAATAAAAATTAAGCATGGAGAGAGTAAAGAGAAATGAGAGAAGAAATGAGAAGATGAAGTAGAATATAAACAAGGTAAGCGAGAAGAAGAAGAAGAAGAAGAAGAAGAAGAAGAAGAAGAAGAAGAAGAAGAAGAAGAAGAAGAAGAAGAAGAAGAAGAACAGCAAGAAGAAGAAGAACAACAACAACAGAGCCAGAAAAACAAGAAGAAGATTAGAAGAATAGAGTTTAAAAAAACAGGAAAAATGCTGGGGTAATATTTCCAAAAATATGAGGGAGGAAGAAATGCTTGTGAAACCGAAGTCGATGAAGATGATAAGAAAAACGAAGGAGCTTTAGATGTGCTTAATTAGATTATATAAGTTCTAACATAAAGAAAAACAAAATAAGCAGGACTGAAGAAGAAGAAAAGAAGAAGAAAAAGAAGAAGAAGAAAAAGAAGAAGAAGAAGAAGAAAAAGAAGAAGAAGAAGAAGAAGAAGAAGGAAAGAGAAAAAAGTGCGAATAAAGATGTTGATGGAAGATAAAAGTAAAATGAAAGAAAAGATAGAGATAGAGAAGAATACAGAATTGTAACAAAAGATGTACGTGAAAGAATAAGAGTCGATGAGGAAGGCATTGGAATACAAAGACGGAAATATCCAATATTATACAATATACAAGAAGAAGAAGAAGAAGAAGAAGAAGAAGAAGAATGAAAGATTAAGGAGGAAAAGACAATGAACAGAAAACAACATTGACATGTACATGCGAAGTGAAAATAAAAAGTGAATGTTAAAGAATGGTTGTTTTTGTACATTTATTTCGCACCCTCATCTTCATCAACAATTTCTTTGCACCTTCTTCTTCTTCTTCTTCTTCTTCTTCTTCTTTTCTTTCTTCTTCCCCTTCTTCTTGTGTGCTTTACTTTCCTTCGCTTCCTCGTCTCTCGTTTAATATTTAAAATTAACTTCTTCGTTTTCTTCTTCCTATACCTTCATATTCATCTCACTTTTCAGATCAAATGTCTACTTTATATTCATCTGCCACAACCTTTTCGTGTTGTTTTTTTTTATTTTACCTTGTCAAACCTTTCATGATTTCTTTCTCTTTTTTTTTCATTTGTGTTATCTCGTTTTTCTTCTACTTCACACAAAAGTGGGTTGGTCTCCGTCAGGATATCTTGCCCAGGGAAAACCATTGCGTGTGTCCCTACAAACCTAATGGGTTGCTTGACTCGGAATTGTGATCCTCTTCCTTTCAACTCAACAGTTTATATCTTCTTCTTTATCTTTTTCATCTACTTTATCATCTTCTTCTTAGCTTCGTCTTCATCCTCATATTTTTCAATACTTTCTGTATAGTTCAATTTGTTCTCATTCACCGTCACGTCTTTCACCTCCATGTTTTTAATATTTCCTCTTTATTTGTTCGCGGAGAAAGCAGAAGAAACGTTTGGTGGAAACTGTATGCAAAAAAAAAAAAAAGAAGTTAGACTGAATTTAAGATATTGATATATATTTGATTTGACAAATTATGTTACAATTATGCAAATAATGCAAGAATGAAAATAAAGTAAAAAAAAAAGTGGACAAAGAAGGAAAATATAAAAGCAAATTGCGAAAAAATAGGAATAAATTACGAAAATAATACATTTTTAAAAGAGAAAACACAGAGAAATAAAACCAAAGTGAATGAAAATGAGCGGGAAAAAAGTGCGAAGAAAATTGAAATGGCGGGAAATAAGACAATTTGGCAAAGATGAAGAATCGGAAAATGTAAAGAGAAGAGCGAATAAGAGAGGAACAACTCAAACTTCTGATATTATATGCAAAAAGCAAAGCATACAATAAAGTCAATGAAGAAAGGGCAGCAGGCAGTTTGGAAATAAGGAAGAATATAACACGCAAGAAGAAAAAGAAATTATATGGCTGCAACACAAAACAAATGAATAAAAAGCGAAATGAAAACGAAGAGGAGGATAGAAAAACGCGACATTACGTTAGCAGAATGAATCATAACGGATGTTAAAATTATATGAACAGACAACAATAATTGTAAGTTGGTGTTTGTTTGCTTTGAAACACAGCAACATGGAGAGATTGTATGCAACGAAACCTTCTATCAAAAGGAACGATGGAAGCGAAAAATATATAAACCAACCAGCAGAATAGGAAGCCGGAGATATACTGTCATTTGTATACATCAATCAATAAATTCGAGCCAAGGTCCCGCAAACTGAGAATTTTGAAAAAAATATACATAAAGCTACGAGAAAAATGATAGAGGTATATAGAAAAAGTGGCGTTTATGATCCGAATTGGTGCGCTGCGTGATTCTATGGCAACGAGAATGGATTTGGTACAGTCACGTGGTCAGTGGTTAAAACGGTTGAGGGAAATCTATTTCAACTCGGCGTGGCGTGTTTGTGTCCCTTGATGGAACGAGAATAAATGGCGACATGACATTTATAGATGCACAAAGTACACATGAAGCGAAGTCTAAAAATACAGACGGTGATGATGTCAGGAAGAAAAGCAGTTGAATTAATAACAATTTTACTAAAAGGGTTTTAGTAATTTGAAAAGAAAAATACAATTAAACTGAAGGATTATAACTCACGAGACGGGTATGTCTATGAAAATAGGCATTTAAAAGAAGTAGAAATAGAAAAGGTTTATATAATTGTCTTAAAATGTTCTTAAAATGAAACAATGTTATAGTGAGGTTTGCAATCAAAAAGTGTCGTTTCATTGTCGGCGTATGTACAAAAATAAAAATAAGACGAAGATAGAAAAATACGACGAAAAGAAAAATTGCATCAGGTGGTTTACAAGTGACTTCAGCTTAATAGGGATTAAATATTTCTTTCAATCACGATAAAACTTTTGCTGTTGAAGATTTAACAAAAAAAATGTATTTAAATCCTTCAGTAATCTTCAAAAAGAGATTTTCTTGTGAACACATCTCGCACTTTTAGACAGAATGAGGAAAGAGGACTTGGAAAATGTTACACTCTCAGGACATATTGAAGGTAAGATAGCGAAAAAGAACGCATTACATATCAAACGAGTTTGTGTAAACGAATGACAGGAGAGATAACAAAAAATAAAATTTACAAAGTGCTATATAGGACAGGAAATTGTGGAGAGCCATGATCGCTAACGTCCTGAATGAGCATGGCGCATTGAAGAGGAAGATACTTTTTCTTAATCAAGTAAGGTGGGGATGCTATTATACACATATTATACAGGGGTTTACAGGGAGTGAAAGTGAGAAAAAAGATTGAGTATAAGGGAGGGTTGAGGAGAGGACAAGATGCACGGGACTCAAGAACATAGAAGATGGCAATTGACGTTGCATTTAAATATTTGAATATCTGTTTGTGCCACCAGAGGAGCGAGGAAACGGACGGGAGTTCCACGGGCGGGAAGTGCGAGTAAAAAAAACTGTTGATGTTGAAGTGGCGGTTGCATTTAGCTATTTAAAATTTTGTGATAAAATCTGTCTATTTTGCATGGAAATAAAGCTATGCGGACAAAGAATAGGGCAAATGAGCCCCAATCACTGGAAATCTGTCACCGTTGTCCTCTTAGCGCAGTGGTTATCAGTGGAATCGGCGTGCTGAATTTAAAGCACGACCGAGTTCGTTATGTTCCCTTTTTCACAAATACCCTTGGGAAAGGTATGAAACCATCTCTTCTCTACATTATTAATAGGTTTAAGAACAAGACAGGAAATAGAAAAGGGAGATCACCGCCCCCTGTGAGATGAGGTTGAAATAATAAGCACAGGACATCACTGGAAAATATGAAAACTTAAGGAATCAGCACATATGCTAGTCCACAAAAATCTTCTAAACTGGCCAAGCATAGAAATGAAAACTATATGGGAACCACTAATACGGAGTGCTAGAGAAAAGCAATAATAACAACAGAAAATTGCAAGATCAATTCGAAATACCAATCACCTGAAGGAGAGTACAACGACCGAAACGTCGTGAATATGGCCGTGAAGATGAGGTCAACAGTCGGAACAATGCGTATAGTGTAAGTAGCAAGATGGACGTCACACTCTAGACATGAATTGCAAGTAGTCTACCGTTTTAAAAAAACAAAAAAGCTAAAAATATGTCTTCAACTCCAACAGCAAAAATCTTGGGTAGCAATATCTAGATGTGTTAGGCTGTGGTCCTATGCCCTACAGTGGAAGCTAATGTCACTAAAGAAGTGACGGAGGGACTATTTTGAGTTGTTACCAGTCAATGTTACAACGACAGAAGACATTTATTGTCAAATGTTTAAGCAGTTAAAAATCTGCTTTGTAGAAAATGCGTAAAAGTTGACGCATACAGCAAAGCTAACATCAGAAAATATTGAGGATTTCCGCGATGACAAAATTCCCCTCAAATTATGTCACTGATTAAAATTAAATAGATCTTAATAAATTCTAATGAAACATGATTTTTTTTTTAAATGTTCTCTGACGTTAATTTCTTGACGGCCAATTTTATGGGTTGTTTCTTTCGCATCATTTGAAAACAAAGCAAGTCATTTTAACGACCCATGATTTTCCAAAGAGTTTTTGTGAATTTTAATGCTGACGTTTTTCGAATAGTTTTAATGTTCTTGAAACTGCGATCTTGCCGGAAAATAGAAAAAGGGCACAGGACATATATTAAACAAATACTATACAAAGAAAAATCGTTCGTTTTCAACCACCCAAATATACATATAAAATAGTAGCCAAGCACATTTAAATATAGCCCACTACCTATCGCACCTTCCTAGTATATAAATTAAGTATAATAAGGGAATAAAAATAACTAATAATAATTAGAACAATATTATAACAATATTATAACAATATATTGACGTAGTCGTAGAACGACTGAACTCGAGATTACATACTAAATAAGAACTCCATTATATTGCCAATGGCTACGTAGGATATGTCACGCCAGGGTGATATAACAGTTTTGAATTCAGAGTTTTCCTTATCCTTGACTGGTTACCAACCATGGCTAACGAATCCACTTTGGCCTGATGTTTAATCCATGGAGAGTAGAGAAGAAATTGATTCATATATTTCTCAATATTTTTTGCGTAAAAGTGAATTAAAACGAAAAAGTTTGGTCGTTTCCTCGTTCCATTCTGCTAACCATTTTGGTAACTGTAAGAAAGCAATAAACGGTGAAAGAAACGAATATGGCGGATAGAGACTTAGTTTTCACCTAAATCTCATCATATAGTTTTATGTGGCTTTTCTATCAATCAAATATTTTCGTTTAATTGAAGGCATATTCGACTTCTTTTTCAGATTATTATTAAGTAAAACTAATCCTGGATTTAACCGCGGCTAACTAGATGCAGTAAGAAAATTACAAAGACCCCTACGGATGATAGTGAAGGAAAGGTGAAGAAAGGGTGAAAAATGAAGAGCAAATAGACAAAATCTATGGTTGTTAGGAAAAGGGTGAGCCCAAAGTGCAAATTGCAAATTGGAGGAACCAAAATCAAATCAGTGCAGAAATTTAAATATCTGGGGAGTATTTTAATAGAGGACGGAATGTGTGACACCGAGACTCAAAGGTGCATTCGGATAGCCAAGGAAGCATTCCAAAAGCTAAGTAGATTACTAAGAAATAGATTTACTGAAATCCCTAGAAACAAGGAAACGAATACTAAATTATTACGTGTTATCTGTTCTCCTGTATGAGAGTGAGTGCTGGGCAATCTCCTCAAAATTGAAGAAGAGACTTAAAGCAAAAGAAATGTGGTTCTACAGAAGGATGATGAAAATAACTTGGATCGATCATTTGAGTAACGGCGATGTTTTGGAGAAAATGGAAACAAAAAGGAAACTAATACTTAACATCAAGAAGAGAGAATTGATGTGTCTAGGACATATTATGAGAAAGGAAGGCTCGGAAAATTTGATACTTACAGGCAAGAGAAGCAGAGGAAGACAATGTATAACATACATAATGAGCTTGGGTAAATCGATGGCGAAACCGGACTTAGAAGAAATAACAGAAAGACAAAATTTAATTTATTAAGAGCTACAACGGGTAGGAAGTTGTGGAGAGCCTTGATTACCTACGTCCGGAGGGTAGGTGGCACATAAAAATGAAGCACTCAAAACGTCCCCCTTTATGAACACTTATTAAATATGGACGAATGGTTTACAGTCAAGACAAAAAATATTGTGGGCACCAATTTATACAAATTGGTTTTGCCTGCCTATTTCTAAATAGCTGTCGCTTGATAGTCGAATGTCTGAGGTCAGAGATATAAGGTGAATGACAGCTAGTGCCCCCTTCGTGATGTTCTCATATCAAACCTCGAGTGATTTGCGATCAGGGTCAAGAGGATAACACTGACATCTCAACATTAACGCCCCTAACGATTTCTGCCTCGCCACTACGAATTATTTTTCAATGTCCAACCTACAAATAACATGAGTATAAGCAACCCATATACTGTTGGAAACCGCAAGGTCTAACGATATCCTTTATATAAGAGTTAGATGAGTACACTCATACAGCTATTTGTCCAAGGGGGATAAACTATTCTCGTTCCACAGTCCATGTCTAGGTATATCTCATCTAGTTCTTAATTTTAGTACACTTCAATTATTACCTTCCGCAAAATTAAACAAAATCCGATGGTTACACGTCAAGATTTCCAGGATGATTTTCCTTTCACTAGGAATCTGTGTCACTAAACGAACAATAAGCAATGAAATTCATAGGAACAATCTAAAGTCACGCTTCCCTCGGAAAACTCCACTGCTATTGAAAAGACACAGAGATGCCTGGTTGAAATTCGTTCGTGAACATAGAGATAAGGATAAGTCGTATTGAGAATGATGGTCAGACAAAACTAAAATTGAGTTTTTGTGATGTAATTATAGAATCATGTATGGAGGAAAGATGGCGATGCCTTCAAACAAAAGAACACAGTTCCAACAATGAAATTTGGTGGTGGCAGCATCATGGTTTGGGGATGATTGTCTGCAAAAGGTACCGGCAACAGATCAGTAAGAGATGGTAGAATGAATAACGCAGCATATCAAAATATTTTGGACACAAGTTTATTGATTTCGGTTGAAAATCTTGAACTTCCTCCTGATTGGATCTTCCAACAAGATAATGATCCTAAACACACTGAAAAATCTACGAAGAAATGGCTTGCTGAAAATAATGTAATTATCCTGAAATGGCCAAGTCAGTCCCCAGATTTAAAACCAATCGAGAATCTGTGGCGTTATTTCAAAATTCAAATCCACCCGAGAGCTCCAAAAACATCTCGGATCTGAAGACCATATGCGAAGAAGAATGGAACAAAATGCCAACTTAATTTGCAAATCATTGATATAAGTGAATAATGGCTACACTTGGGCAGCAATCTCTCTTTTATACATAGACAGAGTGTTTCGCTGTATTACAGCACATCTGTCTGGATATATATATATATATATGTATATATATATATATATATATAGAGAGAGAGAGAGAGAGAGAAAACGAGAGAGGAATAGATAGATAGATAGATAGATAGATTATTAGATACATAGATAGATATAGACACATATACGTATATAGAGATAGATAGGTACCTTATGATTATGCTTATCCTCCAGTACACATGGGCACATGTGTAAATGTGTTATTTAGACCCAAAAATTTGTGAGTTCAATTCCTGTCTACAGCAGTGATGAATTAAAAACTTCAAATTCAATTACATGGTAATTCCTGTGTAGCGATGGAACCATATTTCTAAAATTAGTAAATTTATTATATTTATGCTCTGTAGATTCGCACTGAGCACCAGATTATATATCTTTATATTTCTTCTCTTTATTATAATATATATATGTATGTATGTATGTGTGTGTGTGAGTTTTCCTTTTTTAGTTTAGGCCAACAATCGGAAATCTCATTACTTTGTTTTTCATGTTCACTGTATTGTAAAGACAAAGCCGTTTATTTTATTCAACATGAAAGAAATTTCATGATTTTTATCTCAAATATGTTATATAACAGGAGCTGGATTTTTCTTTGGAATTCTTCAATGATTCCATGATTACTTATAATACTTCAGAGTTTCTTTAATCTTAGGATTTGTAGTTTTCTATCACATCTCCCATCTATTAGAGCTGATAGGAAAAATAATCATTGCTATTACATCAAATAATGATATTAGAAAATGTAAACTATACAATATGACAGTCTGGTGTTAGAGAAGTCTGGTTATATGTTTATAGCGAAACGAAATGGTGTAGAAATGCAAAGGGCGATCATCTCGCTTTGATTGATAAGAAGAGTTACGTAACTTGACGAAAAGTATCGACTTACGCCAGTTGTTGTACATAACAACAGAAAAGACGGACAGCACAAGGCAAACAATGGTAGGACATATAGAGAAAAACGCATGGTCTCACCAGATACACTGAAACCATCACCGGCCTGTCCGTTTTGCCGTTGGGAAATATTCCAAGTAAGACCCTCTCGTTTTTCGTCCCTTTCACACTGTATGCTGTATACGTATGTTATAGTTTCTCTGTGTAGGAAAAATTAGTAACAAGTATGTATGTATCGGTATCTTTAAGAACCATGCATGTTTGTTCTTCATTTCTTTGAATTATTCTGTTCGGTCCGTGAATTAATGTGTTACTATATCACATATACACTAATGTCTATGAGGAAATGATAACTGAAACTATTTTTCCTGTATAGCGTCCTCATCACAGCTTATATTGCTATACTAGATACTTTCAATTAATTTCCTTTGTAGCTTATACTCACTCAAAAATATAACGGATACAAACCCCATCCCTGGTTCTATCGATTAATCAAGCCAAAAATCTACTTGTGTATGACTATTATGCCAAGAAATGTCGTCCATGTCTTTTCGTACAAAAATACTGGGCGTAGATTCCTGTAGATACTCAGGATTTTCTTTCATTCGTTTCGAATTTATTCAGACAACATCTTCATGGTAACTGCCTGATAAACCACTGAAATATTGTGCGAAATGCCATTCGTGTTATTCCTTTTTTCGTTATCGTTGAAAGCCATTTGTTACTGTCATCCCTCCGTTTCAGAAAACGATAGTGCATCACAAATCGCTACAGACATGGGCAGTGCATATATCTTACAACATCGCTTTCGCCGTTGCCGATAGAGTTCAAAGAATGCGATAAATTATACAGTTTTGTAGTTGCCCAACTGCAAGAGTTGCCTGAAGGTGACGCGATACACCGTCTATCCACCTTCGGGGATCCAGTCCGGATTTGTATAAAGTTAGATTTGTTTTTACATTTTGTCACAAGACAGTGTAGGTGTCAATGTGTAGGTTTCCTTCTTCTAAAGTGGCTGCCATTCAAGGCAACAAAACTTACTGCCCTGCTATCCCCCCTATAGCTAGAGGAAGATATTATGATTATAGTTCATCTAAATTATTTTGTGAAAGATTTATATTTGTAATAACTTATATAGTATAGAATTATTATTGTTTTTACATTTTGAATTGTGGATAATCCCCAGGATATTATATTATTATATTAAATTAATCTTAATGATTAAATTCATGAAAAGAGAAAAAAAACAAATTTTAAATGTTAACGCGCTGCAAACTGAAATAAAAAACTTAAACAAAATTAGAATTGTTCTTTAAAATCGCTTAAAGCGTTAACGTTCGTAATATGTGAATCAATATAAAAAACAGAGAAGATGAAATAAATACGAGTAGAAAATAATAATAATAATAATAATAATAATAATAATAATAATAATAATAATAATGTGATATTATTTTGTAACTGACTACATATTCAGTTATGTTCTAATGAGGAAGGTGGGCTGCTCAGGTAACAATGACTAATCGGTATTTATTGTTAAAACAGGTATTTTTGTAGATCATGTTCGTATAGATCAAAGGTCGGCTAACTTTTGGAGGGAGCGGACCAGACAGCTATGCAGCGTCTAGGAGGAGGGCCATGATATCAAATGTACTATAATAAATTGTTTCGATCTTAGACCTCATCGTTCAGAAAGCTGCCTTTCGGTGATAATCTTGTCACGATATTTGTGTATATTCATGCTGTGCATCTTTTTTTAAATATCGCGCATATATATATGTATATATATATATATGGAGAGGGAGAAAACGAGAGAGGAAGAGATAGATAGATAGATAGATAGATAGATAGATAGATAGATAGATAGATAGATAGATAGATAGATAGATAAAAAATTTTAATGTTACGGGCATCTTTCCTAGCATTCTTACAGATTTTTGTTTATATGGATTAACAGTGCGTAGAAAAAAGGCAATAGTGATTTGTACATAACATTAGCTATATGGACAATAGAAAATTTATAAATAACGTGTCCATCAAATTAAGTGAAACATGAAAAAAGGGGGATTTATCATACATGCATATACATATCTATATATGTATGTGTGTCTGTGTGTATAAAAACATATGAGACATCAATGAAAACAAAACACATCACCAAAGATAGAATGCAAAATTATGAGAAAAAAACACTCGTACAAAACATGACCTAGATTTTAGGAAATTTGTCATAAAATGATACCATTGTTTAGTTTAGAGAACGCCGTGTCGCATTGAATAAAAGAACGGAAATTATGGAATATATATTCACACCTGCAGGTACTTCCTAGCTCTATATATTTGACTGTACTCTAGTAGTATTTATGAATCTGTGTTAGTGGGAGAGGTAAGTGTTAGGCAAATTAGCAAAGATTCACATGTTTGTATATATGACTATAGACAGAAAGAAAGCTTTTCGAAGCCACCGCGTTTTGTCCATTGAAGAACTTTATTAAAGCAAGAGGAAAACTTACCTGATATTTTCCTTTTGTCTTTTTTCATTCTGTTTTTTGCATATATATTTTATTTTTATCCGAATTTTCTTATGCACGCACACACACATATATACGCACAGACATATAAAAACACACTCATATATATATATATATATATATATATATATATATATATATATATATATATATATATGTATATGCATATATATATACATGCACAAATATATATACACAGATATATATACACATATATATATATATATACACACGCACACATTTATATATACATATAAAGACCTTGAATAAGTTATCGCTGATTTTTCATGAAAAGTAATGTTTTATTTACAAAAATTAGAAAGAAACATGTCCCTGAAATATTGTCCATCGCTGGGCAGTACTTTTTCCCATCTTTCTGGCAGTACTTGAATTCCACGTCGGAAAAACATCACGTCTTTTGAGGCTAACCACGAGTCGACCCATTTTTTTGGCGTCTTCATAAAAATGCGCCATTGCCATCGGAACAAGTGATAATTGGACGGGCAATGTCTGGTGAATACGGCGGGTGCAGTACGACTTCCCATTTAAGCGTTTCCAGTTAGATTTTCACCCGTTTTGCAACATGTTGCCTAGTGTTGTTATATTACAACATGACATTGTTGTGTCTCTGCTCTTATAGCGGCTGTTTTTTCTTCAATGCTCAGCTCAAACGCATCAGTTGTAGTCGATAGCGATCTCCCGTGATGGTTTCGGTCGGATTGAGCAGCTCATAATAAACTACACCCAGCTCATCCTAGAAGCTTCGTACCATGGATATTCGGCTTTGCCGCAGATGTTGATGCATGGCCGAGTTTACCACTCTATATCCCACGCTTAGATTATCGTAGTGTATCCACTTTTCATCGCCGGGCGCGATACGATGCAAAAACCTTTCCTTTTCTGCGCTTAAAGCAGCTGTTCACACTTGACAAGGCGCTGTTCGAAGTCTCTCGGCTACAACTCGTACGGCACCCAACGTCCTTGCTTTTGAATCATTCCTAATGTATTCAAACGAGTCGAAACTGTTAGGTGATCAACTATTAATAATTCTGCAAGTCAACCTGCGCCTGACATGAGTATTCATGAAGTAATGCCACGTCTTCAAAGTTTTTCGATGCGCCACAGCGTTCTTTATGTTCAACATAAAAATCATTATTGTTGATACGTCTAAACCAATCTCTGCATTGTTCTTTCCGACAGAGCATGGTTGCCGTAAGTCTCAACAAGAATCCTGTAGGCTTCAGTTGCAGGTTTCTTTTGAATAAAGTAATGTAGTACAATTCCCCGCGAATACACTTTCTTTGGCACGAAATCCTACGAAAAACAACCTTGTTTACACTTCGACGAAATGACATACACTGAATTTCAAGCTTGCTAATAGTAATTCCTTATAGATGCGTTACCATCTGAAACTACACGCACGCAGTTCTGGGAACGTCATCTCTGGGGAAACAGAGATAACCTATTCAAGGTGCTAATATATATATATATATATATATATATATATATATATGCATGTACGATTCAATAAATTACAAACATTATTCCGCTTATTTTTATGATAATCCTTTCATATTCACGAATATTTTTCCATATATTACAATTGGATGAGGCAAGAAAAGCACTGTAAGAGTGAGAACACTTTCCATCTCTTTCTGAGATCATCATATATATACAAACATAACTATATTCCTACAGTCATATATATATATATATATATATATATAAACATATATGCACGCATACACACACACACATGTATATATATACACACACAAACGCATACATATATATATATACACAGACATTTATATACAAACACACACATGCACACACACACAAACACACACGCGCGCACACACAAACACACACACATATATATATATATATATATATATATATATATATATATATATATATACTGTTTAATAAAAAACGAAGGGTCTACTCAAAGACAAGTATCCATTAAAAATAATATATATATATATCTTCATGTGTGTGTGTGTGTGTGTGTGCGTGTGCGCGCGCGTTCGTGTGTGTGTATGCGTGTGTGCGTGCATCATTGGATATTAAAATGTTGCCAAATTGCCCAAATGACCAAATATTTAACCTTGGGAACGACCTCTTCATCAGCTTCAGAACATGAATCATGATATTGATATATATATATATATATATATATATATATATATATATATATATATATATATATATATATACATATTGAACGATAAAAATTATTTTAAAAAATTGAAACCTTCAGACACACTGGGTTGTAGATTAATATTCTTTCGTTTTTAATATTATTATTTCATTTAGATTCATAGATATATATATATATATATATATATATATATATATATATATATATATATATATATATATATATATATATATATATATATATATGAGTATGTATGTATGTATGCTTGTACTATTTACTGTAATCCTAAGACTATTCAAGTAATATTTACCTATTTGTCACCACATAATCTGTCGCTTTGGCCCTTTGATAACTGATATTATATTTGGTTTTGATTCTCTCGGTAAGTTGTAAACTTGCTGCAGATGCATTTAACAATTTTCTCCCATTCTGACCTTGTGCCAAACTATGATAAGGCGAGTAAAGATTTGTCCGTTTCTCAGTGACATTATGTTAAGAATTCACTGTAATGTAACATAGGAATCGGTGTAGACACGTATCTACATAAGCATGTCTGTTTTATTGTTTGAAATAAATACATCATAAAAAGCTAAGGAACAAGCCGCTTCTTCCGTGTGTCCAGCTGTTCTATCACGTTTTAAAGTTCAGAGATGATTTATGCTTTGGCTTTTGGCTTTATTGTCGTTCCATAGATTTAGTTTTTTGAGCTGCATTGTTTTTACGACGTTTGGTTAGAAAAGATATAAAAATCAGAGAAGAAACAAAACTGAGAGATGAGGACTGTTATTTGAGTAAAGAAGAATAAAAAAAATGACGATTTTAAACCTAAAAACAATAGAGCGAGAAGAAATGTAAGAGAAGAACGCATCACGAATAGAAGAAAGAAAGAAAGAAAAAAAGAAAGAAGGAAAGAAGGAAAGAAAGAAAGTAGGAAAGAAAGAAAATGTAGGCGAATGTAGAACTATGGATTTAACGAATATAGAATTTTATAAAAAATAAAGAATGAAAGAAAGAAGTGTAAGGGAGGCAAGATTCAAATCTGAGGAAAGATGAAGACGGTGAATTGTGAAATATGAGAAGGAAATTAAAATTGGTTCGAAGATATAATAGAGAATGGCAAGGAATTAGAATGAAAGAAAACTAGAAATAATAAACCAATAAAAGGAAGAATGCATTTACAGATAAGCAAATAAACCAAGTGAGTAAAAGTATATAAACATAGAGGTAGAATATAAGTGAAAGACTAAGAAAGAAAGAAAGAAAGAAAGAATGAAGGAAACAAATAAAGAAAGAAAGGAAAAGAATGAATAAATGAATGAAGGAAATAAAAATACAAAATATGAGTATATATGAAAAAAGAGACTAAAATAATAGAAAAATATAGCAGGTAATTGAAAGTCTAAGAAAGAATGAATGAATGAATTAATGAATGATGAATGAATGAATGCATGAATGAAACAAAAAATACAAACAGTGAATGCATAACTAAATAAAAAGATCGGAAAATAAAGGCATGAGTGAAAGATTATAAGAGACAGAATGAAAGCGTGAATGTAACAAAAATAAAAAAGGTGAGCACATATAAAATAAATAGATAAAAAGATAGAAAACTAAAGAGAGAATACACGTAAAAGGTTAAGGAAGAAACAAAATAAGATGAATGAATGAATGAATGAATGAATGAAAAAAGATAAAAAGAAAAATACAAAAGGCTAAAATTTAAGTATATAAAGATATAGAAAAATAAAGATAGAATATAAGTGAATGTCGAAAAACGAAAGAAAGACCGAATGAATGTAGTTGATATAGCGCCATATAAAATATGAAGTTAGATGAAAAGGAAGAAATTCAAATAAGAATGAGAAAAATGCAGATAAAATGTAGGGAGAAAATAAGTAACTAACAAAACGACACAAGAATGTGCATGCAATAAAAAAGAAATGTGCAAAAAACACACAACGAAACATTCTCCCGTAACCCTGACAAAAGTAGCAAGGCGGCG
>OZ038497.1:71706796-71711796 GCA_964036315.1 Acanthosepion esculentum | reverse complement strand
GTGTCTTGACTTTTTTATGAAATATTTCTGTCACGCAAATACATCGGCCAAATATACCGAGATCTAAAAAGAATATATCAAATATTTGGACATTCATGGAATTTAAAATTAAAATTAAAACTGCCAATATCTTAATGTTCCACGAAAAATCTCTTTGCTGATGAGCTCTAATTATTCTGGTGTATATCATATCGTTGCGATGTGAGTAAAAATTATTAGATATTTTTTATTTATTGACTTGCAGCAGACATCTTATTTTAAACTGTTATTAATTCGAATTAAGAGAATATGAATAAAATGTAACGTGTCATTTATTTCTTTGTCATTTGTAAATTCAATTTTAAGTTCGATTCTACTTATTTTATTTAGCCCTTATAATTTACATACCTAACTATTACCAATATAATGAAATGTTTTTGGAAAAGCACCCATTTTCTATGTTATTTCTATGTTAAAAGAAACAAACAAGTAATCTACAAATAAACAAGAAAAAGAAATTCTAAACAGCACAAAAATGAGGCACATTATATTACTTGCAAAAGAATTTACAAAAGAAAGAACTAATTAAGCATCAGAAGACGAAATTCATCACGTAGAATGGCCCGAAAAATACAACGGCGAAACATCCTGAGAATTAAAGGAAGTGTAACTGAACATAAAGGAGACATAAAATTAAACGTACACAATTCACTGTTGTGCGAGCGAAACATTATGACTTGTAAAACCCCTTCTAAATAAAACTGAATATAATTCAAACTAAATTGAATTGAAAGTATCCATTTATTCTATGATTTCTCCTCCTTCAGGATATAGGCAATCATGACACGCCACAAATTCCTATTATTTGTGGCTCTTAGCAGTGTTTCTTTCTTTGCCAAGCCTCACGCCCCATCACGTTTCACGCCACCCACATTCACACAAGCCCGTCAGGTAGGTGGTCCGATGCCTTCCATTGTACCATCTTACCCTCGGTATGTCCTGTGAAAGTTAAATTTTCAAAACCCACCCTGTGCCCAAGAAATTTCAAGTGTCGCTGTCTGAGTTTAAATATAATTTTTTGTTAACATTTTCTTTGACTTCCTCATTGCTTATTCGCTCCGTCCATGAAATTCTCAGTATCCTTCTGCAGAGCATATTTCTGTTGCCTCCAGTTTTCTTTTCATCCGTGGGTAGAATTTTCCGCATTTACTGCCATACAGGGGCATTGATATCACAAAGAAATTTAGTTATCTTTTCTTTATTTCTAAGGATATATTCTTGTGTGTTAGTATTTTGTTTAGCTTTCGAAAAACATCTTTCGTTAATCAAATGCGTGTTTGTATTTCAGTATAGCATTTCCATCCTCTGTTAAAACACTTCACAGATAGTTAAATTGGTGTACTTGTTTTACGTTGTTATCTGCAATTGGTAGATCGCCCCTTCGGATTTTTCTCTTGTTGACAACCATAAAGTCTGTCTTGGTTCAGTTGATATTCTTTTCGTCTCGCTTTCCTTTATTTTTGTTTAAGAGGTCCTGCGTATCTTGTGTTCATAGATCGCCCAACGATAATAAATCCTGGTATGGTGTCCAGCTCCCTTGGGATAGCCTCGCTGTAAAGACTGCACAAATCTGGAGCGACTAATATTACTATACTAAATACACCAACTGGTGTAATACTGAAGTAATTTGAGATATTTAAACCATGAAAATGAGTTCAAATGATTTAAAAGTCACTTTCTGTAAGGATAGAACTCATGTAAAAATCAAAACATCTTGTCATCAGTCTACGGATTTATTGTTGTACTTTCATATCTTTGCTCCGTATTTTCTAGAAAAAAGTTTCTGTCTGACCGTTTCACAGCTGATCAAGATCCAACTAGTTTCATGCGGTCATGTCTGTCAGATACAAGTGAAGCCACAATTAAATAATTTCTTTTAATTTTACCTTCAGAACGATTCCTAATTTTAAATAGTATTTTTCTATGGTGCGCTTAACACAGTGTTTATTAAACTTACATAAAAACTCGGGGCGTAGTGTATATTCGAAAATGAAAGGGTAATTTATAAGTTGGAATATCCCCACCGATACTTATATTTGCTACAAAAGATTAAATGCAAATGTGATATTAGTGCGTTAGTTTACCTTAATCTAATTTTCTACCAAATAGAAAAAAAAATGGAGATATGTTTATCTCTTAACCGTATACAGCGTATGTTCTAAGAATTTCAAATGCTTACTTATAACTTGGCACTGACAGACGTCACGGAAGCTCATAGCAATTAGTGAAGCGGAGACAATAAGGATTGATATACCCAAAAGCGAGTAATAATAAACAAAACAGCTTATAAATATATGTAATATAAATTATATTTTCTGAGATAGTCCCTCGGGTATCATATAAATTAAGAGCACCGAATGAGAAATATATTATTAAATATTTTATTTTATACATCTTTTAAAATGTATTTCCCGATATTGAAATTTATTATGATTTTGTTTCTTATGTAAAATTTTAGTCATGTATTTTGAGTGTTTCATAGTATGTGTGTGTGTGTGGATATGAACAAAAATGTGTGAAGAAACATAGATATACATGTATAAATTTATATATTTTTTTACATATCTGAATATATATATATATATATATATATATATATATATATATATATATATACTCGCCTCTCCCGTCGAATTCGACGTATGAGGGTCAAACAGATAAGTACCTAGGAAACCGACAGCAGCACATGACATTTGATTACAGTGGTGAAAGTTTCGTGCAGGACCATCCACACTTTCTGAAGGTCTGTATACAGAAACCTGGTGCACTAAGTGCCACAAGGTCCCCAAACGACCCTCCGCAGGTTTTGAATTCAGTGTTTTCCTTCTCCTAGAAAAGTTGCCATCCAAGACTATAGAACCCAATCTGTCCTGCTATTTACCCATAACAGGAGGTAGAAGAAGATGATGCATACCTTTCCCAAGGGTATTAGCACGTAAGTGAATGTAATGGAATTCGAACTCGGCTCTCCGATTCCTCAATCCAAGCCGCTATCCATTACTCCACCGTGCCTTATATATATAAGTCCTTAGGAAAGCTGGCTCATTGCGCCTACTCGGGCTAAAATCTTCAGCTGACATGAAGTGGAAAGAGAATATTGAATCAATTACTGAGTCTGCAGCTAAGAATTTTTTTTCACTATGTCACGTAATACAATATTTCCTTCTATCTTACATATTTAGAAGTCTACCATTCTCCATTGCTTAGAATACTGCCGACGCTTCTGGTCTGGTGACCCTGCTATAAATTTAGAGATCCTTGAGGAAATCCAATGAAGAATATGCAAAGTTATTTGTCCTAGGCTGGCAAATCGGCTTCAGTCTCTTTCCCACCGCCGTAACGTAGTGTCCGTGCGCCTTTTGAATAAATACTTTCATTGGAATTGTTCTGATGTAATTTCCACTATGTTACTTAGATTTTACAAATTTAAGAGCAGTGCTAGATTGACGGCCAAGTATTATTATTTTAGAGTTGAAATCTTTACATGTAACCGGAAGTTCTATGCTAACAGTTTTAACAGTTTCTTCTACCGCACTGCTCGCTTGTGGAACTCTCTTCCGGTTTCTTGCTCCCCAGTCAACTTTGACCTTCAGAAATTTAAGTGCAATGTCTTTCGCCACCTTCTGCCTTCTTTTACTGTCCTGTCATCTTAATAGTATATATATATATATATATATATATATATATATATATATATATATATATATATATATTGTCTGAAAGGGGGCATATATATAGACCGAGTGTGTTTAATATCGGAGATACAATGTTCACAAATATACAAAGATTATTGTCAGTGTCAATTCTGAAGATTTGATTGGGATAACAAACTCATTTTTATTATACATTTTTTATTCTTCTGGACATGCACAATATATATATATATATATATATATATATATATATATATATATATATATATATATATATTTATATATATATGTATATAATTGTGTGTGTGATATCACACACACACACACCCACACACACATATTCTAATTCTGTCGTTACCAATTTTGCCAGAGCAGACCATCTTGATAAAGCAAGGCTGAATTACCTATTTAAGGACATGCACTATTCTCGTTCGAATATATATATATCGGTTAATTTCATTACCAAATCAGACATCATTTCTTAATGCTATAAAAGTTATTTTTAGTGGCTACATAAGTTTGAACTGATGACTCTGTTTTTTTGCATCTTCTTTAACATTGAAATTAATACTTGCCGGCCTCGGAAGAAGATACTTCTAAAGAGCATGTGCCTCCCGACCAGCATCAAAAATTTATGCTTTTCTCCCATTAAGAAAACCACTCCGAAAGGCGAAGCTTGCTTTTACCAATTTGGCCAGGGAAAATCAATTGCCTATTTAAGTGAATACAGATCTATCATTGAGACATCTTTGAATGGATATATGCTAGTTTCATTTGCTTACTCGAAATGTAAATGCATTAATATTTTGGGCATATTTGTAGCGGTATGTTTAGCCTATAGGAGTGGATTCTCAGATGACAATGAGGAAACAGGCTATATCGATATATATATATATATATATATATATATATATATATATATATATATATATACACATAGTTTTTACCAACCTTGATTACAGCAATTTTGGATTGTGTAATAACGTCTTTTTTTTAGACAATACCGTGTTAGTATCAAACTACTCATATCTATGAACGATAGTTGACTTATATTTTCCAATGAAAGGTCGCGGTGAATTTCAACGAGAGCAAATAATAGGGTGGCATCAGTATGGCAAATAAAAATAGAGAAATTGCTAGGTTTTTCCAGGTTAATCATCAAACGGTTAATAATATTTTCAAGACATTTAATGAAGAAGGACTTTGTCGTGTGGAACAATGTTCAGGAAGACAAAGCATCATGACAGAGCGAAGGAAAAAGGCGCTGAAGATGAAAGTCATCAGAAACCGTCGCCAGAGCGTCAAAGA
>OZ038497.1:71681796-71699296 GCA_964036315.1 Acanthosepion esculentum | reverse complement strand
ATATATATATATATATATATATATTAAACTTGGTTTAGGCCTTCTGGGTAAGATGATAAACTACATCCGTGTCCTGGGTAAGACAATTATGTCCAATAGCAAGGCGTGTGACCAATTCTTAATTACTGGTGTTCCTAAGTCTACCTTAACCGGGGTGGTAGCCCTGTTAGGGCCCAGCTATGGGCAAATTGTTAACCGCCAAACTAGTGGTCAAATCACTATGAAAGTATAAAAGTATGTCTTAATACCAGAAATACTTTGTAAAAATTATTACCAGGAATAAATTTTTGGGAGAAAAAATTATTACCAGCAACACATTATTACCAGCAATACATTTAAAAAAATAAAATATTACCAGCAGTGCTTTTTTGAATATTACCAGCGAAACATTTTTGGAACAAATATTACCAGCAATAAAGATTTTGTCTGCCTTAAATAACCCATAGAGGTTGATATGCCGTAAAACAAACCAAACCAATCCAAACCAGACTTGGTTTAGAATAAGAAAGTACATCCTCACGTGACGCCGGAACTGTAAGAACGCTGTGGATGCCAAAAGACTTTCAAATAGAAGAGTTTCCAATACATGCAACAAACGGCTCGACCCCTGCTCTTATGGGAATTTAGTATGAAGCATAATGAACAGTTCAACCACCTTCCAGTTCACCAAATTTCACGCCACTGGATTTTTCCTGAGGGGGAGGCCTAAAAGATAATGTTTATCACAAAACACCGACAACAATCGATGAAATGAAAACCGCCAGTGAAAGAAAATGCGCCTAAATCCCAAATGACGTGCTTAATGCAACAGTATGAAACTACGTTATCGTCAGTCTCGCGATGGGAACGGATATCAGTTTGAACACGTGCGAATTCCGCAAATAATTACTCTTTTATTCTGCTTGCTTTGAATTATAAATCTTTCGTGTACTTCACTGATACTGTATCAATAAGAATTCAATGTAAACCCTTCTCTCTCTCGCCCCATATATATATATATATATATATATATATATATATATATATATATATATATATATATATATATATATATAAAATCACACATATCGTGCTGGTGTCAATAAAATAGTGCTCGATGAAAAAAAGACAGAGCTATAAATTATATATGCTCGACACAATCTTCTGGTGCTGAGTTTACTCCGTGTATATATATATATATATATATATATATATATATATATATATATATATATATATATATATATATATATATATATATATGAGTGTGTGTGTGTGTGTGTGCGTGCGTGCGTGCGTGTGTGTGTGTTAAAAAATATCATGATTATTCGCGAAATTACAGTAATATCTTTTGTATTCTTAGCTAAGTTGCATTTTTGTGAACCCCACGTTGAAAGTGTCAGGAAAGAACTTATCGTTTGTATCTATTGTCCCGTGTTTGATCCTCCCCAAATCCAAATGCCCTACATTTGTGAACAAGAAAAATTCATATAGAATTTTTAAATCATTTTAATACTCTGCTTTTAAGAATTACATTATGACAACTAATTTTTTATATTTTTATTCTCACTCTAAAATCTTTCGTTTTCTTTTAATAATTTTCTCTTTCGATATCAGTTTATTATAGTACGGTTATTTATGTATAAATTATCAATAAGAAGAAATTTCTGGTGGGATTTACACGACAATCCCCTATCATTTGATACAAATTTCATCAGGAGAGCGTTTTACTTGTTAAGTAATTTTCAATTTACAATTTTCGCCATAGATTTATATTTTTTATTCTTCGGTTTCCACTAGGTCGACACATGTTGCTTATCCCCACTAGTAGGAATAGATATTTAAAAAAAAATGATTTTCTTAAATGAGTCGTTTCTTCTTTTCATCTCATTTTCTACATTTTAATGAAATTCTCAGATGTATATTGTACAACAATTATGAAGGCATAAAATGAAAAAAAAAACTTCATTAGGAATGCCAAGCCTTCAAAAATTTAAAAACTTAGACTCCAATTAGTTTTCAAATTTTCTGATTTGTAGCTTTGTAATTTTACTTTTAGCATTATTAAGTGCATGCAGAAAGTGCAAGTTAGCCTGTCGAAGTATTTACAATTTTGTCAGGGCAAGATATCATTTCCACTAATTTTGTATTGTTCTCACCAGAAAGAATAATTATTATGAAGATATATTTTGTCTGATTTCTTGACATGAGTGAAGTATCATAAATAATTATATAAAGAATTAATTGATGCATAATAAATACATTTTTATATCTGTGTTCTATCAGGAATTCACCATTAAATATTATTTATAAATAGTCTAGGCACGGTGTAGCAATGGATAGCGACTCGGATTGAGGAATCGGATGAATACCCCTCTTCCCCCCTCCCATTATGGATAAATGGCAGGAGAGACTGGGTTACTAAAGCCTTGGATGTCAACTGGTCTACCGCAGAAAGAAATGGCAAACTACCGCGGGAAAAAAAATCAGTCATGTATCGAAAGATACAAGATCGCCTAAGCGTGTATCACGCATGGCACATCACTGACTGACTGAGTCTATATAAGGCAATATATGTTTGTTAAGAATAATCAAGAGTGTTCTCCATTTGTTTCGTTGCTCTCTTCTTTGAAATAGCTATCCCTCTTTACTGGGACTATAAAAGGACACTATACGCGAACTTTGTATTCTCAGTTGAATAAAGCTTTCTTAAAGCCTACACATACATGCTTTTGTCATTACAACCTTATCACACTTCAAAGAATTTCCCTAAAAGAATACATATACATATTCCAGCGTCCTTTTCGTTTTTTGAAAAATATGTTCTCTTATGGGATTTCCATCAACTGTCTCATCTTATCCGCCTAAAACTTGTAAACACTAATGTATGCTGGGTCGGCTGATAGACATGATTTTGACAAAATATATTGCAAAGTTGGTGGGCATGAGGCACCACAAACATTCGAAATGTTTGGAAGTAATCTGAAAAATAATTAATCACTATCACGTGCAAAAAGGAAGAAAGTTTGATCCTTAGCAAGAGTAAAAGGCACAAATTCGAATTACAAAGTAGGTGCAGAAGTTCAAATATCTGGGAAGCATTTTAATAGGTGGTAAATATGACACCGAATATACTAGCGGAAGAAGCATTCCCCAAAAGAAGCAAGCTTCTGAAAAACAGAAAACATCGTTAGAAACAAAGAAAAGAGTGATTGCTGATCTTGTGGTATGCATCCTCCAACATGGCAGTGAAAGTTGGACAATTTCCCTAAGGGTGAAGAAAAAAAACTGGAGGCAACAGAAATGTGGTTCTGGAAACTTCCATGGATGGAACAAGTAAGCAACAAAAATCTTTGAAAAACGTCAACAGAAAAATACTTATACTCAAAATCAGGAAAAGAAAGCTGAAATCTTTTGAACACATAATGAGGAAGGAAGGTTTGCAAAACTTAGCCATCACGGGGCATATTGAAGGTAAGTGAGAAGTTATATGTGAGTGAGTGTGGATGGATGGCTGAACGGGGGACTGGGCGGTAGCAAAGAGAAAATACAGCAAAGAACCTGACGATACAGAATGTTGCGGAGAACCATGGTCATATGGCCTAATGGGACGCGACAAGAAGAAGAAGAAGAAGAAGAAGAAGAAGAAGAAGAAGAAGAAGAAGAACAAGAACAAGAACAAGAACAAGAACAAGAACAAGAACAAGAAGAACAACAACAACTTATTCTTGTACTCTTAATTTTCTTTCATTGATGTCTACACGCGATCAGTATTTTCAAAAGTTATGTTTGTTTCAACGGGTAACGAGCAACGGTACCGAAATTTTATTTCGGTTCCCATATTGACTTATCTTCGAAGGACTTTCTAATCTTTCCAGTCGTTTCTGCAGAGGAATATCTAATTTTCAAATAAAGCTTCACGGATATTTGCTAATCACCATGCTCAGTCATTGTGAATCCTAAGTTCAGACTGTGTATAATATCACTCAGTGACGTCGAAATGCCGCGTGAGTAACCACACGCAATTGACTGTGCACGCATGCGCAGTAAGAAGCATCTGATTAGTTGCCAAGTTATATCAAGTCTTCTCAACGGATTTTCAATATATGCAAATGTCTGAATACTTTCCGAACAAACGGCGTAACATTTATGGTTACCCCAAATTCTTGAATATTAAACGAACGGATTACTTTCTCGAGGAAAATGAAATTATCAAAGCCAGAAGTAAGTAGTGACATCCAGTGATGCTCGTTAAACGAGCTGGACGTTTGAAAAATGATCACTTAATTGAGCTTGACAGCTCGAAGAACACGTATTCTTATCTAATATCGTTCCTTGTATCAGTGTGAAACGGGTGCGGGCTGAGAGCTGTGAATAATGACTTTCCCTAATCAAGGTGACAAGAAAAAGGAATTCACACTCTATAAAAGAGGAACCGTTTTGCCCGTTGTCATCTAGGCGAACGCTGCAAGTGTTGAACCATATTTGATTGTCCTCGCTTTCATTCTTCATTACCAGACTCTAGATTCAGCGGCGCCGTGTTGCTGTTGAACGATGCACATGGATACACCACACTCAATCCTTCAGCTGGATTTGTTGTGCGCGAGTTTTTAGCAAAGTCGCCAGTTTTGTAGCTGCCAGCGATCACACAATAATTGCCATAAAAAATGTCTATCCTGGTGCGGTCTCAAGGGGTAACGCAAATTATATTATAATTTAAAACGCATATATTCAATAAAAGACTATTTAACTGTTATGTCAGCCATTTTTTATTAATTTCACCCCAAGTAAGGCAATAAGGCCACTAAGTCGCAAAGGGTTACTGAGTGTAAAATAAAATGAGAAAATTATTAACAAGTGAGTACGTTAGAGAAATAAAAATAAAAGAAGGTTAAACAGGAAGAAAAATAAAAGAACAGGAAGTAAAAGACAAGATAACGATTGACATCGCATTTAAATTTTTGAAAAAAAAGTTTACTGGAAATTAAGAGAGTGGAAGAGCATTCCACAAGTGAAACGTACAAGAAAAGAATCTGTTAGCAAAGAACTTACGGTTGCAACTATCAATTTGAATTGCACTATTATGAGAGTTGGCAATTTAATACTGAGTTTAAATTTGTAAAGTCGAGCTAACAAAGAGGAAAGCTCATCAGAACAATTACCATAATAATATTTATGAAAAGGGCACAGGAAATCTACATTACGGTGGTGGGAAAGTGAATGAAGCTGAGATATCAGGTCAGGACCGATGATGTTGCAGATTCTTCTTTGGATTTTATTAAATAACTTTAAATACATAGCAGAAGCATTGGACCATATGTGACAGCAGTATTCAATGCATGGTTGAATTGTAGACATAAAAGCGTAGGACAGATTCTGGTGAGTGAAATTATCTAGCACGACACAGTGAAACAACTTTGCTAGCAGCGGACCTAGCAACTGGTTCAATATAACCATTCCCGTCCCTGTCAGTGGAAAATATTTGCCTGAGAAGGTGCAATGGTTTCTCTTATATGGCCCACGAACATGGCAATGTATTCTGTACAATCTTGTCACAGATGAAGAAGAGACTTGAGGCCAGAGAAATGTGTTTATATTGAAAGATGGGTATAAACATATTACTGAAGTTTTAAGCAAAATGAAACAAATCGGACGCTTATGCTTAGATTCACAAAGAGACCGTTTAAATTTCTAGGGAGCGTAAAGAAGGAGATATAATACTCGCAGAACTTATTTAAGGCAAGAGAAACAGACGACGGCAACGAACGACTTTTTTTTCTTTTTTTTCTTTTTAATCATTCCACCCCAAGTAAGGCGGGAATGCCACTTGTGCGCACGGGGTTACAGACATTGAAAGTGAGAGTAAAGATTGAATATAGGAAGGGTTAAGGAAAGTACAAAAGATGAACGGGAATCAAGAAGAAAGAAGATGGTGATCGACGTTGCATTTAATTTTTTGAAGATTGTATTTATCAGGGAACAAGTAAATTTCACAGTCGGGACGTGCGAGTAAATAAAGTGTTGGCGTAGAAGTGGCAGGTTGCATTTAGGTATTTCAACATTAAAAAGGTGGGAGCTAGATGCCAATCTACTAGCACGCTTAAATCCATGTACCACAAGGGAAATGCTCGTCAGGGGAGTTGCTCTGAAAATATTTGTAGAAAAAACGTCGGTGAGAAATTGCTAGCTACCTAACGAACTTGTATAAATGGATGACAAAACAGTATCTAGGAAGGCTTGCAAAAGGACAAAACTTACCTAGAACTATAAAGGATAAGAAGTTATGGAGGGCCATGATCATTCCCGGTGCGAAGATACACAGCACATAGAAAAATATTTCTTATGCATCAAAATAAGAATTACCGGTTCCAAAAATGTAATATAAGGCTTCACGATATCTATAATGTTTCGACACATTTTTTCGTCATACCGTAAATGGATTAACGGTATGATATTAAGCGGGATAGATAAGGATTGGAGTATTGATAAAAAAAACCGTTATACTGCGATAGCTGAATACATTCCCTGTTATCTTTTCGTAATTATGAACGTGTTGCAAAACATTTGACAGATTCTAATATAAATGTTCCTACCAGAAGATCCTCATCCGTGTCTAGCAAAATATCTGCACAGTGTGATTCAGGAATGAGAAAGATTTAAAAGATATTATATTTCTTTGCATTGTAAAAAATAAATACCATATATATTCATGTATAAAACTACATTATAGGGTGACCACTGAATTATTTTTTGTTACAAATCTGGTTCTTTTTCATGTAAATCGTGAATAATGCGACACCAGCTTCTGAATAATACTAGTAGGCCTACCGTAGTCAAATATTGTAGTACTTGGCATCATCCTGGACATATTTTATAGCAAATGAATGGGCTTTATTGTTTTTTGTACACAGGTCCCTGAAAATGGCGAAAAAAAAACTTACCTTAAGATATGATACAAATGTTTAGATATTATACTTTGGTTTTCATTATGTAATGGAGAATTATAAGATAAAATAATACCAGCAAATGTGAAGAATATAATAAATAAAAATAAATATAAATAAACAAAAGCAAACAGAAAAAGGAACATAACGGAAACAAGTGGTTACTGAGGGTGAAAGAATATAAGAAGAAAAATATTATTAAGAAGCACGAATAATTATAAGAATCGGATGTAAGAGAAAAGGGGATAATCATAACAATGCATTTCCATTTTTCAAAACTAGAAACGAAGAAACCGGAAGAGAGTTACACAAGCGAGAAGTTCAAGAAAAGTAATTGTTAGCACAGAACTTTAATTAAAGCATAACGGCGATTTTTTTTCTTTCTTTTATTCTTTGGATTCTCTTCATTTTTAATTCCCACTTTATTTTAAATTTGCCTTTCTTCCATTATCTTCCAGCTTTTAATTCAATTTTTTTTTTTGGGGGGGGGACATTTTTCTTTTGTTAGCTACTTACATTTTCTTTTAATTTTGTGCGTTCCTTCCTTTTACTTTTCTTTTTTCTTTCTATTTTTCCGTTGTGTTTCTTCTCATTTAATTTTCCTTTTCTATTTGTAGTTTTTCTTCTTTCTTCTAGTTTTCGTGTTTTATTTCCTTTTTCAATGGACGCCTTTCTTTTATCATTCTTTCATCTTATTTCTTTTTCTATTTTTTCTTTCTTGTTTGCTTTTTATCTGAACATCGTTTTCTACTTTTTCTTCTTTTCTATTTATCCTTTTGGTTTCCTTCTATTTTCAACTCATTGTTTTCTCTCTCTTTTTCATTCTTTCCTTAATACTTTTTTATTACAGATTTATTTTCCCGTTCTTTCTCCTTTTTAGAGTTATTTTTATTTTTTCCCTTTTCATCCGTTCTTTCTCTATTCAATTTGACTTGTTTTCTTTAACCTTGTTTTTATATTTTCTTGGACTCTTCCCTTAATTAATAATATTACATTTATTTCTTTATCACATTTCCTTTCCTCACTAAGTTTTTTTTTATTTATTAATTCTTATTTTCACCTTCTATTTTTCTTACTATATTCCTGATCTTATATCATATTTATGTCTTTCTTTCTGTTTCGTTTTCTTGTTCGCTTTACTTCTTTCCTATTTCCTTTATTTTTACTGTTGATTTTTTGTATTTATTCAAGTCCTTCTTTACTCTGTCTTTATGTGCGATCTTGTTATCTTGTTTTTTTTAGTTTTCTTTTTTCTTTTCCGTATCCTTTCTTTCTTTCCAACTACCATTATTTCTTTTATACTTTTGTTCAATTTATTGCTTATAATTTCCCTTGAGGTTATTCTTTTTCTGTCATTTCTTTGTTTTCACCACATTTTTTCGTGTCTTTTTTGTCTCGTTTATTTTTCTTTCTATCTCTCCGTTATCGTTTGCTTTCTTGCTTTATTTCCGACATTCATTCTTTCTTTCCTTCTTTTTAACTGTCCTTATTTATTTTATGTATTTTTCCATTGCTTTCCTTCTTTCTTCAAATCCTTTTATCATGTTTGTTTTTCTCTCTATTCTTCTTTTGGATTTGCTTTTTCTTTCATTCTTTCTTTTCTTTTTCTTTTGCATTTTTCTTTATCTTTCTTTACTTCCATGTTTTCTCTACCTTTCTTTTTTTAATTTTATCTTGTTTTTGTTTTTTCTTCTCGTTTTCTTTTTGTCTGAGCGTCTTTCTATTCTCATTTTCTTTTTTTTTTACTCTTTTGGTTTTCTCGTTACTTAATTTCAATGTTTTCTCTTTCTTTTCTTCCTTTCTTTATTTTCCTATTTTCCCAAGCCTCGTCACTTTACCTTCCCCCCACCACCACCACGTCAAATTTGAACTTTCTCCTCCACATTTAGTCTTGTTCTAAATTCTCATCTGACGCATTCCTCATGTTCAACTCTCTTCGCACAGACTTCGGTGCCAATTTTCTTCAATTCTCCCGTTGATTTACGAGATTTTAATTACTACCCAAGTTCTTCAACGACGGAAGCCCGACGAACGCTGACAAGCGAAAGGCGGAAAAATGCAAGCAGACTACTAATCAGAAGAAATCGCACCAAAACTCTTGGAGACTCGATTCTTATCTGCTCAGCAATTTCGCAAAACGATTTACTCTTATCTTTTCCGCGGAATGAACTGTACGTATGCTAAATGTCTTTGAAACAACGAATTCCTTCATGTTGGACTTGCGGTAACTTTTAAAGCCACTCAACTGAGACATCGTTAGAATGTTATCTAAGCGTATAGTTTATTAACCACGCTATTTTCTCATTCTTTCTGAATTGTAATCCATTAGAAAGACAACGGGAGACAAGTAGTTCCGTACTTGTATCAAGATGCGTTCACTTGCTTCTAAAATCTAGGTAAACATCTAATTATTCACACTGATTTTTATTAAGCTTATATTAGTCTCACACAAAACTATGAATTTTCGATAATGTCCAAGTGGTCAGTAAAATTTGTATTAATCAGCACACGATGGCAGGTGTGAAAAATATATTTGGATTTTTATATATTTAAGATCACGGTGATAACAACATCGAAATTAGGGGAGTAATGGTGGACAAATATACCCTCTTCTATAATGTTGATTTGACAAAATGATAGTGCTGTGTACAACCGACTGCTGGTTCGTGTCAGATCATTCATCTGAATAACGGTAGAACATCAACAGCAAAGGGATATACTGTTTCTAAGAACTAAGCACTGCGACCTTTCGTATGAGTTGCTATCATTAACAGGACGAAGTCCCTTTGAATGCAGCTACAAAAACATTAGGATTATTGAATCTAGCCATTCAACTCAGTCTTTATTAGAGGCCGATTCAAAGAAATAAAAACGATTATGTTTACCTTTTCAAAAATACCTGAAGCTCTCAAAATATGTCCTGCATAGAAAACTCTATAGAGGACTATGATGGAGTACAGCCTAAAGAAACATCACATTGAAAAAGTATTGTATTACTTACAAACGTTGGGCTATTTATGAGTAAAATCATTTTCATTGGAAATATAGATATAAATATTTTAAAAGACACATGCTATTGAACAGTTGCTAGCAAGCTCGCTTCTGAGAAAACAATATAAGCAGTGATTAATTTATCAGAGAATAAAACTACCCAAATTCTAGTTAATTACATTTAATCGAGTGCATAAACTAGTTACTTCAGTGTGGTACATAGCCTTGAACCAGACTAATCTAAACTATATAAGTTTAGTTTTAGACTAACTAATGTTATTTGTTAAGGATATTTTATCTATTCTTACTGTATTTCAGACCACTTTCCAGATTTCCAGTATATATTAAGTGTCCGGATTCATTCTGCTATCATTAGCCATTAACAAATACTTTTTCAACCTTATCAAATATCGAATTGTTGCGTCTTCATCTGATGAAGACGCAACAATTCGATATTTGATGAGATGAAAAAGTATTTGTTAATGGCTAATGATGATTTTTAAGTTCATTAAACCCTTCTAACCTAACAAATTAGTTATTGTTATATCAAGTATATTATGTTCACAAGCTACCCTGACATTGTAATCGTGGGTTTACGGAGATAGATCCTCACTAGTAGCCCCAAACTAACATTGTGTCTGCAAACACTTATTTTGAATTAATGTATTTTTCACCTTCTGCCATTGTTATAAAACGTTTTGGTTGTTAGATATCCAGTTTCTCCTTTTATTATTTCAAAGTCCTCGTTGTGCTGATCTTTTCGACAAGGTATACAATCAAGCTAATTTTAAAAATGCATACATTTAATTTTCCACAGTTGTTGGTCACCTCACCAGAAACAGCCTCATGTGCGACAAATAGTATGGATTTCTATTCTCAAGGTCGACTGCTGATGTTTTAATTCTCATTACGCAGAGAATCAGCGAGTAGCTTGATAATAAATTAATCAAAAGTGAGATTGCTTTAGATATTAGAAAGGCTTTTGACAAGATGTAGCACAGGGAGTCACTATACTAAAGTCCTTTCTCTTAGGTAGGTCAACGTTGTTAACGTTCTTAATCGAATTATATGAATGCAGACGTCCAACTACGCTCCCTTTTTAATTCTATTCTCGTACTGCTTTTTATTTGAAATAATCTGCCTTTCTCAAATTATTAAGGTTTATAAACATTAACGCGTCTTCTGTTCACACAAATTATACGGTGTCCTAAAAATGTAATAATTTTTGACTTGTTATTGTTCAGATTTATACATTTATTTTCATTTCATATTTCATTGAAACAGGTAATCTTTGGAAGAAAAACAAACATTAATATTTCTAAATTTTACCATTAATCCTGTTTGCAAGGATGTGTTTATAAACACTGAATATATTTTCCTTTAAAGAATGAGTACATTTTGGGAAAATGTTCTATATCTCTAGATGATAGCACATGTTATAGTAGCCCCTCCAAAAATCGAGATGATCGGAACTGACAAATGATCTCTCCTTCGAACTAATTCTAACATCTCAATGCGGGAAAGACTGGCTTGTAACGTTCAATAAAAAAAACAAAGCTTCTATTGTTTAATCACCATCTAGCAGAACATAAATCTTCCCCAGTCATGTCACTTAATGAGTCACCTTAATTTGAACGTCTATTCGGATGAATGTCCTCTCCGGGTATAGGGGATGGAAAAATGGTCGTTTTTTTTTTGTTTATTTTTTTTTGACACAGCTCTAGAAAATGACTCCTGCTTTATCTTTATAAATGTAAGATCAGACCAAAAACGGTGTATCGTTGACATATCTGAGATGGTGCTGACCAATCTTCACTTTCCAGTCTTGACAAAATCTTTTACGCAGCGTGTAGAATGTCTTATCGTCTATCTGCAGCTCGTTTCCCCCAGGTGCAATTTTGTAAGCCTATCGCTATTCTGTCACTAATTCCGTGGTATAATTTCAGACAAGTTCCATTCTGGAGAGCCAACACTTTAGACCTTTACAGCTAAGACCCGACTTGCTAAATCTAAAGGTTTCAATCATTTTCATTCTAAATGTCTTTTATTGGTAAGAAACTTTGTAGCACCAACTCACGCGAGGTTGCTTTCTAGAAAACTACAAGCTTAGCCTCTTCAAATCTATGGACAATCGTTATTTATCCTCGACTCCCTCGAAATATACACTTCTTCTTACGATAGTTTCACTAACCTCAGTCATTAACTCTCTACCTTGAGTGCCTTTCGGGCTATGTATTGGAGGAATATTAGTGTAAAGTTAACGCAGAAACGAGCAATAAGTTTAGGTTACTATCTGAGTTACTGTTGTGCATAACTATTAGTATCATGTAAAATGGAGAGGAGATACACACTGTTTTGTAACTCTGCCTACCGTGAAAATCTACTTACGGACAAAGTATCCCACCTCGACGATTGTTTAGCTCAGGGAATCTAAAATAATTTCCCGAAAGTTGAGAATTATAAAATGTGAAAAATAGATAATATACACCATTAAAAGAGTTCAAGGTTTGATTGCTGAATTTCAACAGGTATCCGAATTTTGAGATTTAGTTCAGCACAATCTTTCTATACACAATCCTCTCATTTTGACTCCTCCAAGTTGTATTTAAACCTAGAAAATATTTACCAAGTTGCTTAGTTAAGATGCAATGATTAGAATGTGATTTTTGTCTTTATTTAACAGACCTTCTTAATGTAGGGAAAAGCCTAAAAGTTCTCTCTAAAGGTTTATTTCCACCTTAAGAACTTATAAAATGTTGCCTAATGCCTTATTTTGGGCAGTGCAAATATACTAATCACATAACAATTTCATGAGTGCGTGGGAAGATGGAATAATAAATCGCGTCTTGTGTTCACAAAACCCTTGAGAAATACCGACACTTCAACTGCGTCAATTGAATCCTTATATTGCTGGCGGCCACTAAAATGGCTTTTATCCTTCAGATACTCAAAAAGTTTTTGAAATTATTTTTCATAAAATTCCCGAACAAATGGAATAAATAAAATAAAATCCAGTTAAAGTATCCTTGAAATTATTCCTTAAGGATTATTTTCTGTTTTGTTTTAATTTTTTGCTGATTAAATATGGAAAAGAATATTGATTTTCGTAGAGACTTTCTCTTTTTTTCCTACTTGAACACTTTTTTGTCGCTTACCGTTGGTAACAAGTATTTGTCATTTTCCTTTTAACATTAAAACATTTCTAATAATCAAATCGAGAATAATAACCAACATTGTAATGTGTGCAAAATTACAGAATAGAGCGCGGAATGATTTAGAAAACTTGTTGTTGATATCTCCCAGAAGAATGCAGATAGGAATCAGTAAATTTATATAGTCAGCACCATAAAGTTAGATGCCAAAAAAATAAAGACAGAAATACACACCTTGGTTTTTCCCTTTCTTATTTGTAAAGATACACCCAGCCGTATTATGTCACGTCAAGTAGCCACCGTTATTCATGCAAAGTAATACATTCTTAGGTTTAGAGTCTGTCTATATTTCTGAGATGAGGTATTATGTACAGTATTTACATTAGTCCTCATCTTTGTCGCCATATTTGTCACAACGTTTCGGCCGTTGTTGGGCTCCGGCCTTCTTCAGTTGGTTGGAATTTCGAACCGAACCCTTTATTTCGATCACTGGGGTAGACTGTTCTAGTTCCACGAGCCATGTTTGATGGATGTCAGTTATCAGTTATCTCCTGGTAATTTTCCCTCTGAAAGTTCTCCACTGCCTGAACCGGGTATTGAACTCACACTCTTTGGGTCTGTCACTGGATCTAACCAACGCCTTTATCCACTGTGCCATGTGTCCTTGAGGGTTCGATTCGAAATTCCAACCACCTGAAGAAGGCCGGAGCGTACAACGGCCGAAACGTTGTGACAAATATGGCGACAAAGATGAGGACAATAGTCCGACTAATGTAAATACTGTATTCTTAGGTTTAGTTTGGTTTATTTGTTTTACGATATATCAACCACAATGGGTTTCTTAATGCCGGCCATATTTTTAGGATAGGTTCGTACGAATAGAATACGTAATCTTTGTAAGAAATCAGTTTGTGGATCAGGTTGTATAGATGTATTTTTGTAAAGAGGGTTTTTGTTGGGGGTCAGATCTATTGCTGGTATTTTTTTTTTCAGAAATGTATTGCTGGTAGTTTTTCTAAAAAAATGTATTGCTGGTATTTTTACTATAAAAGTATATTTTTATACTTTCATAGTGTTTTGACCCCAGTTTGTGGTTCAACTATTTGCTCATAGATGTGACCCCCTAACAGGCGCTACAACCCCGGGTCAGGGTGGAGCTGGGAACAACAGCAATTAAGACGTGGTTTCACGCTTCTCAAAACCTTCCGATCGCAGACCATGCTGCCGGATGTAGTTTATCGTCATACCCAGCAATTAAGGACGTATGTTCTTAGGTATTGGTCTCTAATATTTAGTAATAGAGTGTGCATAAAAAGCGATGTGTATCCATAGATACAATTTTTTTAATCCGACACTATTTCTTATTGTTATAAATGTTATATTTAGTGAGTAAACTTGTTTGAGTAGGAATCCCTGTTATTTTAAATAAGGAAATTATTATTTGAGTGAAGAGATGTATGGAAAATAATGTTTGTATACCCGTTTGGTTCGTTACATTCGCCTACGCTCATATAGAATCCATCTCCTTTTAGCGATGGCTTACATACTAGGAATTATATCGGGAAAAAAATTATTGTTACACTAAAAAAGAAATTTGTATTGTAGTATTCACTCGCAAAAATTATTCTTCTTACAACCTAAAGTATGTTTCGATTTCAAATAAAAGGATATTTTAATAACCCACAATGACAACGGAATTAAATAAATATAATTGGAGCAAAATTTAAACAAGGTCTTGCTGGAAAACTAAACAGACACTAAACAGACACTGGCCCTTGGAAATGAGCTGTTTAAAATGGGCTTTTTTGTAATATCTAAAAAAATCTATATACACTGTAAAAATTATTTTTCTTAATTTATTTTTAGATAGCTTATATTCTTTCGTCATAGCTTTTTGTTTTTTCCCTTCAACTATTTCCTCGTTTATTTTGTTTCGCTTGCATTTTTCCTTTCTGTCTTTCATTATCTTTTTTTTTTTAAATTGTATGTTTTTTTTCCTTTCTGTTGTCATTATGCTTTTTTGTGTCCTTACTTATTTATTTCCTTTGTCACCTTACATAGACTAGCGGGTGAGAGAATAAATGAAAGAATGATTTGGGCTGAAAACACGGGTACTTTGTAAGTGCATTTGCGTCAATTTTATGACAGGTTATAAAATGTCTGGTTATTTTCAGATTTGGAGCAGACGTACTAGCTATAAATCGCTTTAGCATCAAATATAGAATTTGTAATTTTTTTCTATATAGTTTATTTGTTTCTTTGTCCGCATCGTCCGTCAAGGTAAAATAAGCATATATCTAAAATGAATATGTTAACCCCGCTGTGATTCGAACAGTCGGCCTTTAAGTTAGGTGGTAAGTGACAAAACACATTTACCAGCGTTAAACCGCGTCATAAAGCTTGGCATAACATTACTAGGCAGAGTGCGAACGCATAAATACGCTACGGGTAAGAAGTTGAAAGCAAGATGAGGATATTTGATTCTAGACAGAACACTTGGATATTTCTTTGATGCCGAACAGCAGATTTATACGAAAATAATTTTCATTTCTCTCTTTACAAAAAGAAAAATCTTTATTTTATATATACAGTGTAACCCGGATATAAGAGAGTTGTCGAGACCGGAGACGAAGTCTCTTATATCCGGGTTTCTCTTATATCCGGGTTTGGTCTATTTTGTTTTATTAACACAGACTCTAATTTGGGACCAGAGAAAATCTATCTTATATCCGGGTTTCTCTTATATCCGAGTTTCTCTTATATCCGGGTTACACTGTACAAACCTACGCATGCAACCTAAGCCCCAAATTTTGGATTTTCTCTAAATTTCGAAAAAATATTAAAAAAATTTGAGCTTTTAAACCTTTTTAAAAAATATTTTACTAGCTTACGAACCAGACGAAGTTTCTCATACATGAAGGGTTTTATATATTCAATTATAATAACGCTAACTGCATTAAGTGTTCTTTTGGCTTCATATACAGTGTAACCCGGATATAAGAGACCCGGATAAAGATAGATTTTCTCTGGTCCCAAATTAGAGCCTGTGTTAATGTATATAAAATAGACCAAACCCGGATATAAGATAAACCCGGATATGAAGAGACTTCTTCTCCGGTCCCGACAACTCTCTTATATGCGGGTTACACTGTACTTAGTTGAATAACGTTAATGTTATGGCTGGTGGACTGAATGTTTTAGATAACCCCCTCTTAACAAAGAAAAAAAAAACACTATGCACTAATAAATTAGTTTCAGCATCCTAGTATACTAGGTGTTAATTAAACCCAAACAAATATTAAACTAACTAATTATAAAAGGGTGCCCCCAGCCTATCATATACATAAGGCATACTTAGGCAGTAAGAATTTATCCAAGCCATTTTGTTAAGTTCAATTGACAAAGTGTATCTGTTTAAATGCTAATTCTTAAAAGTCTGTGAATCAGCAACTCGGCAAAACTTGTTCACAAGAAATTTCTTTTTCAAAATTTATTTCACCGAAAGTTGAATTTTCCAAACATCGACCTGTTGTGCAAGTGAGTGTTGTACAAAATAAGGAGAAAAAAAAACGTCCCCAGTTTACGGGTGATATATCAATAACCAATTACAATTTACAGTGAATAACTAAATTTAATATAACCACAAGCGGAACAAATTGAGCAATTCATCGAAAAATTATATGACCAGAAAGTAAAAAAAAAAAAAAAAAAAAATCAACTTTGTCCATCTTCGAAACAAATCAACAATCATCTCTTTCGTCTGCCAGTCACTTTGAAAACTTAATGTATCCTTTGAACATTAAAACGCGCCTTCCAGACATTTCTTTGTCTATTTCATCAGCCCCTGCCCTTCAGTAGTTTCATTTCTGGCTGAAATGCACTAAGGATTAATTTTATTGAGCTGATGAATTAATGCAACCCGATTTGGAAGTCGGCCAAAGCATGGATAGCTATCAATGTTGACTTGTGGTCAGTGGGCTGAACACAGCGTTTGTTCGTAATGTCGCACGGATGACTCTTGGCGAAGGTGAAGAACCCGGACTGTCCGAAGGCATTGGCCCCTTGCCCGGGAGACCCTTTACCCTGGCAGATATCGACTCTTCTAGAGGGTCTTCAGTACGTCCAGCGTTCGTGCTTCTCTACCGATTTACTTTCTTGCTATTTTGATCTTATTTATCTAACCTTTCTTTCTCCCCCATTCTTTTCTTCGATTTTACTCTCCTATTAATTATTTTATCTTTGGTTCTTTTTCTCTTTTGCTTTCTTCATTTTCTTTCCATTCCCCTTTTTCCTTTTTTGTTATCTATCTTTTTGCTCGCATTAACATTTTTTTATAATCTTCATTTTCATTTTCGTGGAAAAATAAAATCCAGGCTACAAATAAAATATGTAATTAAGAAAAAGGTTTTGCTTTCAAATAAAACGTTTAATAGA
>OZ038497.1:71564296-71676796 GCA_964036315.1 Acanthosepion esculentum | reverse complement strand
AACACTTGAAGTATATATATATATATATATATATATATATATATATATATATATATATATATATATATATATATATATATATATATATGCGTGTTTCACGTTGACAATTGTATTCCAATGAGTTTGCAGATTAAAAATTGATAATCTTGGAATAATTGGGTTCATCACCAAAATCTCAATATGACCATCCCTCTCCACCTGCCATAATTCTGGCAAGGTCTGATTTGTTAATAACTTCTCCAACCATTTCTCAATTGCAAATGGCGTCAAGCAAACCTCTTTCTTAATCGTCACCCAGCTTTCAATAATCATTATTATGACTGGTGTGATGAATGGCATGAAAGATAACAGTAAACTGATCAAATTTAAATGTTTCCGGACCCAAAACAAGATTTGCTGCAAATAGTCTGAAAGCTTCTGTTCACAGAGGGGCTATTGTGGTTAACCACTCAGAAACAGCCATTAAGTAAAATCCTGATTCACAAAGGCTAGAAAACTCTTCGGCATGAAAATCAGAATTTAAAAAAATAAAATAATTTTTCATTAACCTGTTCCAATTCAAAGTGCCACCCACCGCTATGTTCCCTCACCTTAACTAAGTAAAACATCTCATAGAACGAGGCAATATCATTTATAACGTATATCTTTTCTTTGGTAGTAAATTTATAGAGGAAAATATCATGGAAAATATGAGGAAATGTTTCATATTTGAAGATAAAGTAAATTCAATATTATCAAAAAAAAATGACTGAGGATAATTTTCTTTATTCTTTGTATTTGCTTGTAATTTAAGGTGTAATTTCATGTGGGAAAATATAAACCACTGAAGCAGTCAATAGTAAATATATATTAGGTTAGTGCAAAAATAATGTCGTTTTCTCACATGAAGTTGAACGTCAAAAAACGACATTATTTTTGCACCAACCATTAGTAAAATTTCCATCATTAATTTCGAAACACATTTAGAAAGCATCCATTTCATAAAATCAAAAACTCCTTCAAATTTACACTTACAGTTTTATGTTGTAAGGTGAGTACTATTACTTGCAATTATTAACGTATTGGCAAATATTAGCCAACTACTGCGATTCTCAACCGAAATGCTTCGGCACACTAGTATGCCGCGTGACCCTCTTAAGTGTGCCGCGAAAAAAAAAACACCAGACACAGGTTTCACAGTAAATAAGATGCACAAATAGTTGAATAGTACATTGAAATAAAGTAAGTTCATATTTGTGTGGGTATTTTTTTTTAAATCTATGTTTTTATTTTCTGATATTTAAATATATAGCCTTTAAAGAGTTTGCTATGTGTGCCGTGATATTTTCATTTGGTCCTAGGCGTGCCATTGCTTTCAAGTTTTGAGAAACACTGTCTTACTAGATGACCTCAATGTCGCACCTTCTACTGGTGTCGAATAAGTATTACAGGCGATAATATGACAGGAGAACCCCCCTCCTAAATTTTCCAAGTCAATTAATCAAGAGCTATCCTTTCATTGGCTGCATATGTGCCTCGCCAGTGCTACATACAGTTTCGACTGGTTACCTGCATAAGCCTGCAGAAATCAGTTTGCATTACTGTTTAATCCATAGCTGTTGGGATTCATTGAATATGGATTCATATTTATATCAATGTTAAGGGAATGTAACGAACCCGGCTAGAATTCGAACTCGACTCTCCGATTTTTCATTCCATTGTACCATCCGCACATGATTTGGAGTAGTGATTATGAATTTTGTAGAGAGACTGAAAAACATTTTTTTTCTAATTACTTCATTTACTGTTATGATTTAAGAGTATGGAAATCGATTATCATTATTCCTTTCACTAAGTTTTGTATTTTCTTTGATGTAACATTAAAAGGGAAATATTTTGGAAAATGATGAAAACAATTGAGGAGAGAACATGTTCAATATTATAAATGCCAAATAACTAAACACACTAATTTTCGTTTATTATTTATATTTGCTTTCAGTTTGATGTGAGATATTTCGACCCCCTCCTCTCAATCAGTCAAGTATAAATCAATGTGAATCCCATCATTCATTTCAGAACACAAAGCGAAAAAGCGTCGTGTATTTGATAACATAAAATCCCTCCTCTTATTTACACTTCATATTGCAGTTTTAGGAAGTAAGGCCGGTATTATTACTTGCCGTCTACAACGTTTAGCTAATTATTAGCCTACCAGATGATCTTAATGTCACATATATGAATCAGAAGATATTTTGAGCTTTTTTTGGGTGGGGGGGTACATGAGGAAGAAAATGTACTCGTATATATCATTAAATACGGTAAACTCTCTTTGTCTCTTTTACAAATACTTCCATGGTAATTGCTCCGATGAGCTGCTATCGCTGGTTCCCAGGCTCCATGAATTCAAGCGTCATACGAGGCTGGTATCCCGTTCCCACCCTTTCACTGTTGAAACTGTTAAGTGTAGACGTCTCTTTTACTCCAATAGCTTCATATCTCGCACCTCACACCTGTGGAACTCCCTTCCCTATTTTTGTTTCCCTGACAACTATAATCTCCAACTATTCAAATGTAACGTCAATCGACATCTCCAGTTGCATTGATCTATCCACTAACCTTCTCCACATCCTTTCGTCTATCACTCCTATCTGCTCTTGCTCCAAATCCTCTGTAACCCCTTGCGTGCTAGTGGCTTTCAGCCTTGCCTGGGGTGAAAATCTAAAAAAAAACGTTCCTTATCCTGACTGGAATTTGCCATTTTAACTACTTTCAGAATGTAAGAAATCATGGTTCATCATAGATTCGCTTTCTTTATTTGAGAATATCCAGATATATTTGGGAAAGTTTTGCGTTGCTTTGCAATTTAAATTTTTCTTCTCTCAGAGTGACTACCACTCAAGTTATGACATTCTACGTAACCCTGGTTTTTAACCCATAGCTGGGGGAAGAGACATATTCATGGTTTTCAGGGCATATGTGAGAGATGGGGTCACAGGAGGCTAGCTGATTTCGCTTTCCACGTCAATCCCCTTCACAATATCGCATATTCTTTTAAAAACAATATGGTTGAATATCCATATTGTGGAATTTCTTCCAAAAATCAGAGTAAGTTCATTTTACTATGCAATGCAGCCAGCAGAAGTTTGTTGCTTGCCGTAGATATATTTACTTATTCGCTAAACTCTAGGTCAAAACATTCGAATCCTTTCATCTTTTATTTGTCTATTTTATATATTTGTTTATATTAGCATGAACTATTTTGCATCTAAGCGAACAAATAGAGACAAGAAAAGCCATATAGACAAATTACACTCAATACATTCGCAAATAATGCAGTTACCGGCATTTTAAAAAAACGCCCAAATTATTTGGTACATTAAGAAAAAAGACGTTTTAAATATAATTTGTGTTATGTAATTAACGATTTCTTTCATCGAAATCTTATTATGATCTTCTTTCTATAAATCCATTATCACCGCAAGGTTTTTGTTTTTTTTTCGGGAGGAGAAACTAAGTTAGTTATATCTACAAAGACCATATGCGTGTCTAATCAATTATTATTTCAAATATTTAATCAATAAAAACAAGATATATTTAAAAATATAGACCAAGGTGTCAATTTAAATCTCCTAATTTTGAAAAAAAATGATGGATGTATTGATTTGATCAAAATATTTAAGATTTTAAATTTAAATCTGAAAAAAAACATGATTTTATCTTTGAGAAATAAGTCATGAGGACATAAATCTTGATATTCCAAATATTTCCCATTATTATATTATAGCCGTCATAATTATTTTTTTTCATGTTTATTATAGTAATGAATAGACAACGCCGAATATCAACTTTAAAAGCTTTATTCTCCTAAGCTGAACTGTTAGTAATTAGGCAGCTTTTATACAGGGTGTTTCGTATTTACACTGTTTACATTGTTTGGACTGTTCTCCTCTTCTTTATTGCCATATTCACAACGTTTCGGCCGTTTTAAGCTCCGGCGTTTTTCAGGTGACTGAAATTTCGAACCGAACCCTTTATTTCGTCCATCAAGGTAGATTGTTCTAGTTCCACGTGTCATGCATCTTCGGGATGTCTAACTATCAGTTATCTACCTTTAATTCAACTTTTCAAGTTTTTGTTTACCTAACCTGTAGCCATTTGTTGAACTCACAAATCAAGGGCGCATGGCCCAGTGGATAAAATCCTTGGCTGAATCCAGTGACTTGACCCAAAGAGTTCGCGATTTTTAGTCATTGAAATATTTCTTTGTTGCTGTTATCAGGTCCAAGTCATTCGGAATTTCTATTCCTTTAAAATCCATTTAAGGTCTAAAATCAGATAATACTCTGATGGAACAAAACCTAGTGAGAAGGACAGATGTTTTTGCAATAAAACCCCAAATACATAAACATAATAATCTTCTTACAATACATGTGGGCATGTGTCAAGATCACAAATCCCGTGACCTATGAGGGTGGTAGGGGCACCATATGTTCCGCAGCAAAAGTGATGTTTCTTGGGCAAGATGTACTAACGGAGCCCAACACTCTACAGGTCGCTTTTGAATTCTGGTTGCCACCCAAGGCTATAGAACCCAGTTCGCCCTGCTATTTACTCGCAGCTAGCGGGAGAAGAGGAAGATCCATACCTTTCCCAAGGTTATTAGTGAATGTAAATGGATACGACTGGAATTCGAACTCGGCTCTGTGATTCCTCAGTCCGGGCTGCTATCCATTACTCCATTCGCCTACAATAAAGAACATTTTCCCGCAACTTCGCTTACCATCTTTTCTTAAATTATCCCTTTAAATGGACGAGCAAGTTTCGGCAATATTCCGTATTAATTGCTTGGTTCTACCTTAAATATTAACTTATCAGAAGATCTTCCATTGCCAAAAAAAAAAAAAGAAGAGGTAACTATGCTTTTTCTTGAGGAATTTTAGCTTTTGAATATTTTTGGCTGGAAAGAACCCGAATTCCACCACTTCAAGTGGCGTTTCTTTGCTGTCGTGATCTTAGAAGTGTAAACATTATAAGTAGTACCAAATAATTACTACCCGATATCGTTTCTGGCGAACATTCAAAGATCCTGGGATGTCTTGGTTGAGAGCTTTTGCATAGTAATCATGAATTCTAAACCCAACTTGTTTCTATATTATTTCAAATGTTTCAATGTTTCAAGATTCTTTTCGACAGGCTTAATGGCGGTAATTACGTTATCAATAATTCCAGGCGTTAATACCGTTGATATTCTCCCAGACCGTGCTGCCATTTGGGTTTCAAAAAGTCCACACCAGGTGTATTACAGCGTCTTCTTAAGGAGTTTATATAATAGACACTTGTCACTCAGTGTTTGCACCAAACATTCATAGATGTCTGTTGGAATTTTGGAGTAAGAATTTCATAACGACCTACATTTTGATATTTGAAAATTTCCCACTTTAAATTGACATAACTAATTAGATGATCTTAAACAATAAACTTCAAAGTCATTCAAATTAGTACTTTAAAAAATCCAGATTCCGTTATAAAATAACTCAAAATTTTGGAAATGGTTAAGAGCTTTTCAGCACCTCCTCGTTTTTAATTCTCTTATTTGATAATGTATATTTATTATTACATATATTTTATAGGCAGAAATTTTGACATGTTTAGTATACAATGTTAGTGGTTCTGTATGAAGATTAAGGATATCGGAGAAATCTAGAGCTGAATTCAACAAATTCAAGAAATTAGAATATGTTCAGTTACTCTACGAGTCCATGTAGTCCATAGGAACAGCGCATGTACTGCAGCTGTAGCAGCAGTGATGTGTCTAGGGTATAGTAACCTGACCGACACCCACTATCTCAAGGATGGATATGAATTCAGTTTTCATTCTTTTAGAATTGTTCTTACTGTAATGCAAGAAAAAGCAGTCTGCCTTTCTATTTAACTCATATCTAAAGAATCCATATCTTTCTCGAGACCATTAGCTCAAAGTGAATCGAATTGGAAAAACCCGTGATCCGTTGCGTCACTGACGGTTCAGGTTATAAATCAGTGAAGTTTCAAAATTCCATTGAAATGAAAGTAAATATTTCAATTTGTTCATGTCGTCGTTGGTCTGGTTTACAAGCTCATGTTTAACGTTTTACTGATTATTTTACAACTTTTAATAGGAATAGAACTTCCGGAATAAGCTTGAATATTAAATCTTATTAAATTGAAAATATTTTTTAAATGTGCCAAAAAATATTTTAAAATCATATTCACTCGAAAATATTTTTTGAATATGTCAATTTGTTTTTTTTTAATATTTCAAATATTGTGTGTTCAAAGAAAGAAATAATATCAATAAATACTCTACAAAGAACTGGACGGAACTGCAAAGTATTTACCTTTAAAATATTTTAATTAAAAAAATTCTGTTTGAAGATAGTTAAAATAAAATACTTACTGTAGAAGCAACTTGTATCTCATTATGCCCCGGAAAAACGTACCACAGACGCACGCACGCCATTACAAACATTGAGTATTATATAGATTATATCTGAAAATATTTACAGTTCCAAACAACAAAGGTGATTATCCTAGTTTGAAAGATAATTAGGAAATAATGAATATAGATGCTGGTTTCGGTTAGATTTTCACGGTGGATATGATAGACCGAAATATACAGAAAATGTCTATACTTCAGCTCAGATTAACAAATAGAACCATAAGTCAGGATATTATAGCAACCAGGATGTTATGACGGAGTCAGTATCTCGAAAATATATAAATAAAACAGTACTTTTCTGACAATACGAAAAGATTGCATTTCTCTATAAATGAGCCATTCTGTTGGGAGTAAATCTGACTTAACAAAGCACAACTTTTACGGTTCTCTATTTGCACTCGACATTTGTTTACTTCAATTGGAATTTCTATCACAAAGCAAATGGTAAAAGTATACAAGAGAAGTTCTCATAGTCTTTGTAGCTATTAGATGGAAATGGTAAAAGTGTACACAAGACAGAATTGTTAATTTGATTCTTGTATTGTTCAATACTGCTCTCTTATATAAGTCTACTTAACATTTTCTTTGCGGCTACAAGATTATTATATATATAACATACTCTATTATTTTCATCTTAACAACACCACTTTATAATGTTTATTCACTATTATCATTTCACCGCCTTTCGGGTTTTACTTAGCTGCACGAAGGTAAAAGAAAATATACTACAGGGATTGAGTGAAAATTGCTTCAGCTCTATTTTGACATCAGATGGAATAAACCTGAAAGCATAAAAGTATTGAAGGGCACATAATATTCAAGCTGAATTTAGGTCCTCATTGAACCAGATAGAAACAAAAATACAAAAGGACTAGAAAATTTATTGATCAACAAGATTACTGAAATAATAAATATATGACAGCGGTGAAATATCGGAAGATCTCAGTAGACCTAAATTTATAGAGCTGTTATAGACAATTATTAGCAATTGAATGTGGGCTAATAATCCGTAACTAGCCTAATAATTACGGTTCCAATGAACAAAGAATTAGAGGTAAGAAATTATTATTATTATTATTATTATTATTATTATTATTATTATTACATTGCGTCTTTGTTGAACGCATTGGAACCTGAAACGCAATTTTAGTAATTGGAATTCTATTAGAGAACGCATTAGTGCGGGAAGATTTGTATTTATGTCTATGTTTCGTAGATTACAAAAAATTATGAGACAAGTAAATTATTGAAGTTTTAGGAAAGTTAATATGCCATAATCTCTACGGGTAACAGAGGCTGAATATGGGAAGTTTGTGAGCGAATACGAAGATTACGACAATTATGTTTATTCTCATTGGATGTAACCTGTTTAAATAGAAACCTAGAAGACTTAAAGATTTTATCATCGGAGTTCGTAATCTTAAAAAAACTTACTGTTTATGAAGAATGCAGAAGAATATTGAAAAGTCCATGAGTGACTATAAATGAGGAAATCAAGAAGATAGGATTTTTGATCCGTTTGGTTGCTGATGTAACCTAGGAAAGGTTACTGAATAGAATAATCACAAGAAACGATAATACTTAGGATACGAACAGCACATATAAGACTCGCCAGCGGCGCGTAGAAGTAGTCAACTGCTAGAAGTGATTGAATTGAATTCCACAATGAATCTCCAACTGCAGGATACCTACCAACCGCCCCACGTACAAGGCGGAATTTAATGTGGGGTATCCGATCCCTTAGACCCAACCAAAAATGTCCACCGTAGACCCCGTATAAAACGGTGTCGGGTAGCCGTTTTCCGAGACGAGTCTCTACTCTTCGACATAGCCTTGTCTGGGGATCTTTTCTGCGCGGAGTCAGAGAGTTTGACTAGCACAGCTGGAGACGAATTTCCAACTGCAAGATATCTACCAACCGCCCCATGCGGTCAGATGTATTACAAGGCCGAATTTAATGCGGAGTATCCGAGCCCGTAGTCTCAGCCAAAATTCCCGGTAAACCCCGTATAAAACGGCGTCGGGTAGCTGTTTCCCGACATAGACTCGTATTGGTATCCTCTCTGCCAAGAGTCACAGAGTTTGACCAGTACAGCAGGAGACGAATCTCTAACTGCAGGCCAACATATAGTACTTACTACTGGATTTATGTGAAGGGAGACATACTCATTGCGTCCGTTGGTATGCTACAACAGTTGCTCAAAGTACCTTCTCTATAAAGTGATATCATATTTATGATGGGGAGCACTGAAATGTTTTCAGCAGTGACCACTTCCCAAAATCTGACCTAAAACCAAATATCAAAATATTTTATAATTACATCTTCTGATTTTTGTTAATTTCATTTAGGTGCCCAAAGTATTTAGAAAGGGACAACATATTTTGTAAGCGTTATTGGTAAAAGATAATATATGTTGATACAACCTAGTTTTAAAAGAATCCTTGATACTGCCAATATAATTTTTTTTTTATTGGATTTTCTATAGCAGAAATAGTGCCTAGGTAAATTAGAGAGTCAGTTTGACATCGATTTTGCAATGGATATTCGTTATAATTTCTACCGTTATACATGTTGGTATTATCGGCGTTTGTTGCTTTGGAATGGCTGTTATTACACAGGTATTTGTATTGGTTTAAAATTTTATCATTATGTTTTTTAATTATTTAAAAAAAATTATCTGTGCAGCTATAGCTTAGTTTTAGTGTCTTTTTATTAAACATTTTTCTGAGCGGAATATTTCTGGGGAAGTGTTTATCAATTAAATGGAGGAACTTCTCCACTAACTTAGTATTAACCATTGTTTGGTATACAAACCCATTTAACCAAATGGCTAGTACCAACTGGTTAGCATCGTGTTAAATTACCTCCCTAACTCTTTGCTTTTAATTATTAGGAAACTTGACATATATGAATCTTACGCAATAAATTACGTAATTGTTTAAGATTTATATGCAGACAAATTCGTGCCTTGACCGATAATATTTTTTTTAGGTGAGTTTGAATTTAGTTAGGGTCACATCTGATTAGCAACACCCACATGGCTATTTATTTCGTGTGCTTTTTCTTCTTCTTGAAAAAAGAGAAAATATTCTGCTTTTGAAATTAAATTAATCGATCATTGGCCAGTAGTATAAGGTCGCCTCATAATTGTAATTGTGTAGCGATTTTAAAAACGTTTTATTTAATATCCTAAAATAAATAATACTGAGCTCTACTCTGTATTGAGCTGTCTTTTAAATTAAATGTTATGTACAGTGGAATTATTATCAATTTTTTCTCATTTAAACTGGATATATATCATATATTTCTTATATACATATACATATATACATACATATATATATATATATATTATACATGTATATTATATATAAATCGTCCTGGGTATGACGTTAAACTGCATCCGAGTCCTGGGTAAGACGATAAACTACATCCAACAGCAAGGCCTCTGATCAGGAGGTTTTGAGGAGCGTGGAACCACCTCTTAATTGCTGATGTTCCCAGGTCCACCCTGACCCGGGGTGATAGCACCTCTTAGGGTCCCAGCTATGGGAAAATAGTGAAATCCCAAGGTGTGTCCACGTCCTGGGTATGACGATAAACTACATCCACGTCCTGAGTATGACGATAAACTACGTCCAATCAAAAGGCCGTTGATCTGATCAACCGGCTGGTCATCTCATGCCCCATCACATCTAACCCATCCCAAAACAACTACAACTTACAATTAACTTTCCCTCCCAAACCCTACACTAAATATACTAACACCTTACCCCTAAAACGTGATGGGAAACAATGATGTTGCCAGCTATACGTTTTTGAAACAATGATGTTGCCAGCTATACGTTTTTGAAACAATGATGTTGCCAGCTATACGTTTTTGAAACAATGATGTTGCCAGGGATACATTTTCTTTTAAACAATGATGCTGCCAGCTATACGTTTTTGAAACAATGATGTTGCCAACTATACGTTTTTGAAACAGTTGCCAACTATACGTTTTTGAAACAGTGATGTTGCCAGCTATACGTTTTTGAAACAATGATGTTGCCAACTATACGTTTTTGAAACAATGATGTTGCCAGCTATACGTTTTTGAAACAATGATGTTGCCAACTATACGTTTTTGAAACAATGATGTTGCCAGCTATACGTTTTTGAAACAGTTGCCAGCTATACGTTTTTGAAACAGTTGCCAGCTATATGTTTTTGGAGCAGTTGCCAGCTATACGTTTTTGAAACAATGATGTTGCCAACTATAAGTTTTTGATATATCTAGTAAATACTGGATCTGGCATTAAATAACCCATAGTGGTTGATATGCCATAAAACCCCAAACAAACAAAATATATATTAACATATATATATATATATATATATATATATATATATATATATATATATATATATATTATATGTGTATATTATATATTCATATATATATATATATATATATATATATATATTATACATATCTATATACATTATATGTATGTGTGTGTATGTGTATATATATATATATATATATTGTGCATTTTATACACACACATATATATATATATATATATATATATTATATATATATATATATATATATATTATATATATATATATATATATATATATTGTGCATTTTATACACATATATATATATATATATATATATATATATATATATATATATATATATATATATATATGTATATTATATAAACGATTTAGTGCAGAGAAATATCGGGGTCTATACATTACTTTGCTAGCTACTTTAGATTTTCACATTTAGGTGAATATACATTTTTAATATTTGAAATGGGAATTCATTAGGAAACACATCACCAAATACAAAATTGCAAAATTCCATCTTATTCCTTACAAGATCTTTGAACAAATAAACTTACTGGTAAATAATCTTTAAATACGAGACTATTAGTATTTCTCTTTGTATGTATAAGTCATTTTCAGGCAATTTAATAATTTATTGCTGATGTTATCATAAACGCTTAGAGGATTAATATATATGAATGCCGAAATGAAAACGGTAAATCGCAATTGAAAGCATAAAACATCCAACATGTTACATAGGTTCAGTCAAAGAAAATTGATTGAAATCGTTAATTTTGGGAAATAATAGGCGCCTCTTCATGCATAAACCAGAAGAAGACTGCCAACATATCATTTTATAATGTTCTGTGCTTTTTATGTTGGAGACTTGTCTCTATTACATTTTTTATTCGTCAAATTATATTACTGACTTCGACTGGTTTTATAAAAACGAAATTCATTCTTATGGTAACATTCAGTGAATCAGATATGAATTGACAACAAGCCATATACAAGAAGAGAACTAGCTTTCCTAAGTGGTTTATAGCAATCACCTACTTTTCCATAATATATTATTTAACCACTTCGATTGACACATCACTTTACTCCAGTGTGTCAGTATATGAGGAGACGCTCGTTACTTGAAATATTTTACTATCACACACGCACAAACACACACGCGCGCACATTATATATATATACATATACATATATATATATATGTATGTATGTGTGTGTGTGTGTGTGTGCGTGTGTGTGTGTGTGTGTGATAAATATAGTGTACGTCAGTTTTTTTCAGGGCACGTCTCTCAAGAGCTTTGTCTTCTAACTTATTCTTATTAGTTTCACTTTTCGGATAATTACATCACCGAATGAAAAGGCACGCTGTAATCGTTTCTTTAAAAGCGCAACGTAGTAACACATAGGTAGGTTGATTTCTAAAAATTGCACGATCATTCCTTATGAAATTTCTAAAACAGCTGGAAGCTGTTAACAGGGATCCATTTACAGCAGCGAAACGAAAAAAAAATCCTAATGAAAGTTTTAATGGCATCAGAACACCTCTGCACCAAAGACTCAGAAAATATTCGCCAACAGCTCCAGAAAGTCAATCTAAGCCTTTGCAAACGGCTACAAATGTCAGAGTTTACCATCAAAAGAGCAGTGAATGTTATATGTGATGCAAAGAGGTTAGTACATGTCGGAAGAAACAAGAAAGAATCCGCGCGAAGCACTTTCTAAACAGGATAAAAGACAAAGAAAAACGTTTGATCACGGCCAAAAGGTAAACCTAAAGCACGATTTAAATTCCAAGGGACATGCATGCCAAATTTGCCGCAACTGTGATGGTTCTGGTAGTCGTCAGCAACGAGTGAAATGTTGTGCCACCTCACTACTTTCCTCAGGGCTTCGGTGTGAATGCTGCTGTCTATAAGATTTTGGAGACACTTATTTAGCCTTGGATAGGCAGGGTACGCAATAGAAATTCATACGTCTTCCGACAAGATCATTTATCGTATCGTCAAGCTAAGAAAATCTAGGCATGGATGCGTGATAATCTCCATGTTCACGTCCTCCCCAAAATATGACGTTCAATCTCACCAGACCTGAATCCAGTGGAGTATTATGTAAAAGGCGTGGTTGAGAGAGTCGTCAGCCAACATACTCATCACTTCATAAGATAGCTACAATCTGCCTTAAACCGGTGTATGTCAAAATTGATAAATATCATCTGGTTGGCGGGGGAAATTCAACCCATCGATGCTAACAGTACAATGAATGAATTAGATAGGTGGGATAAAATGATTCTCAAGATTATTTACGCCAATTTGTTATAAACTAAAGCGTTTAAGACTAATTTTTCTCAACATCTGGCATACCCTAAAAAATTGTATGTTCACTTGTCTCTTAGTTTAGCGAAATTACATCCATCCTTCATGAGAATGAGTGAGAGATATAGAAAGAGGTACTCCTGTGTACGACGATAAACTACATCCCGCAACAAGTCCTCTAATCGGGAGACTGAAGGTTTTGAGGAGCATAGAACGACCTCTTAATTGCGGTTGTCCCCAGTTCCACCCTGACCCAGAATAGGGTCCCAGCTATGAGCAAATAGTGAACCCCCAAACAAAAACAAAACACTATCAAAGTATAAAAATATATTTTTTATAGTAAAAAAAAGCAGCAATACTTTTTTATATAAAAGATTACCACCAATACCTATTTATAGTAAACATACCGACAATACATTTTACAGTAGAATACATTTTATAGTAGAATACATTTTATAGTAGAATACATTTTATAGTAGAATACGTTTTATCTGTGCTTGAAGGCATACAATTGCGTTCAAAATGTTTAGATTTGTACATTAATAAATGTTGATATACCGCTAAACAAAGTCAACTAACACACACACACACACACACACACACACACATATATATATATATATATGTATGTGTATATATATATATATATATATATATATATATATATATGAGAGAGAGAGAGAGGGGGGCGAAAGATTGCTGGCTAATGAAAGACATAGATAATATTTAAATAATGGAAGTATTCATTATGATACATAATACCACTTTTGAAGTAAGTACTAGCGGCTAATAAACGCCAAAATAATAAATGGTCTTATTTTACATGGCCGCCAGTCAGATAAAAAATATAGCTGCCGTTTCTCTAGCTCTATCGCTGATCTGTTAACGGTCATTATTGAATTTGTCTGTCAAACTTTAGATAAAAAGGGGGAAGATCGAGTTGTGCCCCTAAATATCTTAAAGGCGTTCGAGAGGGTTGAGCATGCCGGCCCTCTCCATTATACCAAGAGCTATAGTGTCTCTAGACGAATATTTCACCTTATCTAATGGTTACTAACAAATCGTGTAATGTTGTCCGTGTGGAATGGATATGCTTCTAGTTCATATTAATTCAGTGGACACCTAGGGCTTGACCTCGGTTCTACGTTGTTTTTGATCTTCATCAACGACATTCCCGATGTCACTCCTGCGTTGTAGCAGAGAGATTTGACAAAATAATGCTGTCAACTGCTCTCGAAAAAGACCTCCAACCAGTGGTTAACTGGAACAAGTATTTGTGTGTAAATTTTAACTCATTCAAATCAAAACCGCTTTCAATTAATCACCACAAAGAACTTTTCTACCATAGCTGATGCTGAATTCGATGACAGCTAAACTTTGTGTCTTCTTGTTCTCCAATGACGTGAAATACAGTGGTTATATTGAATCAAATGCTAGTTTTACTGCATGGAAATTTTGGTCACTGTGTCGTGCCAGATAATTCTTCTAGCCAGAATCCCTCTGGCACATTTATAAATCTACCGTTCTTCAGTGCATTTGATAATGTTGCTAAATCTGGTCTGGTGCTCCAACTATAAACCTCGAGATTCTAGACAACATCCAGAGAAGGATCTGTTATATAATCAATTCTGACCTGGTATCTCGCTTCAGTTACTTTCTCGACAGCTCTACGTAACTTCCATCTATTTTTTCTATAAATATTTTCATGTCAGTTCTTCTGATGAGCTTTTCTTTTAAGTGTTTCGACTACATGAATTTGATTGGCGACTAAGTCTCACCGTTTTATTTCTGAACTATTTAGATGTAACAGCCAGTTACAATAGTTTATTTTGTCGCACTTCTTGCCTATAGAACTCCCTTCAGATTACTTGCTTCTCTACCAACTACAATCTTTAAAAAATTAAATACAACGTCAATCTCCATCGAAACCTCTCATTTTTAACTCTAACTCCTTGCAATTTTGAAGAAATAAAATTGATTTCCTCAATTCAAACTTTTGAAGATATTTTAAACAGAATAAAAACAAAAAAGCTTAAATTCACAAAGTTTTGTATAATATATAGTATAAATTAATGTCAAATTTAATCAGCGAAACGGTTTTAAACAAAATATGTGTGTTGAAGTATACATAGAAATAAAACTCTGCTCTCTATCACATCCCAAAATTCCAAGAAAAATCTTTAACCAAAATTGATTTGACGAACTTGGAACTTTGCGCCCGCAAAAAACAAAACAAAAAGAAAACCGGAGTGTCAAAAGGACGTTTTTTAAAATTATGCCACTATTATTTTAACCACCTTTCATGTTTAGAATTGTAAAAATAACTAAACATATAATGAAGTGAATTTATACAGTTTTTGTCATTGACGATTTACAACAAAACTATTAAACACTATTTATTCATTAGATTTTTTACTTACAACATTCTAAAAATTTTTTTCAACATTCGAAAAATCTACAATTAAAACTAATGCAATGCAGCATTTATCAATTTATAAATAAATAAATATGAAATCAATTTTTTATTCATAAATTCGTAAACCTTTACTAAGTTATTAAAATATATGAACCAACTAGAAGAAAATCATTTATCAGATTATAATGTCTTAATCGATTGGCAATAAGCCGATGTTTTGCCAACTATTCACATAAGCAATCTATTAAATAAATAGTGTTTATTATTTCTGTTGTCAATTCTCAAGAACAAAGAAAATATATCAAATTTCTTTTAATTTTATTTAGGTTTTATTACAATTCTAATCATCATTTTTTAAAGCAACAGGCTTTGCTTAGGAATGAAGATAGTTAAAATAATAGCGGCGTCAATGGAAAACCGTCTTTTTAAACACTAAGCTATTTTCGAGAGGCATTGAGGAATAAGAGAATTCCAGTTGGATGCATTACATCACTAATACCCCTGGAAAAGGCATGATTCCTCTTCTCCCTCCAGCTATGGGTAAATAGCAGGACAGACTACGTGGAAACCTGTCAGAAAGTAACTCTGAATTCAAAATCGGTTTGGAGAGGGTTGGGCTTCGTCAGGCTATCTTGCCCAAGGAACACCACTTTTAAATGCTCCCACGACCCTGATAGGTCACGGGATTCGCGCAATATTTTCAGACCTGAAGGTTCAAGTTTACAAAATATTTTTAAACTAATCGGAATATATTAAATAACTGGATTTGAAAAGTGACCGGATTCCAAATTGGAAAAAAAAAAGAAATCGAATATAGAATAGGTTGCACGGATAGTTTCGCTCTAAACGACAAAACTAAAACATCAATATTAAAATTCAAGTTATGTCCTTAAATGGCCTCGTAAGATATATGGATGTCCCGCATGTCGCCAACCCCGTTCAGAAATATCTAAACTGTCAACTGTATACAACCGTTTTCTAAAAATTAACCAAATAAGAAAAACCGCATCACTATCAACAGTGGCAACAAAAAAATGATTACACATGTAAAAACAAGAGAAAATAATGACATAATAAAGATGTTGTCATTCCACACTATTATAAATAAAGGGTTAGGAAGGAAACCCCTATCGGTTTTGGGAATTGCTATAACAGTTACTGGACTTGAGAAATCTGTTTTCCTGAAAAGAATTTTTAAGGGAAAGCTTTTATAAATTTAAAACGAAAGCAGTACTGGCTGCTCGGTCAATGAATACCAAATGTTTCTGTGTAGGGAAATGGCTAATGGTACCATTTTTATTATTTCAAGAAGCGCTGCTCTGTGGAACTAACAACCATATCCACATATGGTACGCAGTCACTACTCATTACTCTTACATTCTTATCCCACACTTCATTGAGTAAGCCTCTATCTCAAGTACCTCTTGAGCATTGCATTCGGTTAATCTTAGTAAAAAACAAAAGAGTGGGGAGATAGATGGCACGATCAGCAGACATATCAATCATCATGCAAGCAAATAAGTAGACATGACGAATCCCATGACCAAAGTGTTCACATCATTGCGTTGGCAATGGAACACATGGATAACACGACGAACACAGTTCATTGACGATGAAGCTGCAATAAAAAAGGGTGAAGCGGCATTGACATTTTGTCTATATTTCGGGCATCAAGCAATTTAGACGCGTCGGGGCTGAGGACACTACAACGGTGCTGGTGGTCAGGTGATTTGCAATAAAGTAATCCAGTCCATTGGCTGACATTGAAAATTTGTGACTCAAATGATTTTATATAAGGTAACTACTTCCTGTGGTCGGTTCTCTTGATATATTCTATAGTCTGAATAACCCTACTTCTGTCGAACCTGTTTTCTCATGACGAGACAAGAACTCTCTCAAGCACATAGACACACACATGCACACACACACACACACACACACACACATATATATATATATATATATATATATATATATATATATATATATATATATATATATATATATATATATATATCGTCTATGAAACTCTAGATCCAGAATGCTGACGGTAACATCAATCAGCTAAGTGACAAAATTGATATTTTATTAATTCTCTCTCTCTCTCTCTCTCTCTCTCTCTCTCTATATATATATATATATATATATATATATATATATATATATATATATATATATACACTACAGGCAAAAACTTCTTCAAATCATTTTAAAATGAGATACATTAGTATTTTTAAGGTAAAAGATAAAATTTAACTACAGTGTATTTGCTTTAAATTTAACAAAAAATAAGCACTAACTAAAAATAGCAACGGCATAAGGAAATTATTATACAGCTTTATCCTATTTTGTTTTCGTCAATGAAACTACCGCCTGCGTTAATTACTGCTTTTAAAAAATTTGGAATTCTTTCATTTTTCATTAAAAAAAAGGAGATGGCTGACCTTATCAAATCTCCGTTAAGCAATGAAAAATCTCACTCTCACTCTTTGGATATTCTCTTCGAAGTCTCCTATCGAATTCATCCCCTACTAATTCAGTGGGAGAGAGGTCAGGAGATTGAGGCAGCCAAGTTTTAATTTCCAAGATGTTTTCATGTTTTTTTTTCCTATTGTAGGTAATTTTCACATAATTTAGAAAAGCGTTTTGCAGTTACGTGTAAATCAGATGATATATTGTCTTTGAAAAATGGAATGTTATTTTTTTTATGATTCCTTGACCTAAATCTAATCTCCAACTTTTTTGGTAATTTCAAAAAGTTTGAGGGATAAATAGTCAAAACACTAAATATTCATAATTTAGCCCAATGTATTGTGGTCAGACAAATCCAAATTTGAACTTTTTGGTAGTACGAAGAGCCTGAAAAAAGATTAATAAATAAAAGCAAATACAATTTAGTTACTGAAATTTTATCGGTTACTTTAAAAATCTGTTCCGAGATCTTTTGCCTGAAGTGTACAATATACATTAGAACTAAAAGATTTTAATTTTTATCTGACAACTTATTAATTCAAATGCATTTTAGTGGACACATATTTTTGAATTAGACGCCGCGTTTTTTAAACAGTGCGTATGGCGTCAACGCTTAAAAATGCGATTTTCTGTAGGTTTTGATCCAATATATATATATATATATATATATATATATATATATATATATATATATATATATATATATATATATATATATGTGTGTGTGTGTGTGTGTATGTGTGTGTGTGTGTGTGTGTGTGTGTGCATAAATGACACACATTATATCTGCTTATTTTTATCATAATCCTTTCATATTCACGAATATTCTTCCGTATATTACAACTGAATAAGGCAAGAAATGCACTGTAACAGTGAGGATCACTTTTATTTCCCACGTACTTTCTATCTCTTTCTGAGATCATTATCAGGGTGCAAGTGGTAAGGAAAAAACTATGTAGCTTTAGATTACTGATTTGTTTTCTTTTGCGTTTAAATGCTACGGCTGACAGTTATGCTTTATCATTCATTAGAACGTGAAAAGTTATCCATTATGGATTTTATTCTTTCATGTTGGAATTTCATGGTCGAGCGCGCATTAAACCGTGAAAACTATTCTTTTTATAGGCATTTTAGAACATTACTACACTATTCGTTGCTGGTTCTATACAGTGTCGGCTTCAATTTCTTAATGAAGATTGCCTCGAGGATCTGTAGATATGATTTGTTATTTTCTTGGTGTTATTTTCTTGCTTGTGAGGCATTTATATTAATATTCCTGTACATTCACAGTATAGAAAAACAATGTTTGGTAACACAACTAACCTACACTAATAAAATAATATTATAATATAATAGTAACTAATGATAAGTTAATAACTCTCAATAAACGGAAACAGGAGATGCATAATACACTAAAAAGGACAACCGCCTCTGAACAGCTTAAAAAATTCTAAATAAACTAAAAGGAATTACTAACAGATCGGAATGTCAACGTAGGTTAAAAATTCCAATAAAACTGAATATATTATATGAAGGAACTATATATCTCCCGAATAACTTTGAATGATTTATAAACATTTCTGACTATGAAAAAAGAACTTCTTGGACATTAATGTCATATATACAAAAAATATAATGGACTACATAGAAAATTGAGATTGTAACTCTGTACCAAAACATAATTACAGTCCAAGAACATCAGCTAATTACCACAGAACTAGAAATCCGCGATCTACTTAAGGCTGAATCTATAAAAGAGAGATATGATAAAAGAAAAACATTCATCTCAACTCCTATATAAATCACTAAAGATTGCTGCAAAATTATTATGTAACCATCCTGAAATAGTAATTAAGAAAGCTGATAAAGCAAACATCTTTGTTGTTTTCAACAAGTCCGGCTACAATTCAAAAAAGGAATAGTTACTTGATAATCACACCGAATTTAGAAAACTTACAAATAATCCTACTACTCAGCTAAAACGAAAATGAATAAAATAATCACAGCTAACAATGCAGAACAAGACAATCTAAAACGTAGAAAAATAATCGTAGAGGATACATTTATGGTTCTATCAAAACGCACAAACCTAACTTTCCCCTCAGCCCTATTATAGCACAAATGTTCAATCCTGTCTACCAACTAACTAAAACCCATAACCAATTAGACACGCCATACATACCTAATAAATACAGTATTAAATCAACCCTCGAACTTATACAAATATTAAAAACCGAAAAACCAAATAATGAAACCATAGCATCTCTTGACGTTGAAAATCTGTTCGCTAACGTTCCAGTTTGCGAAACGATTCACATTATTATTAAAATATATATAATAATTCATCTCTCCCCCATCCGTTAAAAAGTAAACCGAAAATATTAAGAACATTATTTTAACCTGTACCACCGGAGTCCCATAATATGATCGCAGAAATAACATATATGTGCAACGAGACGGTGTTTCTATGGGTTCAGTTCTGGGTCCAACCTTCAGAAATTTTTCATGGCCAACCTAGAAAATAATATATTTAGTACTACCAAGAAACCCTCCATCTACCTAAGATATGTAGATTATAGTCTTATTTGAGTTAAAACACAGAAGAAATGCTTGAACTCCAAAAATAATTTTAAAAACTCTGTCCTCAAGTTCCCATACGAACTTAAAATAACAACATTTTAATAAACACTAATAAGACATTTACTACCTCCCGATATAAAAAAACTCTTACACTCTCAAGTATAAAAGTGAATGTCCAGATTACTAAAAAATAGAACTTATATAGAATTTAATTATCCGAGCACAAATTAATTCCTCCACATAAAAGATTTTCTACACTGAACTAAAAAATATTAAGCAGACTTTCATTAATAAGGACTTCCCAAACCACATTGTCGAAAAACAGATAAGACAGTTTATCAGAAACCACGTCAAATAGAACACGATATTTCCTCTAAGGACCATAAATATATCAAACACTTATATTGTAGTCAGATGCACGCTAGCTACAAACAAGATGAGAAAATCATAAAAAGTTAATTCGTACCAATATATCTCTGAGAGATCCTAATAAAAAATAGAATTAATCATATATTATACAAAATACAATGGAACCAATTTAATTATTTGCAATACTCCTCCTTACTAACTGATGTATTACGTAAAACCAACACTATATATCAACTCATATGTCACTTGAGAGACTGTATATCCGACAGAAAAACAAATATATATGTTGAATATACGACAACTATATTATGAAGACAACTTACTCTACACATGTCTGACCATCGTCCATTGCGAGACATTTACACTAAAATTTCTGTACACAATCACAGTATAGAAAACAATACTGATTGATAACACAAATATCCTACACCAAGAAATTAAGGCTACAGTTCCACGAAGCAAGCTTGATTAAAAATTGAAACCGATACTGAATAGAATCAGCTACGAATAGCGTAATAATGTTCTAAAATGCCCATAAAAAGAGATTTTGACGCGCATTATAGTGCGCTCGACCCTGACATTAAAACATAAAAGAAAAATTCCATAATGGCTAACTTTTCACGTTCTAATGAACACTAAGACATTTAAACACAATAGAAAATAAAAACAGTAATAGAGAGCTATACATAATGTTTGCCTTACCAGTTGCAGCCCTGATAATGATCTCAGAAAGATGGAAGGTACGTGGGAAATAAAAGTGATCCTCACTGTTACAGTGCATTTCTTGACTCATTCAATTGTTATTATACGGAAAAATATTCGTGAATATGAAAGGATTATGATAAAAATAAGCAGATATAATGTGTGTCATTTATGCACACACACACACACACACATATATATATATGTGTGTGTGTGTGTATATATATATATGTGTGTGTGTGTGTGTGTGTGTGTGTGTATGTGTGTGTGTGTGTGTTTCTGTCTGTCTGTGTCTGTGGATTCAATTGCAGCTATGTGTTTTGTTCACACAGTAGAGGTCAATTGTGTATCTTCTAAATATGTGAAAATACATTGAAATAAAAAACAGAGACTTAAGACAAAATGTCTGCATTTGTAATAAAGAGGATATACTGACAGATATAATGTTAAATGTACACTGTGGCGAGAAACATTGCATTAACCAAATTCTGCCAAGCTATATTTTGGCAGAAGTATTTTCTTTAAGTTATGATTTCATATGGAAAATTAATCCGGCTACAATTGCGGTTACATAAAACAAGCGGGCAAGGAATGCATGCTCGTTTCATTGTCAACAGCTTCATTCTCTCAACACATGCAACCAAGAACATAATGAAAAATAGGACAGCTTATAACAAGGTAATATTTCTATTGTCTTCTGCTCACACTCTGCATCGCGTTATTGACATTTAAAATAAGATTGACATGTCACTTTCCACTCGAAACCGTTGCTCCGCGTTCGCGCACACACTCCTGGAAAGATATGATTTCATCTCATATCCGCGAGCTAGAGTGTAATAGTAGGGCAGACTGGCATTTCAAGCTTTGTTTGGTAGCCAAATTTAGAGAAGGCACAACTTTGTCTACGAAGTTAGTCATAGAAATAGCAAGTTGACCCCTAAAAACCAACTTACTCCGGAAACTACAACAGCAACAGATGTTTTAACTATACTCCAACAGGGCTGTCTACAAATGTAACATGCATATATACATATCCATTCACCCACCACTCTCTCTTCTCGGTACAAGTGATCTTGTTTTCCTCAGCTTCCCCACTTTTGTTAATTTGCTAATTTAACAATGTTCCCAATAGTCAGCAATCGATGAAAACGCCCGGAATTGGCCACTCGAATTGGCTGAATTGGCTGAATTGGCTGTCGCCTTCCATTAGGTCAACGCCCCTCTTTGCACACCTGGTAGAAATACAGATTAACGGGGATGTCCTACAACACCTGCCGTTCTCACCTGATCTTGCACCTTCTGATTACCTTTTATTTCGATTCCTAGAAAATTCTCTAAATGGGAAGGTTTCAATTCTTTAGAAGCTTGTAAGCCTTCTTAGACCAATTCCTCTCCGAGAAAGATGCAATGTTCTGGAAATATGAAAACAAGAATGGCAAAATTTATTGAAAGAAAATGGTATATATATATGTATAAATAACGAAACTTTGTCTTTGAAATTAACATAAAACGCTATGAACATTTGTTCCAAACAAATAATTATTCATAGTTTTGTATTTATTTTGACTTCAGACCTATTCGATACCGAGAAAATAAGAGTACAAACTGAGAAAACAAATCAGTCAACTTTTAAAAGATCTCTGCGACATAATACGAAATTCCTCTTCTCATAAATGCAGAAGTACATGAACCACCATTGAATATCTTTTACATTTGTTTCTCAAATTGATAATATCTGCGTAAATATTAGAATAACACTGCAAATATCACCTGCAATTTCATTTAAAAGAATGTCTAATGAGAAATATGGAGTTCGGTTTTAATAAAATAATGGCTGATATTTTTATTTTATCTTCTAAAGTATTTAGAAAACAATGTTTTCACTTAATGTAACGACAAATCAAACATGGATTTCTTTTCCTATATTCTGAAATTAAAATGTTTTTGCGATTTTTTACAAAAGACATTTTTAATAATAAATGCGACTTGATGTAGAGGGTTACATCGTAAGAGGTAAGAAGCACAATTTATGTGGCTATTGTGATGAAGATAACGGTTAACTCTAGACATGAATAGGTTAATTTTTTAGTGATTGGAGAAACATCCTCTTAAAAGTCAATTCCACAAAGCAGCGGCTCGTGGGAAGAAACTATTCGAGTGGAACTTCCATATCACCAATGGAATATGAAGTCAATGAGGGTGGTTCGCTACAATGTGAGTGGCATAGCGGGTCGTTGCCGTGAAGGTTAGACCAGATGGAAATAAAGAATGTAGTTCGCCTGATCACTTTTCATGGAAATGGCGACAGAATAACAAGAGGTTACCCACGTTGGGGAACAGATTTGTAGGTGGGAAATAAATACTCATAATGACGCGCAGACGCTTTTGGACGATCAAAACTGGAAAGTGAAAACTCCGAAATTCGATGGCTTTAGGCTAGCCGACAGATTATTTATAGCCGCATGACTATTGCTGTTTTTTCAATTGCTCATATTATAATTACATAGAACTCAATACAAGGATACAGACCTACTCAAGATAGAGTTTAATAGTCGAAATGTTCATGATTTCGATGTGTGATGTGATCGGAAAACAAAGTGGTACAAAATAGAGATTAAGATGATAAGGAAGGCAGCGATTGTTTTTCAGGGAACTCTCACGTCGGGGTCAGTTCCACAAAGTGGCTGATCTTCGAAGAATGTTGTCTGAGCAAAACTTCTTACATTTGGAACACCGAGGAAATTAGGCTGATTCTACACTGTGGAAATGGCATAGAGTTTCGTATTCTTAAGGGTATGAACGGGTTGAATTAAAGAATGGGGCTCATCTGAATATTTAACGTGGAAATAGCGGTAGAATAACGACACACATTAATCAAGGAGTTCTAGAGACAAGAATTATTCACTGCTACCGCCATCTAAGGAAAGATCAGAATTTTTTATGGAGGGGAGACAACCCATGAGACTAATATGTGAAAGAAAGGAGAAATGTTTGAAGAGAGATGGAAAAATTTCAAGACGACCAGTGTTGAGTCAAAACGGGTAAGTGGTAAGCCAAAGCTGGCTCACGAACATTTCGGAAGATTTTTACAAGATGGTATTGACAAAGTGGTGCATTGCCGCAGATGGACACCTTTTTCGCAATTTAATAAATTGATATGGCCATGTACATCGTTTCATAACATCTATTTTTTTCACATGGTTGTTAATATTTACTATACTTAGTTTATTTTAGGCATATAGATACAATTCAGTTCTCATTAATCGTGGACAACTTAATAAGCCTATCCAAGACAAAGTTGTGACCTGATTGGAAATATTTTCCAGATAACTCTAATGATAATTTAGCATAAATCATTGAGAAAACTATATTCTTGTGCTTGTGTTATGTGCCATATCACTTCAGTATATGGCTAATTCTGGCTGTTCTTTTGTGTGTTGTTGTTGGCCATTTAGCAGCCCATTTATACCTGTTAGACCTTCCATTCATACGAGGACATTAGGAATAATTATTGGTTTACCATTCTTTCATTGCTTTCGATATATCTTGCGAGTGTTAAATTCCCCAGATCCTCTTTCATCATTATATCTGATAGAAATTTCAACCGTCTCTTTCTGATTGTAAGTATACGTTTCCTTGCAGTTCTTATTTTCCTTGAGACGTCCTTGTTTATCACTATATCTCTTCCAATACCGCCTTTTACATTAGCTAGTGCCGATTCTAAACATTACAACTGATCGAAATTTAGACTATAGGAATCGACTAGGAATCGTAAATAAAAACAAAACTTCCTGTGAACTTGTTAAAGCGCAATGTCTCAGAAAAAGTTGTAAAAGAAAGTACTGAAAGCATATTTCTTTCTGAATGCAATTTTCGAACAAAATCATCTTTTGTATTCGCCGGCATTATTTGTTATCAAATTTGGATTTAAAGCGATACTCAAATTGATCTGTTCGGCAAAAATATCAATCTAATATAGTAGAATATAATATATGTTCTTGATACTTTTTTTTTCTATTATAATGTTTCATACAAGGTAAATAAATAGCGAATATAATGAGAGCTGTATCGGAATGGATTCTTCCTGATGCTATGTTTATACAAAAGAGGCGTATTAATGAAAGTAAATATATGCTTCATTGAAAGAGATAAGATAATGTTAAAAAGATTTACTTGAATGAAACGTAGTCTTTGTCTGATGTTTAGTTTGATAATAGAAATATTTAAATAGTCGTGATAAAACAAGGGTATATTTAAATTTACACTGTATTTTTCCAACTTGTCTGTTCTCATAAAACATTAAAAAATAAAATGTTCATCAAAATTCGTTATAGATTTTGTAAGATCTGCAATAATACAAAACAGCGAAATCAAAGAAATCTTCACTTCTGCTTCAAAGAAATTTCTTGAAATACAGAAAGGCAGATGAATATTACATACCAAACATCGTCTTTGAATTCACACGTTGAAATAAAGGAACAACTGATTTAAATGAGACTTGACATTTGAATTATAAATTCACATGATGTATTAATTAAAACTTAAATAATTAAATGTTATTTTTCTTCGAATTCATGTACTTCTCATTCACTGACACAAACATATGATTATGTATACCGTCACATGTTTTTATATAACATGTACGAGTAACTGTCATCGTTGATATATAATACATGCAAATTATATATTTTAAATATATTTTCCGTTTCCAGACTTTGATGCTGAAACGGAAGCCATGAAAAAGCCATGACTCCATTTTGTGAATCCATTATGAGTTAAACAGCAATATATTCGAAACTATCTATTCTTGAGTAGGAACTTATAACTATCCTCAATACAAAACCGTGGAGAATGCAACAGTCCACTATCTTTCCTAATAAGTCAATTCACATCTAATAAAAACAAAATGAAATTGTGGAGGGTCGTTAACGTCTACGTTCTGGAATGGCATAGCATCAGGTTTGTCGCAAGAGTCTTTTTATTGTAGGTGGACTTTTAAAATCAGTGGTTCCGCGGATAAGATTGAGCACACTAAAATTAGTTTACTACTTACTAAGCTATATAGTTAGCTTGCATCTTTTTCACAGAGAGTAGCACATTATGTTCCACGATTCCACGTTGTTAAGAGAGGCCAGTACAAAAAAAAATAACCGCTTCCATTCCTTTATTTCTTTATATTCGCTTTCTTGTTGTGAGTATTCAATATCCATATTACTAATCGCGTAAACCGTTTAAACAAGACAATTAAAAAGAATAATTCAGACTCATCTCGTCAACAGAAACTTGTAATCTTTACTGCTTACATTTTTATTTATATATTTCAATGCAAATTCTAAATATGTCTATCTCTTTTATCCGCTATCAGCCCGGAAATGATCCAGCCATTTAATAGTACTGATAAAGGAATAAACACACTACTTAGCATAATAGCGCCTTTGTCATCTTCATAAGACTCGGGTTGTAACTTCATATAACTCTTGCCACACTGTTTCACTTTTCCAATCAGTCTACAAATTTATTTTTAGAGATCGCCATCAGCTTCCAAATCGCACTCTATTCATCTCGTTAACGATCTAAAGAGAGCTAGATCTTGACTGTACGGGTATGGCAGTTCAATACGATATATTTTAAACACAAACAACAAACTTGCGTTGGACGTGAAGAATGGGCAGTGAAAATAATCAAAATTGTTGGCAAAATTCAGGTTAAAACTTTGAAAATTTATCATTAGCATATGAATGAAACCACTTTAAAACAGATTAAAAATAAACATATTTATGATTAATACCCCGATCGTTTTATTTCCTAGGAAAGTCTGCTTTCTTCCACAACAAAGTTTATATCACAAATGTCAAATGAAATTAAAGATATTTCTGTCCAAATTTCACGAGAGGAGTTTTCTTCATGTGCCATGACATCCACAAGATGTATATGATCACGGTTCTCCACAACCTCCTGCCACTTGTAGCTCTTAATAATTTCTAAACCCTGTTCCATTTAATCAAACTCACTAAGTATGCTATGCATTGTTTTCCTCTCTCTTGTCTTCAATCTATTCTATGAATATCAATTTTTCCAAGCAATCTCAACTGGCTCTTCCTAATGTTTAGTATAAGTTTGGTTTTTGTTTTCATTTTCTCTAAAACTTCGTCATTGCTCACATGTTCGTTACATGTATACTCAAAATCCTTCTGTAGAACCGTATTTCTGTTGTTGCTACAAGTTGTTTTTTCATCTTTCAGGCGATTCGTGGTCATATCGCAAATATATTCTCTTCCAGTTGAGTTCAATTGCATCCTTCTGTTTTATCGTATTAAACATTATTTCTATAACAAATAAGCTAAATAAATATTTACAAGAAATCAGAAAAACATAGTCATTTAATTTTCTTTAGTCATCAGATTAAGTTCTGCAAAGAATTAGGTATGAAAATCTAAAACAGTACATGAAATTTGTCCCCTGAAAAAAAAAACGAACTAATTACATAAAAAACAAACTAAATATCATGCTGTGTTTTTCCCTTGTTTATAAGTTGAGAGACTGCTTAAATTTACGAACTTATGATAGGTCATCTGAAATATGAATAACCGAAAACGACAATCCACAATGGAGAACGTATACATCAACATCATCTGAAGGTAACTATCTGGTTATTTATATATTTAGTAAAAATACATGAAGCCGTTCTGCATTTTATCCGATATTTATCGATGTTTTTATTGCGGTAAATATACCTTGCTTTATTTTATTTTCTTATTTTAAATTATATCACTATAAAAATCAATATCTAAATCAGTATCTACCTGTCAAGCGACATTCACTCATCCAATATTGTAAGTATTTGCAAAAATCTAATATTTTTGTTTAAGTATATTTTAATATTAGATTCTGCCTATAATGGAGTAATCTAAAATTATGAAGTATTCTCCAAGAAGAGATTATATAAGAACAGCAATAAACGCCATCTTTGAAATATATCATTAAGCTAAAGACGTCTGAATGTCCTAAATGTCTCCAAGTCGCCAAATAAAAATAAACTGCCAAAAACGAGAAATGCTAGGAGAGAATTACTTCAGGTGAAATTTTAAATCAACAGTCATAGATGAAATAATATCAGGAAGATGAACACTAAGAAAAGCTTATATTTCCGAATATCTCAGAAAAGACTAAGAGAAAATGAGGTCCTCAAAGTACAAAGAAGACAGGTGACATGCGAAATTGTTACTGCTATCATTTGAGGTTTTTACATTACGTATTCATGAAAATATTTTTCTGCCTTCCTCAAACAAGATTAATTTATGGCGGGATTAAGATAAGAAATTATTATATTTTTCATTATTTTATCTTAAACACACATAGACTAGTGTATTAAAGTGTTAGTTTAATAATGTTCAGGCCCTTAGTATATTGGGGTTAAATCCCTAGGTTTTGAATTTCCTTAAAAGTTAAATTTGGTATTGCCTAAAAGTTATATATTCTTGTTTAGTGGAAGAGACAGACAAGGGGAATAAGCTAAGACTGGTGAGTATTGATGTCCCCTAAACATGAAAAACAGAGTGCGAAGTATCTATTACTTTGTAGTGAAGAAAGTATTCGGTTCAAAATTCCGAAAATGTCATCGAATACAAATCCAGATTCCCGAAGTAGTACGCAACGTCGTATGTATAACAATCAAGATGAACACGTTGTCTAAAAGTGCGTAAAAGAATTAGTGAATTGATATGAAGAATGCAGATTAATCACTCATCTCACATTTTCACAGAATCATTGTTTTTTCTGTGGCTAATTGTTAAAGATTTAGCATTATTGTTGATCATGTTCCTATTACCATTGCTTTTTGCCCCTGATTTCCTGACCAATGAATCTAAGGCATTGAGTTGCTTACTTGAGGTTTTTCTACTGCTTCTCTTGAAACTTTGGTTGAAAATCTTATTTTTCTCACGTCAGCGGCTGGAAAGGAACAAAGATTAGCATTGGGATTTTTTAGTTTTAAAAACACATTTTATGGAAGGAATTCTTGGAGAAATATCAAATAATTGTCGAATTTTAATGAAACTTTCATAACTTATATAAAATGAAGGAAATTATTTTAGATGGTTTTTTTTTTTTTTTAGAAAGTCATGGAGAAAATATTTTTTACATCTGTTACTCTGGCTTAATTTTATGAAAATTCAAGAAACGTGACTTTTTTATTATATTAGTTGAATGCGGAAGACTTTGAAGAATATAAGTCATCGATTTTTTTGTATAATCGATTTACACAGTTACCGAAAATCAGCTCTGAATTATAACATACAAAACTCAATAAAACTAAGACTTTTAATTTTAAAAAAGAGTTTAATGGCTTTTATGAATAGTATAGGGTAAGGACAATATTGTCTGAAGCCAAAATATTTTTCCGATGAAAATTGAATTTTTACAAGAATTCTATACTTTTTAAAAATTTTAAATACGAAATGTAATGAAGTTATTAAATATTTTAGAAACAATAATATATTATATATTATACTGCGTCAGATTATATGTTCGGCGAGAGGGCAGTGATTGGCTGATTTGCATGACGTTCACATAAACAAGTGTCACGTGCGGGCTTTTTCAGGCGTAGGAGTCACGCATCACGCTTTCGAGTGTAGGAATATATTTGTAATATATATGTAGTAATCCGTTTCACATTCCTCAATGCCATGTCTTTGTCCTTGAATCACACAGCTGACTTGTTGAAACGTATTTCGCGCCATTCATAATCCTTCTTGCCGTAAAGACAAAATCTGCCGATTTTTATGTGTGCCTCAATCAGTTATGCAGGTTTTTCATACCCGCCTCCATTTATTAGTCCTAAGAAACTAGGTATTTTACATGACTCTGTATTGCACTTTTTCGTTGGAGGGATAGGACATTTTTATTATAACGAGGTAAGGCACCATTTTCTTCGCTACACTGTAACTGCTTAAGTTTTTGCGCTCTAACTTCATAGCTTGTTGCGGGAATGCTGGTTGTGCTTAGGTAGAAAACACGTGTGTCCTTGTATGTATTTTCCCACAACAATAATTGTGGACTTGGATGTGAGTCCGGGTAATAAAATAATAAGGTAACAACAAAGCTATATATAAATACAAACGACAATGTATGTATTATCAAAACAAATATATATATAGACAATTGTTGCGTGTTACAAATCAATGAATATGAAAGTCGGAATCATTTAATCTGGTGAAGATTTTAGTTTAGAAGTAAAGCCTATATAAAAGTAAATGAAAGTGAAATGAACGGTACGTGTGTGCATGAGTGTCCCGGTGGAGGTTACATTCCTACCACGTCTTATTGTCTAAGATAATAGAAAAGAGAGGATGACAGAGAATGTCACCTCCTATTCATAGACTTGAGTAGCGTCCCCTAGCGACGTTTTGTTTTAGTGAAGTAGGTGGGAGTAACACCAAATGCTCAAAACTTTCAAAACACTCACTTTTGCTGGCGAAGATGTATTCTATTTTCTTACCATATAAAACATTTTATTATTTATGTCAAGATTTGTAACATTTTGTTTAGTCGCATTTATTCAGGTTAATTTTATTGGCAGATTATCATAACTTTTGCCTCGGTTTGAGTGCTTACTTTCACTTCATAAACCTAATGTCAAAATTAATTCGTTCACGTTTAATATTACGGTACAACAAATCTAGATTTTCTCTGAAACCAAGTCACCAGTTACGAAAAAGAATATCATGGCCTGTTTACTTGCATCTGCAATTATTTTTTCAGCAATTCAGCTGAATAACAAGAAACTATACACGCGAATGCAAATTATATATTCGTTTGTGTGTGTGTGTGTGTGTGTGTGTGTGTGTGTGTGTGTGTGTGTGTGTGTGTGTGTGTGTGTGTGTGTGTGTGTGTGTAATAGCGCGAGAAAAATGAGCCTTGAATTAATTTGTAGCGAAGATAACCGATTTCACGGATGTCAAATATTCTTGGCTTCATTAAATATATATTTTCATTTTCGAAAGAAAATTACAAGAGCCAATTACAAACAAGATAACTTGCAAAAGTTGAAACAATTTTTTTTGGTCCAAAAGAGGATATCTGAACTAAATCTAAAATAAATTGAAATATGTATGACATATATTTATAAAGCATAGATTTATTTGATATAAAGCTAAATTTGATGGAATGAAGACAGAGTAGACAACTGACAGCCAATAGGATCAAGAGCCACTTGATCAGGACAGACCGTCGCATTCGAGGCTGCAGGAAGTCTGTCTCCAAGACAGAAGATGCTTTTATCGAATGCTATTTTTTGCTTTCGGTAGCTGAACATGTGTTCAAACTGATTTGGAAGATATATTGATTTTTTTTTAATGATTATCATTGTTTCTAGTTGTATATTCTATTTAATTATCCAGTGCGCCCTATATATATATATATATATATATATATATATATATATATATATATATATATATATATATATATATATATATATATATATATATATATTGATCAGGCAGTTCACGTTCACCTGAAGCATATATTTATAAATATTGAAAATAGTTGCATAGAGAGGTTCTACCTACTAGTTCGTGAAAATCAACCGGGATATATATTTTATTAATTAAAAGATTTTACTGGATACACGTATTTGAGTAGACGCTCTGTTTATTTATTAAACCGTATATTTATTTTCGTATACCGGTCTGAATAATCAAGAAATCTAAAATTTCTCTGTTATCCAGGCTGTTAGACTAATTAAGCGGAGCGTCTACTCAAGTAGGCGTATCCCTTAGAAGCAACGTTTTAGTAATAAGAATAGAACAAAATTATATATTAGGGGAAAAACGATAATTTAACAATGTTATCAAAATTAATGGCAAACTGGAAAAATCTTTCATGTACCGTAATTCGTTTTTTTAGGATTTCAACTGATTAAAGTGATGTTTACGTAGATTTAATTACACATGCGCACAAAGAAGAAAGGATTGGAATTTTAAACTTAATTTTAAATCTGCTTGGGTATATAATCTAGCTAATAATGTGAAATAAAAAACTAAATGAAATTGGCACGTGTATGCTTTGCGTTATAGTTCACGTTTAGTTCCGTTTATATTTAAGTGTGGACAAGATATACCTTTCCGATATTGTAAACATATGTGACAGCATAAATTGTTACATATGTTGCTCATCAAGTAAGCATCAGTTATTACCGGAATTGTGTAAAGGATTCAATTACAATTATTTAAATATCTTGGAAATTAATTGCACTATTTACATTGTTCGGTCTGTTTTCCTCATCGTTGTTGCCATATTCACGACCATTGTACGCTCCAGCCTTCCTCCCGTGATTGACATTTTTGAAATGAACCCTTTATTTTCGGTAGATCGTTCTAGTTCCACGAGCCATGCCTCTTCCTTTATCTAAAATTTTCAAGTATTTGTTCACCACTGCAGTAGCTAGGTATTGATTTCACTGGATTCAAGCAACGCTTTTATCTACTAAGACATGTCTTCTTGGGAGATCAATGTATGAAGTTTTGTGATTTATAATATTACTATTTAAGTATGCATTTTTTACCAAAGCTCATAGTGCATCAAAGATGAGGACAACTGTCTGAACAATGTAAGATGTGTAAATAATTACAATACCTCATCTCAGATATATAGATCTTGGAAATTATAAGTTTTCTTAAATTTGCGATAAAATAAATGTAATAATTAGAAAAATTACCATTGCTTATTTAAAGCGGGTGTTAAACTGATTTAATTTCGTTTTGTCGTCATAAAAAAAAAACTTAGATTAAACCATGGTTGTTGTTTGTGATGAGAAAAATGTACTTCTGAGATCAGTCAAAAACGGCGAATGAAACCTGTTGTTGAGCCAATTTTGTGAACGCCTTTCTTTGTACAAAGTCAAAGGGTGATAATCTTAAACAAATCCATGCTACATAAACACAGGCAGACACCAACCCATATATGGTTTCTGGCAACTTGCTGCACTGGAAACAGCTATTAATAGTCTCGGACTTTCCGTGCCCACTGGAGTTAAACTATTTTAGTTAAAATAGTGCTACTGATCAGCGCTTTACCTAACTAATACTGTAATCTCTTCCTTTGTACAAGTTTTTTTCTATTTTTTCTTACTTGTTAGATGATAGCATTCTACGTATAAATTGTGTAACACGCACGAGATCCAATTTTGGACTGAGAAATCATATGAGAAGTTATTAGCAACAATGAGTTGGACAAGCTCAAACGTTCCAGTACCAAGGCTGAATTGGAAAGGGCGGTCGTCAATGACTGTCCTTCACTTAATCTGATTCCCGACCCCTTCATTCTTACACGGATTAACTGAAACCAAAATTATTATTACCTCGCTAGTAAATGCAGTTGAAATATTCGGGGAGAGGGGTCTCTTACTTTTCAAAATGTTAATGAGCAAATTCCCTCTTCTTTGAGATGCAAGAGTACGATGAAAATAATGCCAGTCAAAAACTAACCATGTATATTTGTTTCTGGTCAAAAGAGATGCTAAAAATATATCGGATAACAATATTTGTCTGCCAAAAAATTCTGATAACGACCGAACGATAATCTTGTTACATAATATATAAATAAAAGGGCATGTGTTTATGTAGATTTTTTTTCTCTTTTAGCTACAGTTTGCCATAGATATATGATGGGTGTCGTTGGCCTCTTGAGCAACCATTCCCACCCCAGCGAGCCCTTTATCGCACGTAATACAAAACAATGCAACGTAACGCATAGTGTACAAATAGCTGAAGCTTACTTGATTACGCATGTCTAATAATGCTAACAGACAAACTAAAAACTCTTCTCACACACGTACTTATGAAAATTTAATCTCTACATACACACCTTCCTTCTTTATTTTTGTCTTTCCGCCTAGTTTTCTAAAGTCATGAAGTTAATTGTTCGGAATTGATTATATAATCTTTTTTATGGTCTCTCGTTTGAAGAAACTTCAATACGTCCACTATGAAAACTAATATTACTATATATCTTATCGACACAAATGCATCAATTCACCAACTGCAAATCATTGTGTCCACATGTTTCTATTATTGGAGAGAAGCCCTATGAAATATATAAATATTCTCTCAAAACATATCTGGAAATACTACTCTATTAACTTTTGTGATATATATTGTCATATTCTTATGGAAATCAGAAATAAAGCATAAGTGAGAAATCCTACATAGAATCGATGATGTTCCGTATTAAAATAGAAATATAACAAGGTCATTCAACTCTTCAGCTTGCATGTGACCTTTTGTCATTAATTGCTGCTTGCTCAATGGAAGAACTGTTAGAAATATTGTTGCAGTGCTTTTAATACTTGTTAGGTAATAGCATCCTGATTCGAGAATATTCACAAAGTTCACATGAAAGCATATAGAATATTACTAAATATTTAAAAAACAGGTCACTAAATATGTTGAAAAGGAATTATATAGAAAATCTTTTCGCTCTTGATTATATCGTATTATCATTTTAGTTCATTTTTCAATGCAATGATATTGCGAATATAATTTTGACGATAGTCAAATTATTTTTGAAAGTCACACGTTACCTGTAAAATCAGTTTCAGTACAAAATTCTTTACATATATAAAATTAAGAACCTTCCCTTTCTTCATCCAAATTTTCCATTCAAATTTAAGGGATGATTATTATTAAAGGATGGATTTAAAAGAATTTTTTTTCTTTTTTCTTTATAAAAGGGACGTTTGATTTAATTTGAGAAAGACATCTTGAAATAGAGAAACTCCCCGTTCCTACATCCATTTGTTTAATTTAAATTGCATGTTTTTTTTTATAAAAGTGGTAATGCCTTATTCACGTATATAACACACACTAACACTTTTGTTATCCTTTCCGTTGTTTCTCTTTTTAATATTCAATTTATTTAACAGATAAATTCATTGTCTTCAGAACACGCACTTGGATTTTGGATTCTTTCTTAGGTGCTTCTGAAGAGAATTCTCTTAAAACTACAACAGAAGAATATCGATTTTTTATGTTTTTTCTCAATTTTTCTTTCATTTATTCTTCTATTTCATTCAAATTATAAAATGGATTTGATACTGAAAACATCACTTTATATAATAAAAACAGTCGTGTAAATGTTAAGATTTATTTACATGCATTCACTATGTTTCAGAAAACTAAAACTTTCTTATTATTACTTGTAATTTTTATATTTTCTTCAGCCATCGATTCATTATGTGAATTTCAGTCAAATAAAATAAACGCCTGTAGTTTATCTAATTGATTGGAAATTTCACTGATCAATAATCAATCGGGAAATAATTATAATACGTACTGATTGGTGAACGGATCAAGTTCCCAAATAAGATCGTGATTTACTAAGCGAAGATTAGATGCGGCACAAAACCAAAATTATAAAGCACTTAGAAGACAAACTGCTAACCATGACACAACGTCGAAGGGCCCTGTTCCCAGATGATATAACTTTTATTCTATCAAATAAGCTAGTATATGGTTTCATGTAACCACGTAAATATGGTCTATATATGAATATATATAGTTTAGATTATGTGAAATGGGTTCAAATCTTTGCAGCTCAAACTGAAAGCTTACCAAACCATACAATATCTCCAATAAATAGCAGATAATGAAAATACTGTAACCGACTCACCCCAGCTCTTCAACAGAATCCGTAGCAAATTCTTGAATCATTGACACATTAAAAGTCCTAGTGCAGACCTTGCTAAATTTAGTATGGTCTCTTGAAAAGATGAAACGAAAACGGACTTGGAGGGATATTACAATTCACCAACTAATGTGTGACAGACACTAAGTTTAACCCATCCATGTTCGTATTAAATGGCACGATATTAATGTTAGTTTGAAATCTGCCACAGGCAGAAATAAGGACTTAGATTAAATAAAGATCATGAAAAAGATATGCAATTAAGGGTTTCAATTTTCTTTCTGAATATTGTATTCGACTGAATTTTGTACAAATTTGGTTTGCAAAGTAATTCACTTTTGCAAATGCAAACTCAATTTCTAATATAGATACGCATAGCATTTTATCTAACCGCTTTTGGAAAAAAAAGTGTGCAATAATTGCTTTGTATCCTTTCGTCTTTGATGTTAGCATCGAGAACATTTTTTTGAATAATCTTTAAGAAACAGAAAATGGATTTGCGAAAAAATAAATCATATCCATAATTTATCTTACTAAATAATGCTGCATAGTAAAAAGCATGATACGAAAAACGATAAAACAACCTCAGATATTTTTCATTTCGAGAGAATTTTTTCTTAAAACAATTGGATTCTACCTCAGTTTCATTTCATATAACCAATTATAAAACATGTAGAAAATATCGGATACACTATAATTTCAGGGCATGGCACAGAAATACTGCTAAATATGTAAAAGTATTTACTTACAGTTCGAGTAAAAATAAATGAACTACCTGGGTAAATAATCAATTTGCTTAATTTTTACTCGAGTATGTACTTTTAAGAGTTTGTCGTCACCCAGAACTGTCCTATGTGCGCCAAAGGCGATACAAGCCTAATTGTGTACACACACACACACACACACATATATATATATATATATATATATATATATATATATATATATATATATATATATATATATATATATATATATATATATATTGAATAATGATTTGATACTGAAAAAATGTATAATTACTTTAAATAGGATCAATGTCACCAAGTTAATATTAACAAAAAACGTCAGGGGAGGAATTTCTTATGGCGAACCCTTAGTCAGAGAAAAATCGTTGGCAAAAATTATTTTATTTAAAACAGGAACCACGAAAGCAATTTAAGGGGACTAAATGGGAGAATACATTTAGCGAACGATGAAAATATGGAATCATTTCAGTCAAAACATTCAAATCAATTCGTTTTGTGAAGTTACAATGAATGAAATGGATGAACAAACCTGATAAATGCACCAAGAAATTGACCGAGTGAAAAGATTATCCCCAAAGAAGAGGAAAACGGACACTTATCTATAGTAAAATGCCGACATCGTACTCTAAAAGCTATTTGAAACCAATTATCTATGTATTGGCCAGAACAAGCAGTATTTTTAATCAAAGTCAATGGTAGAATCAAATATTGTGTTGATAACTCATCCTGTCTTATCCACGTTGGAATATGCTGCTTGATTCTTGTACCCAGGCGTAATCTGGTTCGCCTCACATAATCGTCTTCGCACCAACACGCATTTTGGGGTAGCTTTGTACAAAAAAAGAATGGAGACCATTTATTTGCAATAGAATATGCCCAGGATGATGCCCAGTACTGCAATGTTTGACTACGGTAGGCCGACTAATAATGCTCAGAAGCCGGAGTCGCATTATAAAAGATCTATATGAAAAAATCAGATTTTTCACAAAACCTTTCAAGAGTGCACTATATATGAATTAGTTTTATACACGAGTATATTCGGTAGTTTGCTAGAATTAGGTTTGTATAAGGTTTATATATATATTTTTTATGGAAACAATATTCATGGAGTATGAATCAATTTCGCGTATGTATAATGCACAAACACAGGATTCTCCCATTGTACATCTGTTATGGGAACTTACCCATAATAAGAATGAACTATTCCGTACCTCATAAATACTACGCCTCAAGAGGAAACAGCAGTGAGTGAGTCACACAGTCAGTCACCCCCACTTTAAACCCGGCCTTGTGCCACATCTGTCCCTCGTGGGGAGGACACTAAATACTGTCACACAGTCAGTCAGAGACAGAGTCGCATCAGACGATTACTGTAAGACATTGGAATAGTGATACTGGTCGAGACAACATAGTTCTCTTTAACCTAACCTGATTCTTATTACTAACACTTCTACTTCTTTTGTACATATTTCTGTTTGTAATATATCTGTGTTATTCCATACCTGTGTTCGAGTTATTCTTCATTGGTTCTACCTTGGACCATCACCGTGGTACAAGGAACCTGGACCATAACAACATCAATGTGTGATGGTCAAGAAGCTTGGTTCTAAGCCAGAATATCCGCACATATCATTTGGTTATAGTGAAAGCTTGTGTAGAACAAAAAATACTATTTGCAAGAGCCGAATACAGAGAACTGTTGCACATTATGCCACACGGTCTCCGCAGGTTTTGAATTCAGAGTTGTCCTTCGCCTAGAACGTTCGCGACCCGAGGCTGTTATGCTATTTCCCCATATTCCTCAATATTAGCACGTAACTGAATGTGATGAACTCGACTGGAATCCGAACTCGAGCCGCTATTCATTACTACATCGTACCTGATGTGGGTGTATTCTGCAGTTATTCTGTATTCATACAAGCTTGATTAAATATATATGTGAGTGTGAATGCATGTGCTACGATCTTTTATTCGGTATATGAATTAATTCTATGGCGGATTATAACAGATTTAATGATTTCAATACTAATATAAGTAAAATAAAATATATTTAAACATATGGTCAATATTATTGCTCGTCATTTGATATATGAATGACAAAGAATATTTTAGCCAAGATAGATTTCCTTCTACCAATTTCATAGAAATGTAGCGAATTGAATGATAGGCATTGATATGATTAATACTTGGAAAACATTTTAAAATATCATTTAAAGAGTTATTGGAAACCCTGAGTGAATTGTTGATTTTTCGGATTCATTTTAAGATGCAAATATTATGCACGTAAAGAGTTTTTTTACTTTGATTAGAAAGAAAAACATTTGATTATTATATTTGTTTCCATCTGCATTAGAATTAAAGATCTTATTTTCAATTATATATATATATACAGGGATTGACATAATCCATATCTCACGTTTTCAAATGTGATCATTAAAGCCTTTTGTTAGAAATTGCTATTGCTAATGGAGTAAATCCTTGGGTATAATCGATTCAAAAAAGCGAATATAATTCAGGAAATCACCACCGAAAGCTAAACATATCGAATAAGTGATGAAATCAGTAATAAATTGAATCCCGTTGATAGATTTACGAAGAAATCATGATAGGAAAGAAAAAATATTAGGTCTGATTTTATAGTAATAGATCGAATGATATTTTCGATAATCTAAATGACAGTAAAACATTCTATGTTGTTACCCACAAAAATAATAACCCAAATCTAAAAATGATAGCCTGAATAATATTTTCGTTGTTCTAAACGTCTTAATGACATATTTCCTCTGATCGCATATATAATATTCTTTAGTTTATAACTACAGAATGATCCTATTTTCGAGATGAACTTTGTCCGTATATAAATAATATCGTAAAATCTATAAATCAACCATCTGTCCTTGCATGGAATATTGCTGTCATATAGGATCTGATGATGCCGCTGTACGCGTCGAGGTCCTTGACAAAATCCAGAGACGTATATGCAAGATGATCGGTCCTAATCTGGCATCTAGTCTACAATCGCTATTCCACAGAAGTGCCGTGGCTTCCCACTGTCTCTTCTACAAGTATTTTCACGGCATCTGTTCCGACGAGCAACTTTCCCTGGTTCCCGGACAACATGTTGAGTCTTGACTCATTGTTGAATCTCGACTAATGCATGGAATAATAATGCAACACAAAATGTACTTAGAACAAGAATGTATTATAACAAGAAAGTGTACACAATATTTACATATAGTATTTCTGTATATTTCTGGGAAGACGTTCCTGGAGAATGTGTTGACTAAGTCGCAGTCGGTCAGAGTCTCTAGCTGGATCTCTGTATTCGCCCCCTCCTGTCTTCCGGTACCAACCATATTTATATAGTCGGTAGTCACCTATGCAGATTAGGTGGATCCTACCACAACACTACATAAATTTAAACGAGCTACCAGGCTGACATCTCAGTCCCACCCTTTCATTGTCAAAACGGTTAAATGTAACCGTCTTTTCTTCTCAAACAGCTTCTTCTCTCGCACTTCCCCTCTGTGGAACTCCCTTCCCCTTACTTGCTTACCCGATGACTATAATCTTCAAATATTCAAGTGTAATGTCAATCGACATCTGATACCTTGATCTTGTTCCCCGTCCTTCTCTGTATCCCTTCCTCAAACACGCTCTTTACCCTTGTTCTCAATTCTCTGCAACCCCTGTGTGCATGTGGCACACTAACTTTGCTTGGGGTGAATTGCCTTAGAATATCTTATATATATATTCTATATTGTAGAAATCACTTAAATAGTAGCAATGTATACTATCAGTCATTCTATGAAAATCAAAATTTGGTCTCACTATACTGATTATTTTAATGATAAATATTAGTTTCAAATTGTAAATAGATACTAACTTTAGTCGCTAATTCAAAATGCTTAATGAAAAATATGATCCTAAGTTAAATAATTAGGGTAATCTTATTGAAATAAATAGATTGCATATTTTCTCTCCTATAAAATATCTAAATGATAGGAATAGACAGTCGCACCTCTACATGCTTGAAGTACGATTGAACTAAACTGTTACTAACTTTACTGTCTTAAGGATAAACATTCGGAATACAGTAGATATGAATTAATAATAAACAACTCTGCCCCTGAAGCAATCAAAAATATTGATGATCTTTATCGGTGAGATTATTTAAACGAAGAATGTGGTCAAAAATGATTTGAAAAGGTAATAAAAGGTGAATGGAACCTGATAGTTTGTCAAAGAACAGGAAACACTTGATAAAAATAGTTATTACAGAAGGAAGAATTTTATTTTATTAGGTAAAGCTTTGCCAAGAATTATTAATTTTTGACAAATTACAATGAAAATCAAATTAAAACAAAATTAAATTCTAATAAGCAGATATCAACAATTATGTTGTTGCATTTGTGTATTTAGCCTATAATTGATAATTCATCCTTAACCGCCATCAAAATCAACTTGGAGAGCATCTTAGAAATGGCCCCGCCATGATTTGAAAGAAACCAACTATAAAACAAGGGTTGATATCTTCACGTGTCAGTATTCTAGTGAGCATGTCTTGGGACAGATTAGTGAATATTGTTGATTTTTCTAACAGCATATCAACTCCTTGGGGGTCATTTAATGCCTAAATTTAATTTTATTGGGTGCTTTGAAATAATAAAAATATGATATATATTATTCTGCTTTCACATTTTAATACATGGTAGATTAAAGTCAGATTTTGTGCATATACATTTTTTGTGGACATAATTATTAGAGCCGTTGATATGTGTGTTTTATGTTGTTTTGTTGAAGTTACATTTTGGAATACAGTTTGATTTTTTCAGAACTTGTAGGATATTATATATATTATAAAAATCGCACCGCCAACATGAAAGTGTTCTTTCATGTTGGCGGTGCGATTTTTTTGCGGCGTATCAACCTCAATGCCGGAATCTAAATATTTTGAACATAGTTTTATGACTTCACCTTTGCTATAAAATATATTGTTGGTAATTTTTCTATAAAATATATTGTTGGTCATTTTGCTATAAAATATATTGTTGATATTTTTAATATAATACTGTAGTGCCGTTATTTTTGTTATGAAAATGTAATTTTATATTTTCATAGTGTTTGGGTGGGGTTCAGTATTTTCCCATTAGGCTGGGACCCTAGCAGGTGCTACCACCACGTGTCAAGGCGGATCTGGGAACAACAGCAGTTAAGAGGTGGTTCTACGTTTCTCAAAAGATCCAATCTCCTGATCAGAGGCATCGCTGGCAATGTAATTTATCGTCACACCGATGAATATTGAAAAATGCACGTTTTACAAGTAAAGCAGATATGAAATTACCGGAGGGAAATAATCTAAAGCACAAACCAAAATAAGATTTTATACCGGAAATATTTTTCTTAGTGTTTCCCGGGATTTTGTTGTAGCACGCAATTTAATTTACTATCAGTTAATCTTACGGCTCCGGTAGATTTCTAAAATCAATAGTTACGCAATATAAACACTGTCTTGGAGGCTAAGAGGGCCAGATCGAACAAGAATGTTAATGCATGTCTCCATACAGCAAATATTATACCTAAAGAGATTTCCAGATATTATCCCATCTAATAACCAACTATCCAGGAGATGAATATTGATGGAAGTGTTCTAAAAACAAAGATACTGATCTCTACAATTTTTTTCTTTCAGACCAAAAGATGTATTCAAAGATGAAGCAGGAGAAATGCGAGAATGATATCATTGACAATGAAGAAACATATGTTGAAAAATTAAAATTGAATATTAATTTTTCACATAATTTTCCGCATCCTAAATTCGGATATAACTGACAAGATGGCTTCTTACTTTATAAAATTGTCATTATCTTTTTTTCTTTCTTTTTTTTTTTTTGGAGGCCTATGATTGTTTTTATCATTCTATGATTTTTTACTATTAACATTCTTTTTAGGCAAATAATTTTTATCGGCAAATAAGATGCAAAGAACGATGGTTATTATTCGTTCCTAATAAAATGAATTGAGTGTTAGTGTAATTTTAGTAATTACATATTTACAAAAAAAAAGTTCGAACAAAAAATCAAGCAAAAGCCACCCTGCTTGAAAGTACATATTACTAATGTATTAATTTCTAAAACACACATCCAAGCAATGAGACAAATCTTCAGTAAAACGTCACATATGAATACACACGGACAAGAGTAAAATAAGTGTTATAAATATGAACATTTTTGTTATAAGTTAAGTCCCAGGCCAGAATTTACAGATGATAAAAGGCTAAAATATGTTAAAAGTAAAAAATATGGACAGAAGTAATTGTTAGGAGTAACAATAACGTCACAAAGAGATCTATGCCTAACATTCATAGACTGTACAAAGGCAATCGATAACGTATGGCATGGAATAACTTTTTTTAAATATTAGGAAAGGTTTGTCGACAAAGAAAAGATATTAAAATAGTACTGAAAAGAATCAGCTTGCGGACAGAGGGCAAATTAAAATGAATACTCAAAAATAGGAAGGTTATGACATAGATGAATTTTCGACTTGATTTATTATACTTGTACAGGGATGATACAGATTTATATTATTGGAATATATCTATGATGTTAGAAATGTATCAACGCCCCTTTTTTGTTGACTTACCTTTTCAAAGCCAGCGTCTCTCTAATTTAGAATTTACATTTCTTATTTCCAACCTTATTTTCAATCTTAAATGTTATTCTGGCCTTAAATTGAAATTTAGAATTTAACAATTCATTTAAATATTTTAACTCCAATAATATTCCACCCCATCAATAATCTATAACGAGTGAACCAGAAACTTTAAAAGAAAACGCAGTGTCAACCCAAAATATAAATATAACAGTTCCAGCACTCGAAAACTGCTCCGGCATGAAACTCGGAGTTGTGCAATTAATTTGAGATATTATGTATATTTCTTAATAGAAACCATATATATATATATATATATATATATATATATATATATATATATATATATATATATATATATATTAGTGAATATGCATAATATCCAACGACGTTAGCACGATTCGAAGTTTCATGCAGTCTTGCAATCTACAGGTGCTGAGTATATATACTTAATATCTCTGTCACATAACACTGAGCACTGTATTTATGACACCTGAGAAAGAAATATATTTATGTGTACGGGCAAGTATATGTCCGTATATGTATAATTTTTCCAATATATATATATATATATATATATATATATATATATATATATAGTGTGTGTGTGTGTGTGTGTGTGTGTGTGTGTGTGTGTGTGTGTGTGTGTGTGTGTGTAATATTTATGCCTGCATCTATGGAACATTTGTGAGCTTAAAATGAAGCTTCTGGAAACATTTTGTTGTGCGTAAATTATTAAACGCATTTATTATTCATAACATCTCTGTATTTTATTGTATCGTCCATTTTCGTGGACAGACATTAAAAAATGGATCACCGTATACCAAAACGTAATTGAAATATATTACAAAACGGTTTTCGTCAAGCGAATCTTTTTCAACATTTTCTCTTCGGCCGCTCGTATCGTTCAACATCATACTTATTCGTATACATGCCTGTAATTTCGAAATATCCGAACTTGAATCATAATATTTCCATTCAACATTTTCTATTTCGTCAAAAAAAAAAATGGAATCTCCGATTAATGTATGCAGAAGAAACATTAAAATTTCGATAACAAAACTACATTAGAAATTATGAACACTTGAAGAAATGAACGAAAACTTCGCTATTTTATTTTCATCTTACATTTTCTTGTTACTGTTTTTCAATTATTTTCATTATCTATTTCAATTTTGTGAAAATTTATCACAAGTATAAAAATGTGTAATACATTCTAAGCATTCCCTGATGTATATTTGTTTATAAAAATGGATTTAGCATCGATAATTCTATTTCAATGCAATAACCTTAGCGGAGTGAATATAATTGGTAAAAATTTAATTTCATATTACAGAAATGGAATCACGCTGAATACTCTTCAGTTATGTCTATTCCTGGTATTAATGGCATTTTTCCAGACTTTCTCTAGGAAAATATTCAATTTTCCAAAAACTACATTATAAAAACAATAAAAGTATATGTATTTATATTAGAGTTTTTTTTTTTACTCTTAAATATATAATTGTGTTGAGATTTCAATTCATTATTTCTGGCATGATTAACCTCTTCTTTCGTATTAATTCCAAGAATTGTTGAAACCTGGAAATCTCAACTCTTCGACTATTTCATTATAAAAAAAATTTTCAGACATTTCACCCAAAATATGGCAATAAAGCCACTAAGATGCAAGAAACAGAGCACAATAAAAAAAACAAGATTCAATGAGACAGAAGATGACAATTGAGATTGTGTTGAAATTTTGAAAGATATTAGTTGACAGAAAACAGAAAAAGCCAGAAGACAATTCTCTAAGCGAGAAATGCGACAGAAGAAACTGTTAAAAGAGAACTTATTGTTGCAACTAAAAGTTTCAACAGTGAATTTATGCAACTCAACTGCCTATTTAGTACAGGGGGACCAATTAAGAAAGCTCATCAGAATAATTACCGAGTAAATATATAGAGAAAAGACACAGGGAAGCTACGTTACGCCGGTGGGAAAGTGACTGAAGCCGGGATGCCAGGGGTGGAGTAATAATATTGCCGAGACTTCTTCGAATTTTATCAAGAATCTCAAAACACTTCGCAGAACTATTAGGTAAATGTGTAAAGCATATCTCTGTGTACACGCAATCAATCGTTAGATACCAGTGTTATATCTCATTTTCTCAGAAAAATCATCCTTAAAATTAATGCTTTAATTAATTTTCTTTTTTATAGGTAAATGATGCTTGTATTGAACTCATTATTGAAAGAGCATTTATAATTAAAAAAAACAACATTTTTCTATGTTTTCTTTTTTATAAGGATGTTTCATTAAAACGGATTATATATAAATGTTAAGATGGATCAAAGTCAGCAGTAAAGGAATCAGTGTTATTCGTGAAAATTTATTTATTTTTCTATTGGATCATGTTATTTAAGTCATGGCAATTATGTATAAGAAATAATATCGCGCAAATGTCCGCGAAATCTGAAAGAAAAAGAAAAAATTCATTAGACGCTTAAATTTAATTCACATTAAAATCGCTCCTAGTTACTGGAACACACTTTATAACTACCAAAAATTTTCCTACGCTTTTCAAATTCAAACTATAATCTTTAAGAAAATGGATATATGCAAGCCTTGTTTGTCAAACGCGTATTATATTACCAGACTAAAAATGAGATCATATAAAAATGCACAACTTATAATAAAAAAAACACTAGAAAAATTGGATTAGATTTCTTGTACTTTTTGTGCGTATTGTTGTTTTTATATCCCTTTTACTAATCCTAATAAGCGACGATTTATTAATGGCGCCTTAGAATAAGTAATAATATATCAGTATCAGTTATGTGCCATGCGTGGTACCCGTTTAGGCGATTATGTTTCTTTCGATACATGACTGACGAGGCAGACTTTTCCCCGCATTAGGTCGCCATTGCTTTCTGCGGTAGACCCGTTGACATCAAAGTCTATAGAACCCGGCCGGCCCTGCTAGTTACCCATAGCTGGTGGGAGAAGAAGAGGATTCATACTTTTTCCAAGGTTTGTTAGCCCGTAAGTGAATGTAATGGATTCGACTCGGCTCTCCGATTCCTCAATCCGTGCCTCTATCCATTACTCCCCCGTGCCTCCTAATAATATATACGTAGTTGAATTTCGTGTGAATACAATTTTGTTCATATGTCAGAATCACAGATGATTCTGGATTTTTACTCCATTAAAATTTAAATTTTCACAAATAATTAAATATGTGGCATACAGATTCTTTCATTATTTGATTGATTCGTTTTTTTACCGCTTATCAACCTATTTAAGGCCGGAAAATATTTTTAGAATGCGAGACAATTTTTTTTTGTGGGGGTATAATAATGATTTACTGATAAACTTCCTACTAATTAACCATAGCTGAGGGAGCAGATTTGGATTCATAACTTTGAATAAGTTAATAATAGTCCCGACTGGAATTGGAACTCGTCTCACCGAATTCCAATTCCGAGCTATTATCCATTACACCACCCGCACATACAAGCTTTCAGAACCTGGTATTCCTAAGCAGTTACCCATGTAGGTACAGACCAGTCTCGACGTTGCTTAACAAGATTGTTCGAGAACCGGTGTTTCAACGTGATATGGCCGTAAGACAAGTATACAGAAGAAAAAAAACAGAATGTGTATTTTACTTAACAAGTTCAAACTTTAGACAAAGAATGAGTCAGTTTGTACCACATTGTGTTGTGACAAATGGTTAGACGAGAGTAACAACCAAAACTATAAAAATAGCAGATGATGTCATATTTTAGCAGAAAATAGAAACGAATAATGTTTCTAAAAACGGTCTGTGTATGTTGCAGTCCTATGTATGTGGTATACGTACGAATGGTGTGTTTAGAATTGGTTAGTTAGGATTAGTTGGTTAGAATTAGTTGATATATCTGCAAATGTTTCGCCCAATCAAGAGTGGTGTTCGCATGCGCAATGCGAGATTTGGGAGGTCTGACTCGCAAGAAATACTAAACGAAATAGATATTCACTTCTCTTCGTCAGAACTCGAACTTGACACTGCCGAACTTCATGAAACGAACAGCACCACGTATTCTTGCCGTGAACGACGCATGATTGCAGAAAGAACGTGCCGTGCAGATTATATCAGCAGCCAGCAAGTATAGGCGCCTGTCTCACATGGTGATTATTTTTCTTCTTAGGCGCCACTGCGGTTTAACAAGGAAATGGAAACCAATCTCAAGAATATGGACAGACATTTTCTGAGAGAAGTCAGTGGCTTGCTGAGTAAAAAGTTAGATTTTGATGAAGAGGCGCTTGTTTTGAAACTGGGAAACTGATATACATGTACCAGGAAAGAACATGTCCAACACAGCAGAATATATATGGATAGGATAAAGAAAATAAGTAGCTTGGAAATGAAATCTGATCGTTCAAAGGCGAATAATTACACGCGACTAAATCTCTCATACATAAAAATTATTGTTTGACTTTTTACTGTGGACGTGGTCAGTTAATATCGGCGAGTGGATGTATGGCTTTGGGCTTTAACTGAAATTATATCTCCATCTCGCGAGGATAGACTAGACACTTTGACCTTTAACTTTCATTTGAGGCGCCTATACCTCTATCTTCCGTTTCACCATGTGTGAACACGATTAGCGCAGAATCAGCCACAGACACATGCAACGCACAGGCTTACAACTCTTGGTTAGGTGCTCATATTCCAGGTCAAGCCCCTGATACACTTGGGTCTTGGTTAGGTGCTCATATTCCAGGTCAAGCACCTGATGCACTTGGGTCTTGGTTAGGTGCTCATATTCCAGGTCAAGCCCCTGATGCACTTGGGTCTTGGTTAGGTGCTCATATTCCAGGTCAAGCACCTGATGCACTTGGGTCATGGTTAGGTGCTCATATTCCAGGTTAAGCACCTGATGCACTTGGGTCATGGTTAGGTGCTCATATTCCAGGTCAAGCCCCTGATACACTTGGGTCTTGGTTAGGTGCTCATATTCCAGGTCAAGCACCTGATGAACTTGGGTCATGGTTAGGTGCTCATATTCCAGGTCAAGCCCCTGATGCACTTGGGTCTTGGTTAGGTGCTCATATTCCAGGTCAAGCCCCTGATACACTTGGGTCTTGGTTAGGTGCTCATATTCCAGGTCAAGCACCTGGTGCACTTGGGTCATGGTTAGGTGCTCATATTCCAGGTCAAGCATCTGATGGACTTGCGTCTTGGTTAGGTGCTCATATTCCATGTCAAACCTCAGATGCACTTGGGTATTGGTTAAGTGCTCATAGTCCAGTCAAACCTCTGATGCACTTGGGTCTTGGTTAGGTGCTCATATTCCATGTCAAACCTCTAATGCACATGTCTTGGTTAGGTGCTCATATTCCAGGTCAAGCCCCTGATGCACTTGGGTGTTGGTTAGGTACTCATATACCAAGTCAAACCTCTAATGCACATGTCTTGATTAGGTGCTCATATTTCAGGGCAAACATCTGATGGACTTGGATCTTATTTGGGTGCTCATATTCCAGTCAAACCTCTGATGCACTTGGGTCTTGGTTAGGTACTCATATTCCAGGTCAACCCTCTGATGCATTTGGATTCTCTGCGGCTCTGTTGTTACACTGCGGGTACAGTCTATTTTGCTATCATTTGGCGAGCGTCCAGTACAGCAAAGATTCCTTATTAAATTAAATTCCATTGAGACAATCTGAGTATTAATTGGCGTCAATCACATACTACAGTGAAACCATATCAAGTAAATATGGATGAATTAAACGTGGACGAAACGAAAGAAATTACCAAAGACTTAATTTTTATTTAAAAGAAATATTTAATATGGAGAGTTAACCTACAGACATAATCATTCACCTATAATATTTAATGATAGAGAAGCAGGGGGAATACAGCAGCTAACCTACTTAATTGGTTTGTGGAAATGGAAGGCTGAACAGGGCTAAACTGAAATGGTAAATAGTGAAAAGTTACTTAGACAAAAAGACAGGAAATTATGAAGATGCATGATCGTCTACGAGAGAAAAATAATTTAGCTGAAAGAAAATTCGATTAAAAATGAATAGTAATGTTTGGGAATACCTTAAATATTAAAAATATATCCCAAAATAGTACTACTCATACTATTACAAAAACTAAATTGGATTTGGCGTGTATGTGTGAAAAAATGGCGTTACACGGAGAAAAAGGATGGCAAAGAATAAAAAATATGCTTAGAGCAACATAAAGCCAGGACGTTGTGATGGGCCATGATCGCACACAGCCTGAAATGACATCTTCTTCTTTATATGTTGTGCCCCCTCGGGCCGTAGGCGATCATGGCTTTCCACAACAACCTGACCTTTGTAGTCTTTAATAAATTTTGTTTTTCTGTCATATCTCTTAAACTCTGTACCGTCATCCATTTACTCAGACTCACTAGATATGTTAAACGTTGTCTCTCTCTCTCTCTCTCTCTCTCTCTCTCTCTCTCTCTCTCTCTCTCTCTCTCGCCTCCAATCTGTCCTGTGAGTACCAGATGTTCCAAGCCCTCTTTCCTTATTATGCCCTACAAGCCTCAACTCTCTCTTTCTTATGTTAAGTATATTTGATATGTGTTTCCGTTTTTCTAACACTCGTTACTCTCATCTTCGGACCATAGTGTACTCACCATCCTTCTGTAGAACCACATATCTGTTGCTTTAAGTCTCTTCTTCACCTCTAAAGAGATTGTCCAGCACTCACTGATATACTGGAGGACAACAATTGTCCTATTTTCTAGTGAAGGAGAATAACGAACTATAAACTGATTCTTCGATCTCTAAAGCATATGAATAGTAAACATGCAAATAAAGAAATTTGAACTAATGCGATATATAAAAATAGAAAGCATTACTCAACTGAATCACTTAATATAAAAGAGAGCAAAGATAATTATTGGAATGTTTTGATGTTTGCAAAAAGGTACAGTATACAGCACAAATGTCAAAGTAAGGTTTATTATGAGACTTGGGTAAGCAATAAAATAATTTACATGGCTAAGCAAAATTACATATTCCGAGAAAGAAAAGGAAGTTGCAACGACGACAAAATACAGAAGAACTGAAAAGCAACCGGCGGCTGTAAAAGAAATAAATAAATAAAACAATTCAATGTTCTTCGTGAAGTAATGTAAACTTGAAAGATACCGACACAAATTCAACAACATGGATAAAATAGAATGTTCCATACTAACAAGAGTAAATATAACAGAAAGGAAAATGAAGAAACAATGAAGGAAAGAAATGCAGTAGAAACAAATGCGAGGGAAGCAAATGTCTTTCGGAGCAGGTTATTGAGATACAGGAAGGAACAAAATGTAAAGGCACAAAAGTTAGTCAACCTGAAAATAGAATTACATGGGATCAAAGACAGACAAGAGATTGAAGAAAACAGATATCTATTAAGAATGAAAGCCACCAAGTGGAAAATACCAAGCCACGATGGATTCCATTTCTTCTTTCTTACTCGAAATACTAGGTCAACAATTATGTACAAGCTTGGCTGAAACAAGACATTTTGATTGAATGACGTAGGAAAATGTAACCCTGATCCAAAAAAGAGAGCAAAAGAAGAACAAAAACGTTACAGTTAATAATAGGTTATACCCTGCCTGGCTATGATATAAAAAAAACCTCAGGAGACGACACAAGATAAAAAATATATTATCTTGTAAACATTTGAATGCTTTTACTCGGAAACAATAAAATATTGAATGTACATATAGAAAGAGTTTAATTATATTTTTAAACGAAGATGTTTAGCTTACCTCATGTGAGATTTAATTCTTCAAACCCTCTATATTTACATAGATAGATATCAAGGGACAGTGAAATTATAATTTGAAAAGCATCAATTCACATACATAAGATAAATAATACTAATAAAAAGCTAAGAGTGGTTAAGTATTTGAATACGTTCCTCACTGGGTGCCCCATAATTTCCATATGTGCCATATCTAATCTACGTTTAGTAAATTGCATATACTTATCTTGTTTAGAAATTCACTCAAAAGTTGAAATTAATATTAGCTCACACTCCAGTGGGACATCTCCTAAGATAGTGCATTTCTTTGGGAGAGGCTGGGGCCATTACCCGGTGCCTGAGGGGTTACCAAAAGAGGAAGTGTCAAGGGACATGAGCATTTTTTCCACGGTATTGCCGGTAAATCCAGTTTAAGCTTTGACCTTATGTCACATTCGATAGCGACGTGGGCAGGGTGAGATCCCGACTACAGTCCGTCTGAAGCTGGAATAAAAATCACATAAATCTCGCTAACTCGAATTTTCTTTGAACAATCTTTATCAAATATTGAAACGATTAATTTAGACGTCAACACAAGCCTTCAACATGTTTTATTAGTTATTGGATTTATTATAAAACCGAGAGCTTATGGCCACATCACATTGAAGCACCTGTTCACGGACGAGCCGAATTTAAGCAACATCGAGCCTCGTCAGTCTGTAGATGGGTGGACATTTGGGAATACTAAGTATTGCAATCTTGGGTGTGCGGGTGCTGTAAGGGATAATGGCTCGCAATTGTTAATCGGAGAGCCGAGTTCTAATTCCCGTTGGGTTCATTATATTCACTATCGCACAAATAAACTTGGGAATGGTATGACTCCACCTCTTGTCCCCATAACTATGGGTGAATTTGTAAGACGTGTATCTCTTGTATTATTTCTAATAATATCTTTACCATCTAAGAATATTTTCTGGCTTTAAGTACCCTGCAAAGGGTTGATAGGACTTAGAAGCCGAATCAATAAAGGAAACAATCCAAAAAATGCATCTGAAGTTATTATGCAAAACCAGAAAATCTTAACATATTTCAATAACAATGTAATAAAATCATCAACAACTTATCAACACTTATAATAGAACAAATAACAAACATACTGTGATGGATAAATCGTCGCCTAAATTAAGCAAAAAAGAAAACAAAATGACATCTCATTTTAATAAATATATTTACCATAATTACACAAAAATATCTTGAAATACTAAAGAGTAAATTTATTCAATAAAATCACAATTGGCTTCAACCACGACCTCCAGACAACTCTTCTGTATGGTCTCCTTCTTTAAGCTGGTGAATGCTGCCCTAATCCTTGCCCTCACTTTATCTTTGGTGCTACATGGAGTTTTCCTGCACCCCACACATAATAATCAAGGTGGCTGCAGTCTGGGGAGTTAGGTATCCAGATGTAAGGGGTAATGTGGTGTAAGTAAAGTGTTAAGAGATAGGAGAATTTCATAAAAAACAATGAAAATTCTGCGTAAATGTTATGTCATGCAGTCTACTATCAAGCGGCGAACGCCGGATAAATGTTGTTCTTCATAATGTTGATAAGAAGACCATGGGAAGAATATGTGAACGACGATGAAGTTTAAAGAAAATGGGAAAGTAAAGGACACTATGTCTGAAATCAGAAAGAGACAGTTGAAATTTCTGAATTACTTAATGAGGTAGGAGGACTTGGGGAATTTAACTCTCGCAATGTATGGCAGCAACCTACTACTTTTAATGGCGTTTTAATTATATAACCAACAATGACAAGAAAAATGCTAATATTACGAATAACGATAATAACAAAAAATAATCACTCAAGTTAATACCGAAAAAATAGGATTTATTAATTTTAGAATATATAATGTAGTTATCGATATTCCAGAAGTCCAGATAAAGAAAGTTGAAAGATAGCAAACTAAATACACTTCAGGTAATAGATTTCAGGTTCTACAGAAGCATTTTGAGAATACCATGGATAGAGAATGTTAGCAAGGAGGAAGTTTTAAACAAAATGGAAATCAAAAGGACAATTTTACTTAGAAACATAAAGAAAGGCAGTTCAAATATTTGGGACATATAATGAAGTACCTATGGAAATAGAAAAAAAAAGTAAAATTTATTAAGAGCTACAATGTAAGGGAAATCGTGGAGGACCATGATCATCAACGTTCTGAAGAAAAACGGCACATAGAGGTTTGTCTTTTCTCCGATCCTTTCATTTACTCCTTTGTCTCGGTGTTTTTTACACTTTTCTTTCTGACTTGGCATCAACAATGTCATCTGCGCATCTTTCGTTGTTAAGATTATGCCTGCCAATAATAAATCCTGCCAGGTCATCACGTTCTCTTAGGATTACCTCGGGGAATAATTCACTGAGAAAAAGATGCTTACGCCTCCTTATTTTGTCAATATATTTCCAACTCGTTTTCAATCTGCGTGTAGACGATTTATTCTCAGTAATGTCATCTGAATGAACTTTACAAATTCATGCATTTACAAAATAACAGAAAAACGTAAGTAAATTCAAACAAAATTAATACTTGATACGGAATCTTGAGCGATCAGATCTGAGTAGAGTTTAGAATTCAGAAATCTACAATACTGAGATACAAAAGAGTAAACCCGTAGCACCAGGAGTAATTGTAATATTAAGTGTGTCCCCGTAGTGAAAGATTAAGCATTCATTGAACAAGAAGCCAGTACTACTTTCGGTTGAAATTTATAAAATCTTTCCCTTAAAACCTTTTTTTAGAAAATAAAATAGCTTTCTCAAGTCCAGTGTCTGTAATCGCTCTTTCCAGTACTGATTGGAGTTTCCCTTCCTAATCTGCTGTTTGAAATGGAGTGGAATGTTAACATCTTGATTATGTCATTATTTCCTCTTCGTTTTAAATGTGCTATTTTAGGTTTTGTTCTTCTTAGTCCACAAGTGATATGGTTTCTGTTATTTGATGCGCCAGTCCACAACATTCAAAGAGGGGTGATTCCTGCCAAGTCCCTCAGGCTTTACTTGCTCAAAGCCTTTTTTCACCATTGATCTTAGGAAGCTATCGTATATAGCTGACAGTTTAGATATTTCTTAATGGGTTTGGCGTCATGAATGACATCAATATGAAAGTCACGATTTGACGAAGCTATTTATGAAGATGACTCGAGGTTTTGATTTCGTTGCAATTTGTGGCTTTGGACGAAAGTACCTCTGGCATAGTCTATTCTATATTAAATTTCTTTTTCCTCCGATACTTAATTTCTCTTAGCTGATCCATAAGCCGTAGTATCTGGAGTGTTTAGTATTTACTAATTCCACATCCTGAATACTTTTATTCTAATTCCACAGTTTCTCTTTTTGAATGGTTCATCTCTTTCTATTTCTTGACAAAAGATGCTATTCACGATCATTATTCTCCCAACTAGGAATATCTGTGTTATCAGCATAGCTCGTATCATCATCAGTACATTCTGGAAGGGAAAGTAAGATTGTTGTTGTCTATTGGTAGATTTGTTTTGGATGCGGTATGTAATGTTTAACTAGTCAGTGTCCGCGTCCTTCTGTGATTGTAAATTCGCAGGGTACAATCTAGCAAGAAATGAAATAGACTGGCGCTTTCTTTTTCTCTTATCGTACTCCTGATCTAATATTGTTTACGTATTGTAACATTCTGTAGATTGACGCAGTTTCTCTATTAGATTGATGCATGCAGTCGATTTGGATATTCGAAGACGGATGACCGTCCTGTGTATGACGATAGATTACATCTGGCAGAAAAGACTCTGATTGGGAGGTTTGAGGAGCGTGGAACCAAATCTTAATTGCTGTTGTTCCCTGATTCACACTGGACCGATGTGGTAGCACGTGTGAATTTCCAAACTATGGGAAAATAGTTAACCCTAAAACTGGGGTCAAAATATTATGAAAGTATAAAAATAGATGATCATATTAAGATTACCAGCAAAAATTTTTTAAATAAAATTACCAGCAGTACATTTGACTGTCCACAAAATATCTCTTTTAAAAAATACGCCAATACAACCTGATCTATAAACTGATTTTTTACAAAGAATACATATTCTATTCACACGAAACTCTCATGAAAATCTTGTCACAATTAAATAACACATTGAGGAGTTGATATATTGTAAAACAAAACAAAACCAAATCCAGTTGGTGAGCAGAGGAAGTCTCTATTGATGCGATCATATTCTGCTGTGAAGTCGACAAATCAGGTATACAGTTTCCTATTAGAGAGATAATTAATTTCTTTAAGTAGATTGACGATATATATGCCATGTTTGCATCCCTTACCAGAACGAAAAACAAATTGAGGAGTCGACTTTCATAAAACGATGACAGCTTAGTTAATATAATGTTCATTAATACTTTCACCGTGATGGATTCAATGGGCATAGCTCTGTGCGTGTGAGGGTCTGGAGTGTTACCTTTTTGCGGATGCATTTCTGATTCGATACTTCTTTCAAACAAATAGAGGAACTTATTGAATTGAGAAAGAAAGTAAAATATTTGAAAAAGTTCAGCTTCAATCTACAGTGAGGCTTTAGCTTTATATTTATGTTGATTTTTTCTGCTATGAGTCGTTGCCAGCCATTATAAATTCTTTTTATCTAGTATTTCTTCTGTGTAGATACATTTTTTCTATCAGGATGTAGGCAGTCATAGCCCTCCACAACGTTTTTTTTTTGTTCAAACTGTTTACTTGATCTGTTATCCATTCACCAAAATTACTCTATTTAATTCCACATTTCTTGATTCAAATTATCCTACGAGCGTTAAATTGACCAAGCTTTTTTTCCTCATTATATATCACAGACGCTCTCTCTCTCTCTCTCTCTCTCTCTCTCTCTCTCTCTCTCTCTCTGTGTCTCTCGCTATCTCTCTCTATCTCTCTTTTTATGCCTCTCTCTCTCTCTCACTGTCTCTCTCTCTGTCTTTATGTCTGTCTGTCTCTGCCTCTGTGTGTGTCTCTCTCTTTCTGTCTCTCTATCTTTCTGTCACTCTCTGTATTTCTGTCTGTCTCTCTCTTTCTGTTTTTTCTATCTGTCAGTCTCTTTTTCTCTGTGTATCTAACTTCCAGTTTCGTTGCAACTCCTCTTCTTAAAACTTCTATAATCCAAATCCTCTGTCTATGGTTTACTTACCATCGACGGTAGAACCGCATACCCGTCGATATGAGCCTCTGTTCCATCTGAGAGGAGGATATCCAAGATTCCCTGCCATATATAAGGGCATAGCAAATCAATACATTTTTGCTTGTTTTTTAACGACTTTTCCAGCCCCTTTTTGCAGTTCCTATGCGTTATTGGGCTTTCTGTTTCATGCGGTTCCTTTTCGATTACACTGCTACCACGATAATCAATACTCCGTATCTGAATGATTTGGACGTGCCCAATACAAAGTTCAACTTTTGCGCTCTCTCTTATTGCCAACGACTCTGCATTCCCTGTTTCCGTTACACTTTTAGGTACATCATAACTATTAATCAAATGTGAATTAAATAAAGCATGATAAAATAAATTAAAATTGTAATTAAAAGTAACAAGCAAAAATAACTAAAAATAAAATAATAATGGAAAAATTATCACTAATGCTATAGAGAAAATTCAAAAATATTATATCTAAAGGAAAATGGTTCGTGCTTAGATTAATATAAAGTAAAGCACAACTATCAAATAAATAAAATCTCTTTTTAAACATATAACATCCAGTTATATTTTAACCGTCAGACACAAAAATCTAGAAAAAAATGAATATTTTCAAATATATTTTTATCATTTTTTAAAATATAGTGGAGGAGTCGAACTGAACCCTTTATTTCTCTTGCTGGGGTAGAATCTTCTAGTTCCACGTACCATGTCTAATGGATGTCAGTTATCAGTTATCTCCTGTTAATTCACCTGTCCAAGTTCTCCACTGCCTTAACTAAATATTGAACTCCCAACTCTTTGGGTCCTGTCACTAGATCTAACCAAAGAATTGTGAATTCAATACCTGGTTAAGGCGGTAGAGAACTTGGAGAGGGGAATTAACAGAAGATAACTGATAATTGACATCCATTATACATGGCACGTGGAACTAGAATAGTCTACCCCAGTGAGCGAAATAAAAGGTTCAGTTCGACATTCCAACTACCCGAAGAAGACCTGAGCATACAACGGCCAAAACGTTGTGTTAAATAGTCAACAAAGATGAGAACAATAGTCCGAATAATGTAAATAGTGTACATAATACCTCATCTCATAAATATAGGCAGATACCTAAAGTGGGGGAGTGTTCTTCATATATTTTAAGCTGTGTTAAAACAAGGTTCGACATGGAAACTAACATGATCAAAATGATAATTTGAATTATAAGACAGAATACAAAGAAATGACAATATAAAAATTCCAGTATCTAAGTTTTAACTTATATCAATAACTATTTTACTGTTCACAATATATTTCTGCAATGTTGAGGGCTTACGACTACATCATGTTAATACACTAATTCCCGTACAATCGCAAAACGTTAAGCAACGTCGAGCCTGGTCAGTAACTAGATCTGTGACCGTTTGGGAATATCAGGTGCTGTAAGCTTGGATGTGCGGTTGGTGTAATGGAGAATGGTTCGAAATTGTTAATCGGAGAGCCGAGTTCCAATTCCAGTTGGGTTCGTTATATTCACTTACGCGCAAATACCCGTTGGAAAGTTTTGAATCCACCTCTTCTCTTAGTAATACTTTTATCACTAAATCTTTATCTCCAAGACAATTCTTATAATCTAAAATATTTCCTGGCTTTAAATAACCTGCAAATAGTTGATAAACTATACAAAACGAAACAATCATTCAAAAAAGTAATTTTAACATCTTAAACATGTTTTCTGGAAAAAGCATGTAGACTGTATCTACCAAAACATTGAGGAAGCAATAAATGGTGTAGAAAATTATCTATAGTACAAAAAGAAAGACTGCTCCAATAACTAGGACCGAATGTAAGTGTGCATCAATTTTAAGCGTCTAATGATGTTTTTTCTTTTTCTTTCAGATTTAACAACTTAAATCTTTGGTAATTTCAACCATGGAAAGTTTAGCAATCAAACAACATGTTAACGTTATCGAAGCCTATTACAAAAATGGACGCGATTTTTTGGTCAGCATAATCGAACAAGCGAGAGTTCAATTGGAAACGATGTAACGTTCCTGTGGAGAGGTTCACTTCCTGCGCGCGATGACGAATAGAGGTGTCTCGATTTTGGCCACATTCTTGTGCACTGCAGCAATTTTTTAAGCTGAACGGCGTAAACGAGCACGCACTGGTATTTTCTCATCTGCCACCAACACAGTTTGTTTGAATGTACGAACAATTTTTCCAGTTACACTCTTGAAACTTTAACACATTGTTTGATTGTTTATCTTACCAAAGACTTAAATTATTAAATCTGAAAGAAAAAGAAAAAGAAATCATTAGACGCTTAAATTTAATTAACATTTAAAATCGGTCCCAGTTATTGGAACACCCTTTACTTTGCAATCACTACATCTTTATATTTCTTTCGGACAAGTTTTTGAAAGACATGTTAGTAGATAAATTGTTGAAGTACTTAAGATATTCTACTGATTATTTCGACATAACTTTCCTAAAATAGGGGGATTTTGCCGATAATCCCACCAGAAAACAAAAAAAAAATGCTGCGCCTAACCCTTACTGTGTATTTTCACAAATAAAGAAAAATCATCCAAATCGTGCTGTATGAAAGTGTTTCGTTTTTACTTTTTGTTTCTTTTTTGTTTTGTTTTTTTTTCCCTTATACCACCAACAAAATACGTGGTAATTTAGTGTACCTGTTGGAGCTTTCACAGTCGGTCGGTCGGTCGTTTTTTTGTTTTTTTTTTCATCGGATTTTGTTATAAATGAAAAAGTATGTAGAAATGCATTGTTAGGGAAATGCCGCTGATTTGTAATGGTTCAAGAATGAAAGCGTTGAATTACGGGTGCTTCCTTTTTTTCAGCATTTAAATTTCATCAAGGGCAACATATCTCGTGATTATCCCCAAGCTGTCATTTCCTGCACGATTCTTCATTAAATTCACGAAAGGATAAATAAATATATTTTTCTAAACGGACTCATTGAATACATAAATTTTTTTTTAAAAATAGTTACAAATTGAAACATTTCAAAACAATCCGATCTGGGGTTAATAATATACTTATGATGTAACTTTTAAGCTAAAGTATTTAGACATCATATATTATTTATTCGATCAGCTATCATGAATCTATCACGCCAGTCATCACGTTCCTGAATCAAGGTCCTTAGGGAGGCATTCTGTGTCATAACATAGCTGGTCAATGTAGGTGATTGTTGGATGACCTACCTGTAATTGCTCCACGGTAGGAAATAGTAAAATTGATATTTTTTTTTTAATTGCTGCGCGAAAATAGTCGGAGTGAGTATCTTGCTAGCCATTGCTATTGGTACCAAACATGGATTATTATTGATAGTCACTAATATTGGTACTGTACATGCCTCGTTGATTCGGCACGCCATAGTGTACATAAATATAAAAAATGGGTTTAAATAGATTTGATTTTGAAATCAGTCGCTCAGTTGTTACGTAAAACTGTGCTTCCCGAGACACAAGAAAAGCTTATTCGATTATTACTTTTTTTGTTTCCGAATTGCCTTCTTCACTAATTGCCACAGACTGTTAGTGAGTAGATTCAATTAAAAGCTACTGGAAATAAGACGAATCAAACATTATTACTACAAAGAAAAGACTCCAAAAATAATCCTTCGTTATTACAGATGTTTTGTAAAACCTAATAAATTAAAATAAATATAGACTTTGCTGCAGTATTTATCACGTATCACTAGATTTATAAATGGCAAGGGAATGATTCGTTTCATGTCGATTTACAACTAACCTTTTTCGCCCCTTATGTAATAACTTTCTTAGATGGATTTTTCATTAATTTTGTAGTATAACATATTACATTTTCTTTTAAACTGAAATTCTGCATACTTTTTCAGATACATTTTACAAGGAAAAAATGTACTCATAAAACATTGAATTTATCACCAATATATTTGTTATGAATAATAATAAAATAGACAGAAATATTAAATTAATTTTACTCGACAATGACATTATTAAAATAATTTCATTGCATACACAGAATCTAAACCAGCAGAAAACCGGCACTAGGCGTGAAAAACACTATCAAATCTGATTCACAAATGAATACCTGTAATGTAAAGCGTTTTATTTTTTTAATTACCTATGTTTTTTGTTGTCCCGTACTTGATCACTAAGCAAGCATTTTGCTTCGAAAAATCACTTCAGAATCCTTCAGAAACAAGAATAAGTATCACTCAATGATATATCATATTCACTTAATATTCACAAATGATACCAATGATGGCAATTCATTCAAATGGAGCACTGAATTTAAATACCAAAACATGTCAAATATCTCATGACAGACACTTAGCACATTTTATTTTCTGGTAATTTTTCATGAGTATCATTTTTTAGTTTAGTCCTTTATTACTTTCTGAAATTAACATTGGTTAACAGATATAGACTACAAGCAGTTTTCTAATATACCAAGTACTAGTTGTTTCCACTTAATTCTTTAATTAACCCACATAAAATGAGAGCCCGTATTTTTTATGATCGAGCATTTAGTAGACATACATCTATTCACAGTTGTTTTTATCTGTTTTTTACAATAGCACGGAATAAATAATATAAGGAAATATGATATAATTTGATTAATTGATTCGTTTATCTTCTACGACCTATCAACCTTTTGCAGGTTATTTAAAGCCAGCAAATATTTCCAGATTGTAAGATTGTTTTTAAATAATAATAAGTTTAATGATTTGACATGATGTAAAATAATATGAAAGCAATTTATTTTATTTTGTTCGTTGCATTGTTAAATAATGAACTATTATAAGTCTGATTGATTTTGTCATAAATATGTTTATGATTACCGAAGAATCGAGAAAAAATTGATTGTCAATAATGCAGGATTTAGCACTAACTTTAGAGATAATGTTTCGTACACTTCGTTTACGAAAAATATCGAATTTATTGAATTTAATTACATGATATTAACTTTAAGTAATAACTTTCTTAAATGGATTTTTCATTAAATTTGCAGTACAACATATTACATTTTCTTTTAAACTGAAATTCTGCATACTTTTTCAAATACATTTTACAAGGAATAAATGTACTCATAAAACATTGAATTTATCACCATAGACAGAAATATTAAATTAATTTTATTCGACAATGACATTATTAAATAAATTTCATTGCATAAACAGAATCTAAGGGAGAGTTTTCGTAAGAAAAATCAGTTTAAAATTAAACATAACAGACTATTATTAAAATTGACTTTTGTAACATTTGATTTAAGATTTTGTAACATTTGTAAGAAGAAAGACTCGAAAAAAGGGTTATATTTTAGATCAGCTAAAATGAAAATGTTACACTATGATACATTACCGTATAAGAAGTAATAAAAATTCAACATACCCTTTTTACGTGTTACAATCAGAAATACAGATTATGCAAAAACTAAATAGATAAAACTAATCATTTGTGTATTTGCTTTTATGAATAAAACTTTCATAGGGGATAATTTTAAACTAACTTTAATTAAAAAATGTTAAATTAACTTTCAATTAACAAGAACAAGTTTCTTAAATTACTTTTTACATATTTACTAAGGAAATAAAAATGAATAAATCGTATATTTACTCAATAAGTTAACGTTATACCAAGTACAAAAGCAAAAAAAATTAAGCAGTCAACAACAGCGAAATCCCGCAAACCAATAACAAAACTAATATCTGTCAATCCCGGTGGACTCGAAACTTTCGAAATAGGCTACGAATTCTGGCCCTTCGATACACCATGAGTTTATTTGAAGTAAAGAACGTCATGATAAAATATATAGAAAAATCGAGTTCTGAGAAAGGAATACATATCAAAATATTTTTAAAAAAATAACGAAATGTTACATCGCAAGTACAATTATTTATTTTTAAAGAAAAAAAAATGAGGCTACTTACTAAAACTATATCTATTTTTTTTCAAGCCTCCGAAAAATTAAAACCACTTGTTTGACAACAGATTTTATTTTCTGTTTTTGCATTTAGCTCTGTTAAAATAATGCGTTTGTGCCCAAAATGGGTGACTTTAAATATTGTTTTAACCGGCGAAGTTACGATTAATGAATAACGATGTTAATATTATGTTTGTAAGAATTCCTCCTTAGTGCTGAGTAACTTAGCATGTTATATGTATTTTGTTTATTTAAAACACATATACTTGTGTATGCATTTCAATAAACATTAAGGAATGATTTCTTTTAAGTTTTTATTTTTTAAATATTAAAATAATCCTTCCTAGGTTAAATGATTTTTTTTACGTTGTTCATTTTTATAATTATTATTATTTACTTTTTATAACGTTTTTATTTTACAATTAAAGTAGAATAGTGCTTTTGATTTTTTACAAATATCTTTGAGATGTTAGAGTAAAAGTTTCTTTTTTTAATGTAGTTTTAGTTAGTAAAATGTATTTTATGAAATTATTACCGGTTAATTGCCATGTTAACCGAGCGGCGAGAGTTTTAGTTTTATGACCAATATATAGAATACAGTTTTAGTGATAATAGCAGTAATGGTGTTGAAAATACAATTTCCTGATGATCCAGAAAACTCGTAGACTGCATAGTTTAGAATCTGGATTTCACCATCGTTGACTTGTTGGTGAAAATGAAGTCAAATTTATTTCTTATAATTCTTAAAATATACAATTATTCAACAGGTAATGTACATTATGAATAAAGACAAAAGAAAAGCTAATCTTATCCGACGCGTTTCGTCCTCTGGTGAACATTATCAAGTCCCTTAGAAGACGAAACGAAACGCGTCGGCTAAGATAAATTTTCTTTTTGGCATTCATATTTGTCCTTTTACAAATATACCCTATTTAAAATTATTCACAATGTATATTGTTATTCATAACGCATTCATATTTTAGATAGTTACTATATATTTGGTTACACTAGAATAGGTGCAGTATAATTGTTTAATCCTTATTACTGGCTCTATTGTTGTAATTATTACTTCAAGTTTATTGCAAATAGTCGATCAATAATACTCTTTCGAAAGTACGAGGTGGAAACATATTTGGAGATATATTTGTAATCTCAAGCCACCAATTAAAATATTTCTAAGAAATCCGTAACATGTGTGCAAACACATACAACGCCATAAATATACATAGACATACATACATATATATATATATATATATATATATATATATATGTATGATATATGTATTTTTCCTCAGTTTCTTCTTTAAATAATTTTATAATATTTTAAACTTAATACAGGATAAATTTAAAACTTAAAATAGGTTATTTTTTTTTCAATTTTATAGTAAAATTTCGTATTAATCAGTTAGAAAGATTTCTATTTTAGTCTAACGCTAACATTAAGGAATTAATAATTATAACCAATTTTTTAATGTTCATATATTTGCAATTTGATTGATCATTGTAGACCTCGATAGGGGAAACGTTGTTATATAATAACAACTTTTCCCCTACCGCGGGGTGTTTGGTTGATTTGAACATTTTAAAAATCTTTATTCTACATTCAACGCCATCACTTGATAAGACACCAGAAGTATTGAAACAAAATCACTATTTTTCTAGTGATTTTATTACATGCTTATGAATTACACAAATATCTATATATATATATATATATATATATATATATATATATATATATATATATATATGAGATTTGAGAAACAGCCGATGTTTTTATATATAGTGCTCAATATTAAAAATAGTAAAATAATATTAAAATAATAATAAAATTAATAATATATGAAAAGATTAATTAACATGGGGATACATTTTTTTTCCTCATTATGCGATGGATTTTTTCACCTCATTGTCATATCAACTTTGTGCTGATAGGTTCAAATTTAGAAGCTTCCTATTTAACACTTCATTTCAGTTTGCTTGTCAGTCTGTCTCTATCTTTCTCTCCTTATATATATATATATATATATATATATATATATATATATATATATATATATATATTCTTTTTCTTTATATATATATATATATATATATATATTCCTTTTCTTTTATATATATATATATATTCCTTTTCTTTTATATATATATATGTATATATATATATATTCCTTTTCTTTTATATATATATATATTCTTTTTCTTTTATATATATATATATATATATATATATATATATATATATTCCTTTTCTTTTATATATATATATGTATATATATATATATATATATATTCCTTTTCTTTTATATATATATATATATATATATATATACCTTTTCTTGCGTAAGTGCTCGATTTAAATTTTTCTAAAGAATCTCTTTATAGATATTAAAACAATGATATTTTATATGACTTCAGCTGTTCGTGTGACAATTTATGCATATATATATATATATATATATATATATATATATATATATATATATATATATATATATATATGGCAATGGTAAAGTCCCTTAGAGGACAAAACGCGTCGGCTAAGTATAGCTTTTCCTCTTTTTTCTTCTTTTTTTCATTCATATACATACACATATATATATATATATATATACATATATATATACACATATATGTGTGTGTGTGTGTGTGTGTGTACAGGCTACGAACGAATTATTCCACTCCTCTGCTTGTACGCATGTTGTCTTAAACGCCGAACCAACTCTCAAGTATCCACTTGTGTACTCAGAAGGTTTTATCAGTGCAAACTCGAAAATTTGGCACTGATAACTCGACAGACGAACAGCGCGATAAATGCTGGCCTTTTTGACAAGTTCTATGTCAGAGGCCAACGCCAAAGATCACGTAGTCTGGGCCTAACGTCTGTTCCGATGACAGATGAATATATTCAAGACACTAAATACCATCGATCTCTCTTCTGCGAGAAGTTCCTTTGTTTGAAAAGATGAAAGATATTTTTTCAGCGGAAGTTGAGGAAAGAATTAGATTCTTTTCTATCTACTGACTGAAAATGAAATATTAGGTTTGTGCAAAATTTCGCAGCGATTTATTTTTTTTACTTGAGGCGAAATACACATTTGAAAAACCCTTTTTTTGCTATAAATATTTTTTGCTCAGAAATAAATCGAGGGAAGAGTGTTAGTGAGAATTTGTAGAGCCGTGTTCGATTTCGGCTGAGTCCGCGGAGATCGCATTCGCACCTTTTGGGAAGCAGTATAAATCCATCCCTTCTCCCGCTACAAGCCCTAATCGGTTATGGAACACTCACAATATATGAAGGTTTTCGCTGAAATGTTCTGTGCGGGATCATCATTAGTTAACTCTTAAAAAAGAAGGAATGTTTAAGAATCCTTACTTATATTAATCTTGGTCATTTCCTATAATCTAATTAAGACTAGGCTAATATGAGCAACTTCTTGTGCTGAAATGAATTGAAAGTAACTCTCACAAAGTCGATTCGATTCTCTTCCAGATGCTCCATAATACTGACCTTGAGCCATAATAATTGATTATTTTGTTTTTACGGCTTAACTGTTTGCGGGTTGTTTAATGCCGAAACATATTTCGGATTGCAAGAAATTGCTTACAGTAGCTGATATTCGCAAGTCGCACCCCATCCAATTACTGAGCGAGCTCGGTACTGCTTAACCACGACGAACGAATGAGAACCGGTCTTTTCAAAGGAATTTGACCGTAGCACTATCGTAAACTGAACCAATGGTAACTTAATATATATCAGCCGCCTTTTTATTATTCAGATAAGTAGAAAATAATAGAATGAGCAGATAAATTCACAGTTAAGAACAACATGAGATACGTAAATAGATAAATGAGAACAGGCTGAATGGATAGATAGCACGCAATATATATATATATATATATATATATATATATTGAAGAAAACTAAAATGCCAGTAGTCTGAAAGACGTTGCTTATTTTAACCTGTGTAGGATATATGCATACTCAGGTTTATTAGATATTTTCAAATCCTTCTATCATCTCCGCACGTAATAACACACAGTGTAACTGATTTGTAGATGTTTATGTAGTAGACACACCTGAGAAAATACCAGAATGAAATGTGTACTCGATATCGCGCCACATTTCTAAGGTGCAAGGTGCAAGGTTTGCATGATGTCACCTGTCAGCCGCCGAGAGAAGTATCACGTTACATCAAATCTTTAATCGTGTCGCAACCATGGGAAATATTTGTATTACTGTGCATTATATAAACCCTTTCTTGAAAGGAATGTGGGTAGTCTCTCAGACATCGTGGTCGATAATATAAGATTCATCTTTTGGACGAAGTCTCTACGAGGCCGCGCGCACGCGCGCGCACACACACACACACACACACACACACACACACACACACACACTCACTGTAATGTTTAATCTGAGATATTCAAGTCTTGTGTTATCATTGGATTGCAGCTCTATTCCATTAGTTATGCAAGATGCATAATATTCTAAAGTACGTAGGTGACATACAACAGCAAGAGAACTGTCCTTATTTTGTTCATTTATACAACGTATCGAACTGTGCGACGTATACGCGTTCTGAACGCTTACTTCAATGTTGGCAACAATGCTCAAATAAACATTCCTACACCGGGAGACCAAGTCCTAGACGGCCAAATTATACAGATGATCGCCAAATGTCTACGTACTGTAATGTAAGGAGACACAGTCCTCATGTATTCTGTAATAAAGACAAAAGCAAATATGACACCAGGGATTTCAACTTGGTATTTGTAGAAATGTTTTTTTTACAGTTTGTTAACCATTTGTGGGTTATATAAAACCGAAATTGGTTGCTTAGAGTATCCGATGTTCCCAAACGTTTCCACGTCTAAGTACAGATCGGGTTCGACGTCACTTATTTTTGGTTTATCGAATGAGAACCGGTGTTTTCAACCTGACTTACCGTAAGTATTGTCAACATTATTTAGAAATATGTAGTATTCATTTATGGGGGCATATTTTGCCTTCAATCGTTGTATTTGTGTGAGTGTGAGTCTGAGCCGAGAAGCGATAGTTTCCACAGGCTATTCGTCCTCGACACACTGATAGCTATTCCAAGCATTATGTTGTGGGATGTCATAAGTTACACCACCCACTTGACCTTTGGTGTTTTTGCAAGTCAAACATTGAACATTGTTCAATTAGTTCCACTGCCATTCCTATAATGGAATGGTTATATTCACGTCTACTAATGCCAACCCAACTCAACATTCGCTGCAACAAGTTAGACAACATCCCTGTCCAGTTTAGTTGCCAAACATGTTTCCAACTTAATATATAAGCAACATGATGGAACGACGCTTACATAATCTAGTCAGCTCACCTATGACTCAATTGCAATTATAATAACATATCACACAATGATCTTTGGCGAACAGTGTTGATTTCTCTGTCTATACTGGCTGTATCTAGAAATATTTTATCTCCGAATATTCAGAACTATTCCTGCGGAAACTATTGGACCATTTCCAATCTATATGTATATATGTATTTCGATGGCGGGTTGCAGTTGGAATGGTAGAGTATTGTTGTATCAACCAAAATCTGACGGTAATTAGGAGCGCCATTGATTTGTCTTAAATGTTTTCCTATGGCACTTTGCCCGAAGACGTGAAAGGTCAATCTTCTCGGAAGAAATGTTGTAGCATGACCAATATATGTTGATGTTTTTATTTCATAGACAGAGAAATATTCTCGCTATTGACATAAAACACTTCTATTTCAGAAAGTGTTTCTTTTGTAGAGAATTGTCTTTAGTAACCAGCAGGTTGGTAGTTTTGAATCCTTTCTTTAATGATTCTTAGTGGATCCATTAAATATTTTTTTATTGTTTGACTTATGTAATTGGAGATTAAAGAGTTTATTAGCATAGAATGTAAGCTTTTAAAGGTTTCAAAAGGTTTCATATATATATATATACACATATATATATATATATATATATATATATATATATATATATATATCTTAAGAAAGAGTAAGAACAGATGGAGTTAGGATCCACAGTACTTAGCATTTACTTTTTAAAAAGTCCTCAATACAAACCTAGAAAAAAATATAATCTAAATATTATACATGCATATATATATATATATATATATATATATATATATATATATATATATATATATATATATATATATAGTTGGGGAATCTATGACAAACAGGAAAAAAGTTTCGTGTGACGGGTTTCGTTCTTTAGGATTTCGTAGAACCAAAGCGATGTTTATGCTGATGCGACTAAACATCCGCCCGAAGGAAAAGGTACGTTAAATATTTTCAATTCATTCTTCTTAATGTTTTGGGCATACAGTCTGACCGATGTCGTTTAGTTTCTTTTTCTCTTTGTTTGTTTTCATCGCTTTTGTCATGAAATATCTCATTGTGAAAGATGAAATGTTGTAAGAACCTGTATACGTATTTACTGTGGATGAGCGACACGTCTTCCAGGCAGATTTGTGTTTTTTCAGATCTCACTGTGTTCAACTGTGATTTATACACTACTCAGCGTATCTTAGTTACAGTTTCTGGGAGAGAGCGCATTATCTAGCATGATCAACACTTTGAACACAGCCAGTATGATGAAACTCTCGGCAATGACGACTTGCGACGTAGTGCTAGCATAACCGTAGACACCAACCAAATAGTTCCGTCTAGCCATTTTTACTCACAAGGCTTGGGTCAAACCATCGTAGCGTTTTCAGGCAACTTTCCAAAGATGCCGCACGTTGGTATCGCCTTCCTACGCCGATAACATAAAAAAGCTACCTTCCTAACAAATCGAAAATGATGAGATTCGAATCCGGTACTAATGGTCGAAAACAAACGTGCTAATTATATTAACCACATGTCCATTATATATATATATATATATATATATATATATATATATATATATATATATATATACACACACACACACACACACACACACACACACACACACATATATATATATATATATATATATATATATATATATATATATATATATATATATATATGTTGATAACACCAATATACTGCATCACAAAATTAATAAAGAAAAACTTTATATTCTCGTGGCCCGCTATATCAAAATCAACCGACCAACACTCAACAAAAAGTATTACGAGTATAGCACCAACGTATTGAAGCGCATATAACAAACATTTTACGCCATTTTCCATTTCTATCAATTTCCGGTCAACTCACTCTTATTAAAACATTTTTTTCGCAAAAATGCTATAGCTACAACGGATAAATTTTAAATTTAAAAATAATTACAGATCGCGTTCGGGCGTGTGTTTTTTTAAATCACCATCATAACGTAATGGATATTTTATTGCAGTTACCATAAGTTTGTCTTTGTAATTTACCCCTGAAGATGATATTGGAAAAGATTGAAAGTTCTTGGGTTAGAAAAAGCTACCGAGCCCTCCTTGATGACTTTCATCTTAACATCAAGAAACTGATTAGAGAACTGTAATAATAGATACAATATGTCTATATTATTCAATGAAACATGTTTGAATCAAAATATGCTCCCGATATATATATATATATATATATATATATATATATATATATATATATATATATATATATATATCGAAGAGAGTGAGGATGTTAGTGAGTTGAGAAAGGCGGCTAATGAAAGTGTTATTAATGAAAATGATGTATAAATTATTTCTGGAATATTTTTACAGCAGGGTTGAATCATACTTTCTGAGTAATGTTGCCTTTAGACATATAGGTTATCGGTTTGTAGATGCGGATAAAATATCTTTTGTTTTATGACGATGAATAACGTACAAGACATGAATAATGTGACTCTGTCAGTGAGACGTATTTCGTACAAAGTATCCTGATACGTAAACTGAATACAAATTCAGTTGAAAGTAAAACGTTAGAAAATTTATTCGATTACTTAACAAAATATCTTTAAATGCATTAACTCATATATTGCATTATATTATAGACAGTCCTATAAAAAATTGCATACGGCAAAATCATTTCTATGACCTAACTTAAATCAAACAAAACAGAAATCTTTCCTTCTAAAAATAGCTTTTTAAGAAGAGAATATACAGTACGTATTTTTTTTTAATATTAAATCTTTTAAAAATTCTTTAATTTCAAGCAATCCTAGCTACAATTGTATTTACTGCAGCATTCGTAGTAACCATTGTTGAGGTACGACATTTATCTGTGAGAAATTATTCGATCTGAGAAAAACGAATTTTATGGAATTATCAAGTCAAAATATTGTTTAATTAGATTTCGTTTTACAACTGTACCGAATTAAACAAGTCAAAATAACAGTAAGTTGCTGAATTTATTATTAGTATAATTATTACATGCATTAGGAAATTATTCAAATATTTCTCAAATCACCAGTTGTAGTTATCTAAATCTTGAATCGATAATTCATTTGAAGTTATGATAATCAGAAGAAGAATACATCTTTTCCTGAAAATATTGTTTCGGTAGAAATATTATCATGGTGAGAGGACTTCTATTGCAAGTTATTTTCTTTGTCCAGAGGATGTGTATACGGTTTGTATATAAAAATATATATAAGATAAATATTAATTGTGCTTTATTTTAACCTCTTTACTACAAGGTGATTGATAAGTAACTCCCTATTACGATGGACTCTCCCGTCTTGTGAAAATTATAGTTAAACAGGGATCAAAATAGGGAGTTACTTTTCAATCACCTTGTATATAAGCAAAATTTGAATACATCAAGTATAATCAACGAGAAATGCTTTCAAAATTGGGCGAATTTCTTTTTCTAAGCATACAAAGGTATGTTCGTCGGAATTATTTTCAACTTTTACGAATTATTAAAAAAAAATGATTTGAAGGAAAAGCGCGCATGCGCATTTTACCGACTTCCTGTACTTCCTGTCTTGAGAATGAATTGATTTCGGATTCGATTATATCCTCGTTTTTGTTGACGCATCGTAGAGAAAAAGCGAAACAAAAATGGAAGTGTTTTTAAGCAACATTAATTGTTCTTCAATGGACCAAGAAAGATTTATAGCTTTTGTTGAGAAACGTTATCCGTTTTGGATTTTCGCTTTTAGTTTATGTAGAATGTTCTTTTATTCTGATGTTCTATTGCGTTATATTTTTCCTATAGAAGAGATTGTTATTTTATTTTATTGTTTAATTTTTTTCTTTTTCTCCTTTTATTTACGTCTTTCCCTCCATTCTTTATTAATATTTCTTTTCATCTTTTTCTCAGAAACTGCTTTCTCTTTCTCTCTTTTCTTCGAACAGACTGTTTTCTTTTTCTCTCTTTTTTCTTTTCTGCATTTATCTCTCTTCTATTCTCGGACTCTATTTGCTTCTTCTCTCTCTTCTTTTCTAAAATTCTATTCTCTCTTTCTCTCTTCTTTTCTAAGATTCTGTTCTCTCTTTCTCTCTTCATTTCTAAGATTCTATTCTCTCTCTCTCCTTTTCTACGAATCTATTCTCTCTTTCTCTCTCTTCTTTTCTGGGATTCTGTTCTCTCACTCTTTCTGTCTCCTTTTCTAAGATTCTATTCTCTTTTTTTTTCGATGGTTCTATTCTCCATCGTTTTCTCTCTCTCCTTTTCTAAGATTCTATTCTCTCTTTCTCCCTCCTTTTCTAAGATTCTATTCTCTCTCTTCTTTTCTAAGATTATTCTCTTTTCTTTTTTAATATTCTCTTCTCTTTTTCTCTCTCTCTTTTTCTTAGATTCTAATCTCTTTTTCTCTCTCTCTCCTTTTCTCACACTTCATTCACTCCTCCTGTCTCCTTTTCTCACACTCCATTCGCTCCTTCCCTCTTCTTTTATGATACTTCATTCACACTTTCTTCATTCCCTCCATACACTCCTTCTCTCTTCCTTTCTAACATTCCATTCACTCTTTCTCGTTTTCTCACACTCCATTCGTTCCTTCTCTCTTCTTTCCTTAGATTCTATTCGCTCTTTTTCTCTCTTCTTTCTCACACTCTATTCGCTCTTTCCTTTGTTTCTCTATTTTCTCTCTCTCACAATCAGCTCTGTTATTATTTCACGTTTCTCATGCGTCGGTTGAATCTCTTAGTTACACTTTCTTTCTGTTTATTGATTTCTTTTTGCTATCTCTCCTCGGTTCTTTCTTTATTTCTCTATTTCCTATTTTCTTTCTTTTTATAGTTCTTCCTCTTTATTGTCTTTGTTTATGCATTTATTTCACTGCATCCTTATTTCTTTCTCATTATCCTTTTTCCATGGTTTCTTTTCTTTTATCTTTCTTTTCTATATTTCTTATTTTTCTTTCTTACATTTTTCTTTTTTCAATCGTTTTTTTCTTTTCATTGTTCTTCCTTTTTCTATATTTCTTGCTGTTTTCCTTTCTTTCTATCCATTGCTCTTTCTTTCCTTTTTTCCTTTTTTTTCTATATTCGTTGCGTTTTTCTTTCTTTCTATCCATCAGGCTCTTTCTTGCTTTTCCTTTCCATTCTTGCTTCCTTCATTTATGCATTTACTTACTTTTCCTTTCTTTATTCTGTGTTTTCTTTGTTGCTTTTTTGTTTTTTCGTTTATTTCTTATTTCTTTCGTTTTCTTTGTCTTTGTTTTCACTAGTTTCACTATTTCTTTTTCTTTACTTCTCTCATTTTTTTTCTATACTCATTCATTCATAATATGTTCACTTCTTTTATTAATTCATTACTTCTTTGTTTCTTTTTTCTTCCTTCCTTCTTTCCTTTCTTTCTTTTTCCTTCCTTCCTTCCTTCCTTCCTTCCTTCCTTTCTTTCTTTCTTTCTTTCTTTCTTACCACTTCTCATGCTTATTCTATTTCCGTAATCCTCAAATTTTAATCTTGTAAATTTTGTTTCTGTCTGCTTCATATTTTTCTTTTATTATTTCCCTCGGGCGTTCTGTATTTTTTTCTGTTCCTAAAGATATATTTTCTTACTTTCTTTTAAAATTGTATTCGTTGTTTTTCTTCGTTGAATTCAGTCATGCGGTTTCATGATATTATTCATAATATTGACTGGATTTTCTTTCATTATTCTTTCCTGTTTACTTTCTGTTTCATTGTTTCATTCTTTTTTTATTAAATTTCATTTGTTTCGCTTTTCATTTTTCTGTTTAAAAAGTTATTTTTTTGTTTTCTTTTTTGGGGTTTCTTTTTTGACAGTTCTCTTTTAGGAGTTGCGGGTTCATTAATTTCAATCCACTTTTTTCTGGTTTTCTTTTACGCATTTATTTATGTAGACACTTTTTTCATATTTTTCCATTATCTCTTTGGAAGTGCTTGGTTGTGTTTTACAAAACCGGATCGTCAAACCAAGTTGGAATTCCTTTGAAGACTAACCAATTATATTACGTTTACACTCATGAGTGATTAGGAGAGCGAAGATTTACGAGCGCATTCCGCGTTTGTTGGAAGCCCTCCTCCTATAGCTAGCTATACTCACGACGGAGAGGCATGTCTTTTCGAATTGGCTAGAAGACATCTGACAGGCGGCGGGAAATAGATCTGATAGGTTGACCTATTGTCCAGTTCACATTCCCCCCACCGGTCTTTTGAACAGGAAGAAAGGTTTATCTCTTATTTCGTGATTAGTATTGAGCTTCCGGTTCCATCTTTTTCATTCTTTCATTTTCAGTAGTCCGTTGTCACTTAGCGACGTTATTGGGGTGAATTGATTCAAAAAAGAGATCCCGTCTTGCGAGACCATTTCTTTTCTTCTACTCTTGTTGGGAACATGATAAATAAAACTTTGCTATAAACGCATATCAGATTCTGGACGAATACTTGTGATCAGCACTCACCAAGACTGCCGCAGCCTAAGAACAACATTGACAAACTCTACATCTACAACACAGACCAGACATTAAAAAAAAAACAGTTTTAAAACGTTTATAAGCGGTTCCATTTGGAGGATATTGAAAAATACATACTTTCATTATTCAAAATTCATTGGTTGGTTGGTTGACTTTGTTTAGTAGCATATCATCACCTTTCGGGGTTATTTAATACCGAAATCTAAATATTTTGTACATAAGTTTATTTATTTTTTGAGATATTAAAGGTTTCAGTGATGTAATACTTACTAATTAACACATAACTGGAGAAAGGAGGTGAGGTCATACCTTTTCCAGGTGAGGTCATACCTTTTCCAGGGGCATTTGCTTGTAAATGAATATAACGGATTCAACGGGAATTGAAACTAGATTCTCCGATTAACAATTCCGAGCCATTATCCAAACTTACAGTGCCTAATACTCCCCAAGCGGTCATCCATTTCGATACTGACCAGGTTCCACCTTGCTTAACTTCTTTGGTCTTACGGGAATATGGCCGTAACAAAATTCATTGGGTTTGGTATGTAGCAGGATGAATCGATAACTTCATAGCCTGATACGTTGTTCATTTATAATCATCAAGTGGCAACGCTGATGGAAACGATCGAGTATGTGATGCTGCTGTTTGTATATCTAATCTAGGATATGGCAAATTACAGAAAAACGGATATCTCTATGGCTCATTGTAGTCATTTGTCTCTTTCCTAGGGTTTTATTCTCCTACAGTAAGGTTTAAAATGTTCAGCAGGCATAGATCTACATCTTGCTCTCTTTGTCCGCATTCGTCTTTCCCATTCATCTGGGTTCTAACGAAAGCGAGTACCTCACTCATGCATTTGAGATTCTTCACTGGCAGCAGCATCTCATTATTATTTCATCAAAGTTTGTACAGGAGATGGTCACTGCCAGTGTGTCTATTCACATGCCAGGAAGGACTGATGGACCTCGATAGTTCACAACTGCTTGACTTGGACAAGCTCATCTGCTTATAAACAAATACAGTATCTTTTTTTGTTTCATTTTTTTCACCCCAAACAAGGCAACAATGCCACTAAGACGCAGGTGGTTACAGTAAAAGAAAGTGAAAGAGGCTGTGAAGACTGAGGGTGAAGGAGATTGAGGAACGAGCAAAGAAGGAACAGAGTTCAAGAAGACAGAAGATGGCGATTGACGTGGGATTAAACTTTGTGAAGATTGTAATTATCAGGGAAGACATAAATCGGGAGGGAGTTTCACAGGTGGGAAGAGCGAGAAAATAAACTGGTTAGAGTAGAATTGGCGGCTACATCTAATTATTCCAACAGTAAAACGGTGAGACCAATTTACCTATCTAGTAGCACGCTTAAATTTATGTAGTCTGGTCACCAGGGAAAAAAGCTCGTCCGGGCAGTTGGCATGAACATATTTATAGAACAGTGAGAGAGAAGTTACGTCACATCGGCGAGAAATGACGAGAAACGAAATTCCTGCTTTCTCTGGATTTTGTGAAGGATCTTGAGATGCACAGTAGAAGCACCAGACCAGATATGGCAACAGTATTAAATACACAGATAAATGATAGATGTATAAATGTACAAGATGGATTCTGGTAAGAACAATTATTTTGCCTGATACAGTGAACCAACTTTCCTTGCGGCGGTATATTTCTTAATTATTTCCTTTATATTTTTTCTTATCTCACACAATTAACGCTGTATTCTTTTACATAGTGACTTTATTCATTATTTATTAACGATGGAAAATTTAAGGTTCCGTATTCGAGGAACATGTCTAGTTTCGTTCCGATCATAATCGTTGTTAAAACGAACAACAAAACCATGTTAAATAGTTTCAAAATACAAATGAGGGATGCGTTCGTATCTTCAAAAGCCAACCGCCAGTCGGCCAAGTAAACGGAAAATCTAATGTCAATAAAAAAAAAACATTGAAAAAGAGAAAATAAAAACAATAAAACAAAGTCTCTAAATCTGAATTATTTCTTTAGTTTGTTTTATTTTTTTTTCATGTTCAAATATAAGCGAAAAGCAAAGCAAGTGATGTAGTTAATATGTCTGGACAATATTTACAAGTTCAATGAATGGCAACTTTGGTGGTCAGATGATAATATCGGACAACGATAATCGATTTTTCAATGCAACCTTTTTTTTATTTTGCTTCTTTAGATAAGTTTGCTATTTTCTTATTTGTAAATGGTTGTACGTTGTTTTTTGTTCTATGACAATTTTCATTTTATTTTTGCAATTCTTATTTTTTTACTAAAATAAAGAATGGATAAAAAAAAAAACTTTGAAAGTAACGCGCCTTTTCTGTTTAGTACGCAATGGTAAAAAAGGCAATCTCTTCAAGTTTGCATTAATTTAAAAAAAACAAAACGCGTTCCTCAATAGTCGAAATACACTGGCTCTAGAATACACGAAAGGAAATCGATAATTTGGTAGCCTCACACGCAGATATTTGCGGAATCTTTATATTAAAATATTATATTATAATAGTAATGTGATTACTATTCAAAATACATAGAATTAAACGTATCGACAGATGAAGATATGTGGAAAAAAATCTTTTCTATTGAAAAGTACATTTTATCATTAATAAGTTTATCTATACAAGTGGACTATCGTAAATCACTCTCTCATCATCATATATATATATATATATATATATATATATATATATATATATATATATATATATATATACATATATATATATTAAGATATTTTTATTATGACATATCGCTACACAAAAAAACTTTCATGTTTCGGAACTATAATCGTTCCTCTTCGGACAATGGTAGATAACAAATGATAAAAATGATTTATTTGGGAAATTTGAAAACAAATCGTTACCTCTTGAAATTTAAAAACAAAGTTTTAAGCTTAATGTCAAAATTAAAAATATTCTTGTGGGTATGCCCGGATTAACCAATTAATAGTCAGATCTAAGTTAAAATAGAAAATAAAAAATAAGGTTAGAGGCTGTAGGGAAGTGGGTTATTAATTCATGTCTTGGTAAAATGATACTCTAGACATGTCAGCGGCGAACATATTGTAGCGAAATCCAGAGTTCAGATTTGGTGAAGTAGACATAGAGTAAACTTGAACCAAAAAAATTTTAAGAATTTTCCAATTTTCTTAGACTACGGAAACTTCTTAAAGGGGCCGAATAGGTAAAGTTAAATGATTTTTTTTTAATCAACTTTTATGTAAGGTGCTAATTATATTGAATGGGCAGTAAAACAAGGTAATATTAAAGTTGAAAAAATCAAATAAAAATTGTGTGGACCATTATATATTTATAAAATGATGCCTACGTAATTGTAATGCGTAAAATATTTAGCAAAAATTCATTTAACTATATTTTAATGTAAATTTTATACAATGCCTACATAAAACTATTAATTCATTTCCTTGGTTTAGCAGAATTTTATTTTTAGGAAACTTTATAATATGCAATTTTTTCTTGTAAACACAGGGGACACGGGTCATATAAGGATTTACGGATATATATTTTGAGTTTATACGTTATTATTCTACGGCTGCAACTTATTTGTGTAAATATTCTGTTTTAATTAAACAGTATTAATTACATTTACTGACCTGAAGTTTGGAGAAATTTCGTAGAAAATATGCGATTTCCGACAGGAATGGGCCTGTAACCCATACAGAAACGTCATATAGCCTAACGTGCTGTTAACCTTTCAGCCATAGAGAACTTTCCGGTTAGCAAAGTAACAGAAAAGTAATAAAATATAACATATAAACAGAATATATATATATATATATATATATATATATATATTTAAAGACATTTATATTATGTTTAACGTTCTTTTTATAGATACATGTATTTAAGCAAATGCTCTGTTTTATAATAAACAGTATAAAACAGAGCATTTACTTAAATACATGTATCTATAAAAAGAACGTTAAACATAATATAAATGTCTTTAAATAAATTGTCGGGCTATGTCCAATTCTAAAATATATATATATATATATATATATATATATATATATATATATATATATATATATATATATATATATATATATATATATATATATATATATTCTCTTGGTTTCGCTTCACAAAACAAAGGTCAAGAAAGAGTCTGTTCACGTCGATTGCTGAGAACGCCAACGCAGGACAGACATACATTGTCGCATCAGTTACAGCTGAAAATCCGGCCTACTCTCGATCGTATAGCTTAGCCGTATTTCCTCCTCTGCTTCTTTTCCCTGAGAGCGGCCCGGCAAGTATTTTCAAAGGAACAGGCAGAATGGTTGATGGTGAGACAGCAGGCGCCACAGTTCTCATCTAGGGTGGAATGATCGATTTGACAGGCACCAAAGGATTTTTTTCAAACAATCCTTGAATCGTTTCTTTGGTGCCTATCTGCAGCGATAGACAATGGAGACCTCGCCGTACAGTAAAATATTAGGTGGACGATGATTCTCCATCCTGAAGACGTGTCCAGCACAGCGTAGCATGGCCTCAATGCTGGTGATTTTCGCCATTTCATGGACTTCAATATTCATGAGGAAGTCTCTCCAGGATTGTGCGGAGGCAGCGCTAATGGAACAGTTCGAGGAGTCGAAGGTGGTGCCAGTAAGTGATCCATGCTGCCAAACGATGTTGTCGTCCCCAGGTCAATATCAGACGGCCAATATCCTGACGCGCCGACCTGTGAGATTGGGACAGCGACTTCCAGTGTCATGTTCCACCTGCCATTTTCGAACCTTTCCCATCGCTCACAAGATCTGAAAATGGTTGGTGGACGTTAATGTGTCCATCAGGTCTAGTAGTTTTATTGGGGGGGCGGGGGTTGTCTAGCCACCCTCCTCAAAGTCGAAATCTGTTGGGGTACTAATATAGTCACCGATAATCCGACGATGAAACAGATAATAGCCGTTGCAGGTTTATAATATTACTGTGCGTTGCATTCAGCAACACTGTATGAGCAAGTACCTGCGCAAGTGACATGGAATTCCCTCATGCTGCTCCACAGTGAAACTCTATACCAATGCCTAATAAAAACGTCTAATATCATATCACTTTTTGGTTACTATTTTATAATAATTTACTTTTTTCTATATGATTCGTGTTTATTATTTGAAAAAATTAAAGTTATTTTCCATTCTTGACTAATATTTCCTGTACTTATTCCTTAAGTTACAGGATTTGTGGAAGATGGCTGAAGTGGGGAAAAGGTAGGGTTGGTCTTCCTTAGTTGTCCTAGTCCAAGTTAATCCGACTCGCTACCCATTCATTCATTATAATTTACTCAATCAACACAAGAATGTATCCATCACCTTCAATCCTAAATACACCAAAATACCGCATACTCGGATGGAATCTACAAAACACCCCATGACATAAAAATTCAGATGTACAGGCAAAGGTCAGAGCGTCGGTCCGGACTTGGCATCGAAGGAGGTTGTCCTTAAAGTGTAGGGCTGAGGCGTGTGCCACATACGTCTTGTCCCTCAACCTTTACCACTTGACTAATATATCTTTGATGATCGTCATCCTGTGAGGAAGTAGATGGAATGGAAAAAATATGGCTCTATGAAAACAATAAAATACTTGTTGTAAAATGACGACGGCGCCACTAAGACAAAAAACACATTAAAAATCTGGCAGAAGAGCAAAAGTAACAAAGCAGTCAGTGGTAGTTTTGGTTAACATTCGTTCTAAAATATAACCCTTGTAAATCGCACGAAAACTTACTATTTTAAGATGGTCATCAACGTTTTTTTTTTTGTCTAACACTCATTTTCAGTCTTGTCTTTTTAATGATAAGAATTCAGAGGAATTTCGAGAGACAAGTGATGCATGGCTCGGAAATTACCCCTGATTATGTATACAAATCACTTGAGGATTATTAACACGTTTCATAATGACAGTTTGAAAAGGTGGAAAGTGGGGTTGCTGACTGGACAATTTTCATAGACAGATGAACCACGAAAGATAAACAGACGAGCACTGGGGCACATATTTGGCACCCGTCCATTGAAAGCGAAAAGTAAATAAATCTCAGGTCAGATGTCAATAGAGTAGGATTGTCTAAATTTGGGTGTTGGTGAATTTAAAAAGTGGGAAATCTTGTATGACAATAAAACAAACAATGCTCATAAATCCTTTACGCTTAACATTTAATGGAATATATATATATATATATATATATATATATATATATATATATATATATATATATATATATATATAAGTTTAATTAAAAAACAGTCAACTCTAATTATATTTTATTTCCCCAGGAAAGGGATTTTTCCCTGGTTCCTCAGATCACATTTCCAAACATGCTATATTTATGGAGGCATAGTGGAGTAATGGATAGCTGCTCGGATTCAGGAGTCGGAGAGCCGAATTCACATTCCAGTCAAATCCATTTGGCAAAGGTATGTATCCTCTTCTTATCTCCCCACCCCCAGCTATGAGTAAATAGCAGGAAAGACCGAGTTGGCAACTGGTCTACCGCAGAAAGAAATGGCAACCTACTGCGGGAAAAATCTGCCTCGTCAGTCATGTATAGAAAGATACATAATCGCATGGCACATAACTGGCTGATATTTATGGATAAAAGTGCTGAAAATCGGAAACAGAGTGTGTGTAAATATACAAATGGTCACTGAGGTCAACACCAAACGGCGACAAGATGTTTCATGCTTCAATTAAATCTTCATGCCATGGCTTGAAGATTGCGCTGAAGCATGAATAGACTGCTGCACTTAGTGTTGATCTTACTGCCCACAGTTTATTTAATTACTGGTCTTTTTGTTAGTTATATGAAACAAAAAGGAAAGGAAAGAAATGTAGTAGATTAAAACAGAAAAACATATGTTATAAGTGAGGTTTTATGTTGGTTAATTTCTTTTTTCAGATAGTAAATCTAAAATTTCCCCTTTTTTGTGGAGAACCCTCTATATGCCAAAGACATGCCCTTGTATCTGACAACAGATATCCTATATTTTTATGTACAACTATGAACTATGTAAACTTCGCATATTGTGCATATCTGACATATGTTAGGAAAAGCGTATAATATATATATATATATATATATTTATTATACGCTTTTACTAACATATAAATTTTAGAGATGCAAAATATGCAAAGTTTATATGGTTCATACTTATATAATATATATATATATATTTCAAGACATTTTTATGTTTAACATTATTTTTATAGTTACAAGTATTTTAAGTAAATGGTCTGTTTATTATATACAGTATTACATATCATTTACCGGCCTGAATGTCCGAGAAATTTTAATAGAAAATATTCGTCCTCCGACAGGATACGAACCTGTATCCTAAACCGTCATATAGCCTGACGTGCCTTAACCGATTCGGCCACTGAGAATTGTTCGGTTGGTAAGGTTGAATATATATATATATATATATATATATATATATATATATATATATATATATATATATATATATATATATATATATATATATATATATATATATATATATATATATATATATATATATATATATATATATATGCATGCTTCTCTTCTCAAAGACGCAGGAAAAAAATTTATGGGCTTATAATAAAATATGTTGGAAAAATATTTATATTTTCTTGAAAAATATTAATTTTAGTTCCCACTGCAACAACATCGCTTTTTCTTCATTAGTGCTAATTTGATTTTATACTCTCATTGACTAAATACTATTATTATGGTCATATCGTGTAGAACATAGAAGTTTTGGTCTGGTTACCGAAGGCAAGCGACGTCGAGGTTGATCAGTATTTAGAAAGAACATTTGGGGATAACAAGTGTCGTATGTTTAAATCGGCTCGATGGATGTCATTAAACTATCTATCTCATATGTGAAATCTATAATTTCAAACCTCCTTGCATTGTGCTAAAATACATAATGCAGAAAAAATCCTTACCCCTACCAATGGCACCTTATCAAGGAGAAGAAGAATAGTCGATATAAAAAACAAATTGTGTATCTGGCACGTCTAAAAACCAGTTGTGATCTATACCAAGCTAGTTGTGCATAGATCTTTCCAAACATGATGTCGTGGTAAGATATCGTCTTCCAAGTTGCCATAGCATGGGAGAGTAGGATAATGAACCTAGCATGGAAATGTACCACCAAAGATTTCCACACCAGTAGAAGCCACCTCCCGACCTTCGACACGCGATCAGGAGATCGGATAAGCAGCCCCGACTGATATGTCAGCGACGATTACGTCGGCAGCCTCGAACTGGTGTCTTACATGCAAAGCCGGACAATCTGGGAAGAATCATGTCATGTTAATGTGTAATTTGCCGTAGGCGCAGTTAGGTAAACATGATGATTATATCATCATTGTTGTCACCTAACAGACAAATTTAAATTGCAATTAAAACTAGGTCTTTAGTATCCATATAAATATCTTCTAACATTAATCTTTGATAGTACCAGATTTGTACCATACCTGTCCATTTATATATATATATATATATATATATATATATATATATATATATATATATATATATGTGTGTGTGTGTGTGTGTGTATGTATATTAAAATGGCCAGGTATGACTTTACCAGATTTGCTGATGGCTGCCGTTGATAGACTGTTGTGGAAAAGAGTTAGCGTGGATTCTGCATTTGGATACGCTCTGCGATAACAAAAGTAAAGGTGATATATTAAAATAACCGTACACAAGTATTACTGGAGGCCCGGATCAAAGCGTAGTATCTGTTCGCAGATCGCTCGCTTGGTCGGCCCTCTGGCTGAGAGCTTCACTCTATACTTGCCTGGTGTAGGGATTCGTCCCTGCGCTGGTGGTATCATGGCTACGACTAGCTTGGACCGGCTCCGGCCTGGACCAGCTATGACAAGCCAAGACTAGCTTAGACTTATGTTGGTTAATTTCTATCAGTATATTAGTATATGGTATCAAACTGACAAGTTGCTTTTCAGCTTCTCTTTATATCTTAGACATGGGCGTCCTATATTCCTGTAGCCCTGATCCAGTGGCCCGGTGAAAACACTCGGGTCCCCACGTTAAAAACCGACCTTGTGTCATAACCTGACTCAGTGGGGGGGGGGTCAAGTAACTAATATCTTCTTATTAAAAGCATCAGAAGGGACCTTGCCCTGGAAGTTTGCCATCAACGGACTCCTTCCATATTTAAACTGGCTCAACTTTCGAACTGTCATCCGGGTATGTTGATCGCCTCCGATAATATTATCTCTTCTGCTACTGGAATCCAGCAAGTTGATCAAATTGTCCCGCTACTATTTGCGATGGCTATTGACAGGGTAGCTCGTTCCATCGCTTCTCCTTTCGGTATATGGTATCTTGACGATGCAACGTTGGGAGGATCCATCGAGGCCGTAGCTGCTGACCTCCGGCGAGTTATTCCTGCTTTATCTCTGCTTGGACTTGAGATTAACTCGTCCAAGTCAGAGATAATAAACTTGAATTATAGTGCAGATGATTTCGAGAGTGCCATCCGGGATATCAGACTCATCCTTGAGGATATAAAAATAATACCTAAGGAGGAATTACACATTCTTGGTTCTCAAGTATTTCCAATGGCCATTCGTGAGTGTTTGGATACTAAACATGTCATTCCAACAAGAATGACTGAGAAATTGCAACTAATTGATGCACATCCAGCCCTCTTCCTCTTGAAGAACAGTTTTTCGCTACCGAGTTTCATCTACACTCTCCGAAGTGCCCCTTGCTACATCGAACAGGATTTCTTAAATGAGATAGATATCACAGTTAAGAGATGCGTGGAGCCTCCATCGATGAGTTTGGTTTGCATCTTCTCTCCTGTCATCGTAGTGCCGGCCGCTTTCCACGGCATGCAGCAATTAACGACATCATCAAAAGAGGTTTGAATGCAGCTAGGTTTCCTTCCCAAATCTAACCCGTAGGCATCGACCGTGGTGATGGAAAGCGGCCGGATGGCATTACCATCTTCCCTTTTAAAATGGGTAAGTCGTTGATTTGGGACGCGACCTGTGCGCATACATTTTCGGCCGGCAATTTGATCAGGTCCGCGGTTGAGCCGGGGTCCGTCGCCCGAGACGCAGAGATGAAAAAATAGTTAAATATTCTTCTCTTGCTGATAGATTTTCTTTTACTCCTGTGGCAGTGGAGACTTCAGGGGTTATTGGCACTCGTTCGCTGGCGTTCCTTCGGAGGGTTGGCGCGATTGCGTTTCGAATAAGGAAGGAGCCTCGCAAACGGAGTGGCTTTTGCAGCGTGTCTCACTGGCGATGGTTCGAGGTAATGCTTTCTCCATCATTCCTTAAGATTCTCTAGTGATTTACAAAGGAGTCCACATATGGAGCAAGAGTGAGGATTGTGAGATAAGATCCCTGTTAGATTGGCTGACCTTTTAGATCTTGCTCTCGCTTCTTAAAGATGATTCAGACAATCAGATTGAAAACTGATGAGTCCACTAAAACACGTTTATCTCCATTCTACCCACTCCGAGGCTAAGCGCTCAAGGGTGTTATGTGGTATATTGACAGCTGACAAGTTGCTTTTCAGCTTCTCTTTATATCTTAGACATGGGTGTCCTACATTCCTGTAGCCCTGATCTAACTGGCTATACATTAGGATCTTGGGTATCCTATCATCAGACATATTGAAGACATGACAAATCCACCGTAACTGAGACTGTATGAGAAATGTCTCGATACCTCCAATATTACACCTGTTAAATAGGTCTACGTTAGATGTCCTATCTTGAAGGTTAACTCCACACATTGCACGCAGACAGCTTTTATGGAAAACATCCAGCTGGTGCATATGGTACTTGTATGGAGTCCACGACTCTGAGCCGTACAAAAAGATGGCAAGTACAACAGCTCTGTAACCCCGAATTTTCGTATCCAGTCGAATATCTCGCTCATTCCATAGGCGATGGCGAAGTTTGCCGAAAGCACTGGTAGCCTTAGCAATCCGATGCATGATTTCATCATCTAAAGTTCCACTCTAGTTGACTTTGCTACCAAGATAGGTGAAAGACTTTCCATAGTTCAGGGCTTTGTCTTCTACTTTTAATGGTCTCTTTGGAAATTTGTAGACTGGTGGTTTTTGTTTCTCACCACAGAATTGCTTCAGAGTAGGACAAGGTTGGTGCACTACTTCAGTTTTCTTTATGCTAAGTGTAAGACCAAAGGCTTTACATGCAGCAGAGAAATGATTTATTAGATGTTGGGCCTCCTCAAAGGATGTTGCAACAAGAGCAGCAGCATCAGCAAACAACAAATCACGAATATTTTGCGTACGAAGGTGGGTCTTGGCTTTGAAGAGCTGATGATTGAAGAGACCACCAGATGTTCGAAACTGAAACTTGACGCCACTCTCTCTGTCTGCAAATGCATATTTCAGCATCACCGAGAAGAAAAGGGCAAAAAGGACAGGGGCCATGACACAACCTTGCTTGGTGCCATTTGTGATATCAAAGGATTCTGACATCATACCATTAGACAGGATATTAGCTTTCATTCCTTCATAAAAGGAGATGATGACCTTTAGCATGTTTTCAGGGATGCCGAGTTTCCTGAAGACTTGCCAAAGAGCAACACGATGCACAGTGTCGAAGGGTTTCGTCAAGTCCGCATACACCATGTACAACTCCTGGTTTTTCTCGAGAACCTTCTCTGCAACTTGACGAAGAGAAAGTATCATGTCAATGGTGCTACGACTCCCCCGAAAACCACACTGCGATTCACGATAGATGTCGTCAACAAGGTGTATAATGACTCAGTTTAGAATCAGTCCACCTAGGATTTTGCCTGCAATTGAAAGTCATGATATACCCCGATGATTATCACAGACACACCTGGAACCCTATCCCAGTGCTAAACATGCTGGGAATGATTGCTGCTTTTTACGTATTTCATCAAACATAGCATTAATGATTACAAAACGAGGAGTTAGAACTGTGTTTATTTTCAGCGAACAAACACCAAATATGACGCCAATATATATATTTAAATGTATCTTATTAAGAATGCTACGATATAAGTGAACTAATAAGTTATCATATATATATATATATATATATATATATATATATATATTAATGAATGTTTCATTAAATAATATAGACAAGTTTTGTCTATTTATTTTAAGTAAGTTCCGTCATATTGTCTGAAAAGCTTAATCACATTATCCTTGAAAGACTACAAAAGAGAATGTCCCTATTACTACAAATTATCAATTATAAAAAATGTAATACATCGTTCAAAAACTAATTCATCTGCAAAACAGATTTTTTACAGTGAACTAAAGAATATAAAACAAATACGTATTAATAATAGCTTTCCAAACTATATAGTTGATGAACAAATAAAATACCTTCTTAGAAGTCTTAATAATAAGCAAATAGAACATAATACTGCTTCATGAAAATATACTAAAAAATATTAGTAAATACTAATATATCTACAACAGATCCTAGAAAATTAGGTTGATCATATACTACACTAAATATAGTATATCCAACTTAACTATTCACAATGATTCTTCCCCTCTCCCCGTTAGCGATTTGCAAAAATCAAAATAGTTTACAAATTCAAGTGCCCTTTTGGAGATTGTATCTCCAATGGATTAAATAATATTTATGTTGGTCACACCACAAACTCTTTTTCGCGTTGCTTGACTCTACATTTAAATGATAACTCTAACATTTTTAGACATTTAAAACAACATGCCTGGCCGCGTACTCAATTCCGGAAAATCCTTGTTGACAACACAACTATACTTAAACATGAACACAATAAACAAAAATTAAAAATTCTTGATGCTATATACATAAAACAGTTAAAATCTAACCAGAACAAAATAAACCATGAAATCTACACAAATATTCTTAAATGCCTATAATTTATAACAGAAGCCATTGGTTTATACCAACGGCTTCCTATACGTTTTTCACTCTCATGTGGCCAGGTGTGACGTCACGAGCTGCGACGCGATTTTCGCTTCCGCGTCTCATATATACGAGTTTGTCGTTGCTTTGAAATTTTTCATGCAGCAAGGACGGACTATCATTGTTATTTCGTCCGTGTGTTGCTTGATATATTGAAATTGTCATCTTTGATACTGGCTTATGTAAGCCGAAAGCTTAGATTGGATTTAAACATGTATCAATATGGTGTTTTTCGTCTTTCAACGATAATGTGATTAAGCTTATCTAAGTCTATATTATTTAATGAAACATGCATTAATGAAAAATTGCTGCCTAAACATACACAATATATATATATATATATATATATATATATTGCACTGGTAAGATGTCATTTGTTATATACTCAATCCGCATGAATAAGTGTGTTCGTTCCGTGCCTTTCATCATTTTTAAACAAGCAAATATTCCATTGGGAACGGATAGATATGTGACTAACTAACGGAAATAACAATAAGGCTTCATGATCTTGTCAAATAATTGTCTCTTATGGAAACCGACAAAGATCTAAGATATATATATATATATATATATATATATATATATATATATATATATATATATATATATATATATATATATATAACCAGACCTGACAAATCTCCAGGTGTGACCATATTAAATTATTCCAATAACGTAAATATAATATCGTGCAATTTGGACGACGCAAGTACATTTCGGAAACGGGGTGACATTACTTGTGACGGCACCTTGAAGACGGAAATTAGACTACAGAAGAGATTATTAGAACTTCCTAAGAAAATCTTCCTGTCCAAAGAGGTGTATTATAACATTCGCTTGTTGGTTGCCAAAGCCCAAGTATGTTTGTGTTACCCAAAATTCACAAAGTGGACATTCGACTCAGGCCTATTTTGTCTATAATGTGTTCTGTCTACCATAGATTGGCTAAGTGGCTTACGAGGTTTTTGATCCGGTTTTAGATTTCTATTCGAAGCATTGTGTGCCAGACTCGTTCCAATTGACATCATTTTTGCGCAAATTTCCACCCACGATTAACATTGGATATTTTGTGTCTTTTGATATATCCAGTTTCTTTGCAAATGTCCTGCTTGATCAAACCGTTGATATTTACATTATTCGGACTATTGTCCTCATTTTTGTCGCCATATTTATTACAAGGTTTCAGCCGCTGTACGCTCCGGCCTTCTTCAGATGATTGGAATGTCGAACTGAATCCTTTATTTCGCTCACTGGGGTAGACTGTTCTAGTTCCACGTGCCATGTCTAATGTATATCAGTTATTTTCCTGTTAATTCCCCTCTCCAAGTTCTCCACTGCCTTAACGAGGTATTGAACTCACACTCTTTGGGTCCCGTCACTAGGTCTAACCAACGCCTTTATCCACTGTGCCATGTGTCCTTCAGTTCGATATTCCAACCACCTGAAGAAGGCCGGAGCGTACAACGGCCGAAACGTTGTAATAAATATGTCGACAAAGATGAGGACAATAGTCGGAATAATGTAAATAGTGTAAATAATACCTCATCTCAGAAATATAGACAGATACCATAGATATTTGTGCGGACTTTCTATATCATTACCCCGTAAAGCCTCCACCGTTTCCTGGGGTTGTTTTTGTTAAGTTGCTGGAGATATCTGTCTCCTTCAGCTTTAACAATTACATGTACAGACAGATCGATGGAGTCCCGATGGGTGGTCCTTTGGGACCTCTTATGGCAAACAATTTTGGCGGTTTTCATGAGAGACAATCGTCTGACAAGATCTGGAAGCCTTATTGTTATTTCCGTTACGTTTACATCGTTTTCTTCACGTAATGAAGCGGAAAAAATGTCTAATAATCAAGTAATCCCCACCCCTCTTTGAAATCTATTATGGAAGCAGAAAAGAACAGTAACTTACCTTTCCTATATGTGCTAGTTGAGAGATCCGTCATGTTTTCTGAATAGTGTTTATAGGAAACTCACCTTTTCGGGGGCATACCTGAGTTGGGATTCTTTCGCTCCCAAACCCGGGAAAATCAATCTCGTCAAAACTCTCACTCATCGCGATATATAATTGATGTGCAAACTTTACGTCGAGCTCAGGCAAATTAAGCGCAGCTGTTAGTGGCAAATGGTTACCCTTAATGTGTTATTGCAACTATCATTGGACTTAAAATTACCAAGTTTAATGGAGTTAAATTGTTTGACCCATCTAAGTGCCCTCTCTATATATATAAGACTACCGTGGATTGGTCCCAGTAGTCAGATAAAATATCTTCTTCGGTCAGGCGGTGTTTTAATTCTTCAGTAGTCCGGAATAATTTTTCTGCCAAAAGGGCTTTTCCATCTGTCCGTAAAGATGTCTTGTCTACTCATCAGTAGACTTTAGTCGTTTATCAATATAAATGTCGGTGTGTGGCTGACTATGTGGGTAAGACTATCCAGCGGTTGGAGGTTAGAATTGGCCAACATGTCCCAGGTCAAATACGTAGACATATGTCTGTAACATGCGGGCGCTCAGACTCATGAGTCCGCTATCAGCGAACATTTATTGAATTCAGTCGCTTGTAGCACTCGCTAGTTTGAGGATTACTTCCCTGTTTTGCACAGGGTACGAACGAGACTCGACTTTAAAATCTTGGAGACAGTTGTTACTAATAAACAAAGGCCGACCCTGAGTATGAATTAAAGCACAAACTCACACTTGCTGAATACGTAGGCAATTCGGGGCCAAATTGAGGGAATGTTTTCCTCCCCGCCCACCTTTTAAAATCCGATTGTTGGGTATAAGTTTCTTTTCGGTAATTTAGTTTTACACCGACGATATCAATTTCTGAAGATGAGTCGGTGGAAAAGTAACTAAAAGTTATTTTATTCGGTGTGATACTATCTTAACTTATTTTAGAAATAAACTATGATCCCAATCTTTAAAATGATCATATATATATATATATATATATATATATATATATATATATATATATATATATATATATATATATATATATATAGCGCCAGAGAGAGAGAAAGAGACAGGGAGAGAGATGGTTAAATAATTTAGTTTTATAATTTATTATGTCTATTTATTTTAGTTTCAATACTTTCAGTTCCACGAATTAATTAATTGGTGGCTGTAGAAAATTGAATGAAAATATGCTCCCTAAATATATATATATATATATATATATATATATATGTGTGTGTGTGTGTGTGTGTGTGTGTGTGTGTGTGTGTGTGTGTGTGTGTGTGTGTGTGTGTGTGTGTGGTCAAATTTTTCCAATTATCAAATCTATGGCTGAACTGTCCAAAGTTCATGATTCTTATGTTTTGTCTTTTGTACTTTCTAAGGTCTCGCCGGAAATGAGATTGTAATCCCTTCACAATGATTTGAGATGGATCGAAATGATGTCATATGGATACGTGTTATTGTTTTGGGCTTTAAATCCTTCATACGCATAATAAATACTTCATAAACACTTCAATATACCATTTATTGTGGTATATCTTATTTAATGTTGATTGTTCCTTTTTGTATAATAATGACATCTAGAATGTTATGTCTTTCTTTGCAGAGATTTTTGTTTAACAGTTTGCCATTATCTACTATGATTTATTTTATGCTGATAATTATATGTTGATTGTGATGTGATTATCACTATGTGAATGAATTGCAGTAATTTTCGGAAAGTGACAAGATCTAAACGAGAAAGTATAGTGAATTTGTAACATATGTAAGATTTATAAATATATAAAACACTCACACACACACACACACACACACACATATATATATATATATATATATATATATATATATATATATATATATATTCCTCATTCAAAAAGATTCCACCCATCTTGTCTTGATTCTTATCAGCAGTTTCTCTTTAACTACTGTTCCTTTTTTCACATATTCTGTCTATTGTATTCACAATTTTCTTCCGTAGAACCAACTCAGTTTTGAAGAAATATACACGGTTCCCTAACATACCGGAAATTTGAAACTGCATTGTCGTGTACTCCTTTCTCTGCTTTTAAAGACCGACTTTAATTATCATCATCACCCCCTTGACTTTTGTAATCGTAGGGCGGATCCAAATGTAGAAGCAACACTATCTCGTTTCCACAACGGCTATCAACGGCAGCCATAAGCAATTCTGGCACTTTCATACATGTCCATTGTTTGACATTGTCCAACCAGTTTTTGCGTTGACGTCCTCTCCTACATCCACCTTCAACGGTGCCTTGCATGATGGTCTTGCACAGACGTTGTGCGTTGTAATGTTTCCAAACCACGCCATTTTTTACGTTTGACAGTGTTGAGAAGAGTTTCCTTGTGTCCCACAAAACTTTCAACCCTTTTCCGTTTTGTTTTTTTGTTTCCAATAGAAAATTCTGAGAAATGTTCTCATACATTTAATACCTTAGATAAATACTGCAAAACTTATTTTGATATTCCTATGCAACTTCGGATTTCTGTACCATACATTCCGTCGTATGTTACTATTTCTACGACCCGGTTAACTAAGTCACAACTTCTGTTACCCATTTTACAGGAAATTATCTCATACTTTGTCCTTTCTTCTTGCTTTATACAACAATTCAGTTGGCTTTCTATAACATTTCTCAACACTACGCTGTCTGAGTAACGTACGTTATGGTTACTTCCGCTGAGAACATATCCTGTTAAGTCATCTCGTCCAACTGGTATAAACTTGTATAGTGATACATATTAAATAGATCTAGTAATGAAAACAACCTCCTAGGCCTTCTAACTTTTCTAGTTGTATGAATTCATTTATCATCAAAGCCGTTTATTCCCATGTGAGGTTACGGACTTTTCGAATATCCTTTTAGTGTAGAATCAGCTTCTTTATTTCATCTGGTTGAAAAGCTGTTTTTCACCGATGGGAAACCTTATTTATCAAGCAATTTTCGTACATTCTATCAACGCACTTTGTTTTAGAAATTCATACAAACATTATTAGATATTCTAATTTGCAGCAAGTAACACAATGCTTATTTTGAATATTAAACGAATTAAGGTAATCTAATTTACATCGTTAAAGAGAGTTTCTGAAAGCAGTCAGAAATTATATAGTTTGTTCCAAAACATTTTGTCTATCGAGAAAAATATTAACATTTCCATTACTGCATTGCTATAGAATTGTTTCCTGGTTATGGTGACCCGTTTTATGAAAAATAGGAAATTACCATTTACTAGAAATACATCGTCAGAAAACGCTGACGACGATCTTTCATCGGCATCACCAATTGGATTTCCATCGGATCCTCTGCAATACAAAGTAAGCTAAACTGCACCTGCAACAGATTTTATAATGAAAGCACTTAATGAGATTGCTACAAAATTATGTGCCTTGGTATAGAAATAGCACTAAGTAAAACTTAATACTTCTTACCTTTCAAAGAAACACATAATTTCAAAAGAAATAAAACAATGTAAAACGAGAATAAAAACGAATATCCACGTTAAAAATCAAATAAACTGTAACGCAAAACGCAAGGAACCAACATTTCACGGTGTCTTGAAAAGGTCTATATATATATATATATATATATCAACAGCAAGCACTGTAAGCTTCGAGCTGAAGGGTTAACAAGCCAAAAAGTTAAAAAAAAAGTTGTACTAAGGAATTTTGATTGCGAATTTTTTTAATACCAAGCCAGAGAACAAAATTAAAAAAAAAACAAATCTTGTTCTTTTTAGAAACACTAGAATGCCTTCAATATTGAAAATTTTTGTATTTCTTTTTACTGTCTTTGTTGTATATTTGAGATTATTTCTTACACCAATTGACCTTCAGACATAATATTTTGCCACTATAAATCAACTTTTCTCATTTTTCATTATGCCATAGGCTTTCAAAGTGATGTCATACGTGGCGCCAAGCCTTTTCAGAAATAGCCACGCTGTACTCGCTCCCTTTCTAATGTCAATGATTAAAAATGTTCGCCAGCGAAATGTCCGAAAAATGTGGACTGGCGCTACAGAATCACAATGAAAGAACTGTACCAAATAACAGAAACCAAATAACTAGATGACTTTGAACAGCAGCAACAATTAAAATCGATATCACATGTAGCACGAATATTAAATAATCATATATTGAAGAAGTTAACTTTCGACACTATTTCAAATAAAAGGTTACGAAGGAAACCCTTATTAGTACTGGAAAGATCGATAACAGCGCCTGGACTTGATAAACTTGTTTTCTTCTCTCTTTAAAAAACTGCTTGAAAAGAAAGATTTATTAAATTTCAACCGATGTTAGTACTGACCGCTTGTTCAATGAATGTCGAATGTTTCCTTGTAAAGAAACGGCTATTAACATTACCATAGAGGATATTCTTTGGTCACTGTTTTGGTCGAATAAGATGCTATTTGGTTAACCATTGCTTCTTTCCTGCAATGCATCCAAATGTAGTAACTTGCTCTATAAATTGACACTTAAGTAGTAATTCTACTTTCGTCCATTACATAGACTGTTCATTTTGGGATTCGTACTGATCACATTAATAGATTTCTTTAATCTTTCTGAGAAATTAGCCAACAAAACATGAAAAAGACTTGCAGACCGAAACGATCCGAATATCAGCATGTTTGTTCTCAGTGACATAGACAACATGACTTGATATTTCAAGTATATTTTCGAATAATTACAGCTATTATTAAAATTTAAACAAATATATTTTTTTATCTAGGTGCCTCATTTCTTTTGTTTGTTAGTTTCTTTGTTTGTTTAGCAACATAACAGCTCGTTATGGGTCATTTAATGCCAAAATTTAATTTTCATGGGAGCATTAGTAATTTTCTTTCCAAAAATGTATGGCTGGTAATATTTTTTTAAAATTTTTTACAAAAATATATTGCTGGAAATTTGTTTTACTGCTAGTAAAACTGCTGGTAATTTCACTATAATGTATTTTTATACATTCATAGTCATTTGACAATTTTCCCATAGCTGAGATCCTAACAGGTGCCACCACGCTGGGTCAGAGTAGACCTTGGAACAGCAGCAATTTAGAGGTGTTTCCACGCACCCCAAAAACTCCAATCACCTGCACAGATACTTTGCTGTCGGATGCAGTTTATCGTCATACCCAGGAAGTCATTTTTTGTTCGTCCGTGTATAATAACTTATTTACGCGTTTTAAGGATGTGTAACTTTCGTATCATTGACAAAATAACTGGTATAATAATTTCATTAATCACTAAAATTATTTCCTTATGACAGATTGATAAAAATTTTCCAGATTTAATTCTTATAGTCATGTGAATGAATATAACGAACTGAATATCTATATGTAATGTCTGGCTGCGCGTCTCTTTTTATACCCTTCTGCTCTTATGGCTAGCTAATATTTGTTGCAGACTCCTACTTAATTACATTTGCGATTCTTCAACACCCACCGGGCCAAGCTTTATAGACTGAGTTACACTGTCTGGATGTGAGCGTATTAACGAGTAATTGAAGTCTATTAAAAATGTCGACGTCTTCTAATCTCCATAAAATAGTATGAAAATTTTTTTCCAATGAGTGATTCACCAAAAGAAAAAGAAGAAAAAACACTCTTGGTCTATTTAAGACTTTATTTGAGAAATTTATGCAATTGTTCCACACATATTCCCTATTTTTTATTTTCAATTTCTCATTGTGCTTTTTGATTAATTTGTTTTCCACGGAGTATTTTTCGTCATCTCACAAGACTTGGTCAACCCTCGGTCTATTTTTAGTTGCTTCACAAAAGCTGCGATCGTCTCGCCAGGGCGATATTATTCAGAAGTGACCTCACTGAAAAATCTACTGTAGTGAGATTCGAAATCGGATCTCATTTTCAGAAAGCGAACATTGTAACCAGTCTCAACGCATATGAATTATAAAGAACCGTAACATATATAACAGTAACACTTATTCACAATCATTTTCCAACTTCCAATGTGACTCGCTTTTACTTGGTTCTTCGAACTAAATATTGGCATACGAATATTACAGCGTCAAACATAAAGAGTAACATAGAATTGAAACAAACAATAATAAAAGAATTACTGAGGAGATAAATCTGGTATTTCTATAATCTTATGTGAACGCAGAATTCGCTTTGCAGGATACTGCTGGCGAGCAAAACAAAGACTCTCGAATGGCATACTACACTGGACACCTCGGCATGGCGCTAGACGGGTTGGTCGCCCAGCAACTACCTATATTGACCAGCCATGTTATGAAACAGAATGCCACCCTAATGACCTTCCGATATTGATGCAGGACCGTGACATTTAGCGTGATAGTCTCATGGATGTCCGCCATAGCTCGGCCGAATAAATAAAAAGTGGTCAGACCACTCTAGATTTAGCAGGTTAATTTGATAAGTTTTTGATCTTCTGAATAATGGGGTACCGATTCGCGTATTGTCAGAAGCAATTTCTTCATTTCGCTTAGTTTATTTCAACGAACGAATCTGTAAATAGTACGTGAGAAGAAGAAAAAATCACAAAATATAATGTGGAATCGAAATAAAAATAAATGAAACATCTGTGGAACAATGGCATCTTTTCGTCAAAATGTCTCGGACCAACTGTAAAATGAGACAAGATATTTTTTCTTTCCTTTCAGAGAATCGGTAATTTGAAAACATATCTCCGGACCATTTTTATGCGGATCTTTGAATGACAGAACGTATGACCTGAAGTGTCATTCAGGAAGAAGGCTTCATGTTAGTGGGCAGGTTGATAAACCCATAATACTTTGCCCCAGACGAAAGTTGTCGTTCATTTCCCAAGAGTTGGAAAGAAAAATGATTAATTAACTGCAACTTCGAAGAAATGAAGATTTCGCTCCGGGATATCGGATCGTGAAATAATAAAATATTGAAACTTTGGTGACGTACGAGGAATTGAATAAGGAAAGAAAAATATATTACACAAAAAACTGAACATATTGATAGACGGAATAATGGAGAGAAGCCAACCACCAGATTGCAATAGCAAGTCTCGTAATTATTGATCAACTATGACAGCAAAAAGATTGAATAGACATACGGTGCCTGGAAGATATCAACCTACTTATCAATTTTGGAACAATCTTGAAGATATACACATGTATTTATGTCTATGCGAACATATGTACATTAAAAATCTCTCTCTCTCTTTCTTTATCTCTCTCTATCTATCTATCTATCTATATATATATATATATATATATATATATATATATATATATATATATATATATATATATATAGTGGTTGTTTTGTAAATATGTCCGAAAATTTTATTTTCAACATGATCTCCTTTTCTTCTAAGATTCTGTCGGATTTAATCCAAATATTGTTACAGTACACACACACACGCACGCGCTCACACACATATATATATACACACACACACGGACACACACATACACAAACACACATATATATATATATATATATATATATATATATATATATATATATATATATATATATATATATATATATATATATATATATCAGTTCCGCCACAAATGATGAAAATTTATTTTCCACGAGTAATTTTATTCCTTGTCACAGCACATAATGTCATACGCACCATTTAATACCATACATAAAGCCAAATCAGGTATAATTTCAATTAAAAATTCAATAATAATTAGATATGACTCAATGAAAGAACGAAACGCACGTTTCTTTTTTCATTTCGTCATTTATTTATTCACTATTAGTCTGATGGTATATAGATTTGTATATCATATTTTTTACATTTGTTTCTGCCTACATAATGACTGTGACACACATGCATACGCGTGTAAACAAGCCATATCCCGGGTATAAAGAAGCTCACAGATTCCTGATCTCAGAATAGCAACAAAATCCATGTTATTTGATTGATTAATATGTCTCTTTATATAATCATTTACAGAGCTACACATTTCGAGATCCTGCAGATAAGATATCATATTTATATACCAATTGTTATTCTGTATCCACCTACTGCATATATAAAACATTGTTTTAGGATCATGATATCAGATGCCTCGAATTGCGGTCCAACTCAACGAACATCAATTTGAATTGATATTCTTTTTTTTTTAAATCAGTATCCCTCCTTTGCAAGGCAGTAAAGCCACTAAGACACAAGCGGTTACATTCTATGGAAGAATTAGGAAGAGGAATATTAATAATGAGCGGGAAGAGTATAAAGTAATCAAGAGGACAGTAGATAGAGATTAACATTGTATTCAATTTTTTGCAGATTAAAATTGTATGAAAAGCATGGAGCCGGCAGGGAGATCCACAAGGGAGAAATACGAGGAAAGAAAATGTTGCCATAGAATTTACGGTTACATCTTGAAAAGTTTATTATTTTACGAGGACTGCTTGATATTTTTAAGCTTCATTCCACATTTGTTTTCTTTTTAAATTCTGTTGTTTAGTGTCTAAAATTACTTACAACAATTTGTATTCCTTCCCAGAGAACATATCTCGTATTTTCTAAGTGCGGGAGAAATGATTCAGTATTTTCAAATGAAAAAAACTCTTACTACATTATCTTGGGATAGGGTTTCCAGATTTTCTCAATATAATGTATATATTTCAGCACACGCATGCTTACATTTACTAGTTTTCAAATATTAGTTCTGGAAACTTTTGTACACACCTAATATACATATTATTCTGACGTATCTGATTATTATATGACATAAAGAAGTCTTCTCCTATTTTACTACATCATTCGAAGACATTCTCAACAAAGTCTACTTCGTTTTTCACCTTTCTTTGCTGTCATCTTTTCTGCTTGCCCTAGGGATGCATAGCGTTCGACAAGGCAGGGAAGACGCCGAAGTCGTTGGCAAGAACAATGCAGAGAAAATGCTTGATTTTTAACATTTTACATGTTTTTTTGTTGTTGTTTTTTGTTTTACATTGTTTTCTTTCTTTTGAAATCATGAGTTTCTTTGAAGGGTAGGAAGTATTGTCTGTGTAGTAACTGGATTGTACTCAGAACACGACACAATGGAAAGGTAGGAAGGAAGAGAAGATGGAAGGAGGTAAGAAGAAATGACAGAACGGGGGATGTCGGTGTCGAGAGAAAAGAAATGGAGGTTAAAAAGCAAAGTGAAATGCCAGTGAAATATATATATATATATATATATATATATATATATATATATATATATATATATATATATATATATATGTATATATATATATGTATGTATGTATGTATGTGTGTGTGTGTATATATAAATGGAAACAGGGTAAAAGACGAAAAGCGAAGGAAAGAATAAAAGATTTATAAAGGAAAAGTTTGGAAATGAAATAATGAATGAATTAGAGAAGTTAGGGAAGAGATCAACTCGTGATAGACAGACTATGATATATAATTTGTTGACATGCAAATGAAGGAATAATCTCGAAGTGTAAGAATCAAATAAAAGAGAAAAGCTGCAATGATATGAAAAAAAAACAGATATAAAAAACAAAGATGCGGCTTATAGAATAACGTATCATTATGTTTAATAATGAACGTGGGAATGAAGTTTCAAATGTAGATTCATAACTTTTAAAATAATCACATACTGAATGATGAAATAAAAGAATAATATAAAATTATACAGACAACACTTGATCACAATGTGGATGAGAAATAATGATGAAATAGAGTAAAAAAAATAAACATTGCAATTTTAAGAATGAAGAATTGTTTTATGACATTTTTAGTTCTTCCTATTCGACACTCTGTGAGATAATATTATGCAGATCAATATTTTCACACTAAAATTGGTGTTGCTCAATAAACTGTAATTTTCATGATATTTATATTTTTCTGGTAAAGATACCGTAAGTATGTCAGTATATATTTCTATTAAAGTTCTTATATCTTATTTTATAGCGTGTGATTTTACTATGCAATTTAAGTGTTGTTCTTTGTATTTGAAATAAATATATAACAGTAGAGTTATTGATATTTATGTTTAAGTTCCGATATATAGAAACTGCCATGAAACGTTAAAAATATCAGCTGAAAAGGGAAAGAAGGTATTTTAAAATTATTTGCGTGATAAGAACTCAACGTTGGGAGATGTGAAACGGTTGAATAGAGATCACAGAACAATCATAAATTAAATAGAAAACGTACGTAAGATAAGAAAATATTAGATTTCAGAATGTCATTATGAAGAGATTAGATAACTATTAATTGGGTAATAAGCAATGCAAATGTATTGACCAGCAAGAAAATATCGAAAAGGACTGATATTGTGAATGTCGAGATAGAAAATATGTATAATATGAAGATTAGCTAAAAAAAACTAAAATCATCTAATTACCACCTTAATAAAAAGTGGAAATAAAATGAGTTGGTGAAATCTGATTTCGGGAAAGTAATCTTTACTGATGAATGTGAAGCTACATTAGACGAACCGGACTCCTGAGCTAGATAGGTATTTTTTGTAAGCCGTTCTGCAGCATTGCTTAGAAGGCAAAATAGCTTAGTGGACTATTATGTTGGATTAATACGGAAGATATGAAAAACATAATTGATCTCTTGATATGTGGTTATTTTTTCTCGATAAATGCAGATAATCGTAAGTTTTTGTACGCCATACAACCAAGACTATAAAGATAAAGTAGCTGTTAATTAAAAAAATGCTCCTTAACTTTCTGCAAAAAGTTATTACTGACTTGATAAAAGTTATTACTGACTTGATAAAAGTTATTACTGACTTTATAAAATGGTTTCAAAGAGTCCCAATTAATAGAAATGCTTCTTCCATTTCAGATATTATTTCAATAGAAATTTTGGTTAATCGTTACAGGCGGTGTCTGTGACAATATTAAAGCAAAGAAAATCTCAGCAAAGGAGAAGGAATTGCTCTAAATAGTTTTAAACAGTAGAATTGATGAAGGTTATAAAATGTCAAAAGAATCCCTATAAAATCTCTCTGCGGCTGCTCGGTCTCACGCTGTCCGCTGATCTGAGATGGAACAAATACATCGAGTCAGTTGCATCCTCCACCGCAAGGAAAGTTGGTTCCCTGTGCCGAGCCAGGAAATTTTTCTCCCCGGAATCGATCCTCCAAGTCTATAAATCGACCATTCGCCCTTGCATGGAGTATTGCTGCCATATATGGTCTGGAGCCCCTGCTGTTTGCCACAGGGTTCTTGATAAGATCCAAAGACGGATATGCAACGTAATTGGCCCTGATCTGTCATCTCGTCTGCAGTCGCTCTCTCACAGACGTGCCGTTGCCTCGCTCTGTCTTTTTTACAAATACTTTCACGGTAATTGCTCCGAGGAGCTGCTTTCGCTTGTCCCTAGGCCTCATGCATTTAAACGTCCTACGAGGCTGGCATCCCATTCCCACCCCTTCACCGTTGAAACTGTTAGATGTAGGCGTCTCTTCTACTCCAATAGCTTCATGTCTCGCACATCTCGCCTGTGGAACTCCCTTCCCTATTACTGTTTCCCTGACAAATACAATCTCCAACGGTTTAAGTGTAGCGTCAATCGACATCTCCAGTTGCCTTGATCTATCCACTTCCCTTCTCCACATCCTTTCACCTTTCATTCCTATCTGCTCTCGCTCCAAAACTTCTGTAACCCCCTTGCATTGATCGATCCACTGTCTTTCACTTTCTCCACATCTTCTCCTTTACCACTCCTATCTGCTCTTCCTCCAACCCTTCTATAACACCTTGCGTGATAGTGGCCTCCAGCTTTGCTAGGGGTGATACGGTTAAAAAAAATTATACAGCTGTAAGCTAGTTATATTCTGATAATTTTTTCGCATTTCTCACACGTGAAAATCTTTTCTAATTGTTTCCTTCCCTGCCACATACAATTTACAAAAATGGAAACGAAACGCCAATCGTAATCTTCTGTCCCTCTTGTTCTTTCTCCCCGCCCAACTCTTCTTAATATCTTCCACTCCCAGTAACGCCCTTTTGTCTTAGATACATTATGACTCTACGTAAGTGTTATAGTGAAAGACACCTGGTCTAGAGAATAGACTCTCCCACCTATTATAAGTAGGAGTCAGTAGGTAGTCGAGGGAAGAGTAGTTATCAGCGACTCTGCGTAACACTTATTTACAAGTTCCTAACGTTTCTGTACGTTTACCCTATTTAGGACGCATTTAGTCCGACTACAAGTTCTATTGTGGAAATAACTCCACAACAGTAAGGAGAAAAAATATATGGGATATCGTATTAATCAAATTTTGTCTTTTTGGCCTATATATCGTTGATCTCTTTAAAATTAATATTATGTAGCACTTAATTTGTTTGCATGATGCATCCTGACAACCACAAACATTTTCTCCAGTCATCAAAAAAACCCTGCCTTGAACAGCGACTGAGATTCAAGCTCAACCCAGACCTCAAGCGGAACTCAAATATACGCAAACTCGCTAAAGCTACTTAAAAAATCGTATTTTCCTTGTACGGCTCAAGAATGCACCTGATACCTCCTAACATGCTCTATCTTTACAAGAGTCAGATCAGAATGAGGTATTGCTGCCATATCTGGGCTAGAACTGTCCAGTATTCACTTTGCAACCTTGACAAAGCTCAGCGGCTTTTACATGATCTTGCGGGCGATGATCTATTTTCCACGCTACAACTCCTTTCCCGCAAAGGAAACTGCTAGTCTCTTGCTATTCTAATGCTTTTTTTCATGGCAAATGTTCGATCGAGCTACATTACTTCGGACCTCACAATTCCGAACTTCACAGCTGGGATCCGCTATGCCACATACACAGAGTTGACACATCTTCATTCCCAGACTTTCTCAGAAGATCCTTTGTAATCACTACGCTCTTAACACCTTAACGTCTAGGGTCAACTTTTTTCCTACATATAATAAACACTTCTTACTTCACCGCTTTAGGCACTTAAAACAACATCATTCAGTTACCTTCTACCTTGAGTGGTTATTAGGCCTTTCATTGAGTGAACAATAGAATATAAGAAAATTTCTGGTGATGGATATTATAAGCTTAACCTCACACGATATACTGCTCGAATATGAAAACATTTTATTTATATCATTTGTTTTGTCCCAACATCACTGTGAAAAGATTGAGTTGCATTATACATTTGACATATAAGATGTTGTATATTCTAATCATATGTCTTCTACCTTCTATCCTTAATATAATCAATGATGTCTTTGATTAAAACAAGAGTTTCCTGTATTCAGGTTTAAATGAAATCGTGCTTCTCGATGTCATTTTCTACTTATATAACGAGGGAAGATGAAATACAATTTAGCACTTCTGTTCTATAAATAAGGTACAAATATGTACTTACACAACATGTTTATCATTATATAAATAAAATAATCTCCAGATATTAATAGCAATACTTATCACAACGGTGCACCAATGTATATTTATCCTCTTCCTACTAGGTGGTGTTAAGCGACTGCACTCACCGATGTTTGATTTGTTTTTTACGGCTTATCAACTATTTGTGGGTTATGTAAAGCTTAAACCTATTTTGGATCGTAATAATTTATTTTTACAAGGCAATATTTTATTAATTAATTTTGAGAATAACAATAATTTTTCCAGATGCGAGTCCTACTATTTAACCCATACTTGAGGGGAGGAGATAGATTCATATCTTTTCCAAGAGTATTTTCGCGTCAATTAATATACTAAACTGAAATTTGAACTCGGCTCTCCAACTGCCAATTACCACCTTTCAGGTAATCACCCTTGAATATATGCAACAGCAGTGACTTTTCTTTGGAACAGCTTCTCGGATAAATGTTACTTAAACAGATGATAATATTAGGTTGGTGTAAAAATAATGTCGTTTTTTTGACGTTCAACTTCATGTGAGAAAACGACATTATTTTTGCACCAACCTAATATAATTTCAAGGGGAAAAGCGTGCAATCATACTTTCCAATCATATCGCTGGAGAAACTCATTCGTCTTAGTCTCTATCAAGGAACAACTTTCCGTATCTCTGCTGGTCTTTCATGTATTTTCCCTGCATTAATTATCGCGGCAAATAATCAACGCTCAGAAGTTCTTTTACATGTAATAACACGGCTGTCATCGGTTTCTTCGCTAAGTGCTGAATGTTGGTGCTGGACACTGACGATGGATGTTGACGAGCGTCGTAGCGTAGGGGTTATCCGCACTGTAAGTGAGATCGTCGTGGCGAGCTCATATTTCCGATAAGTCTTACTTTCACACTTGGAAAAGGCATGAATCCATCTCTTCTCTCAAGCGGCTATTAGTAAACACAGCCAGGCAAGCTGGGCTTTTTGTTGTTGTTGTTGTTGTTAGTTTAACTCAGTTGGCAGTCCATAGAACGACAATTCTTAATCCAGAACTGATTAAACGCGAGGCTGATATAGTCAGCCAGGAAAAAGTAAAACAAAAGAAAAAAACTATTGAAAAGGATAACAGAAACATCTAAGGTGGTTACTCTGTGACCGTATTCTCCACACGGGAATTTAACGGCAGAGAGAAGATGAAATCAATCTTTCTTCCCGGATTAAAATGATACAGCTCTTATCACACTTATTCAAGTGATCTATTTTCTTCATTAAGCTCTTTTATATAGACCCAGCAGCCGAAAAGAATAAACTATGCATTGAACTTACGCGTTTCCGTCAAATTCTTTGGAAACCAAATTTGGATTTTTTTTGTTCTTGGAATGCGAAGATCATATTGCAATTCGCCTATCTATGCTTGCCCATTGTTTCTCAGTGCCATACAACTTTGTTTTGACTTCACAGACTCCTGCGTTCAATAATAAAGCTCTTCAGACTATTACAAGGAAGTCTTTCATTCCTCCTGTTGTTTTACGGCGTTCACAGTTTTCTAATTCTGGTTGATTTATGCCTCACTGTAATTTTCCGATATCCCTCGCTTCACTATATTCAGCTACATAAGATTTATTCACCTCGCCTTGTGGGCGAAATGTCACGTATGTTGATGTTAATACGTGGACCCTCTAATAAGTATATGGTAGAGATCAATAAAAACTGTCCAGTTTCCACGTAACTTACATATTTGGCACACCATCGACGTCAAGTGTCTTTCTATCTATCTATCTATCTATCTATCTATCTGTAACTACTAATATCTAAATATTTATACTACCTATTGATATATTTGTATCGCAACAAATCACTCTTATTTCGATTATCCGCCTTACTTCGAAAAATGTCATTACTACGTATGCAAATGGAAAAAAAACAGATTAAGTTGATTAATTGATTCGTTTCTTTAACCGCATATCAACACCTTATGTGTCATTTAATTTTCTTGTAAGAAACAAAATGTATGATATACGTTATTCTACTTTCACAATTGAATAAATGGTAGATGATACGCAGTTTTTGCCAATATACATGTTTGGGTGGAATTGATTACTAGAAGCGGTGATATGTGTGTTTTATATTGTAGCCTTGTTGAAGTTATATTTTGGAATACAGTGTGATGAGAAATTATAGGATATTATAGGGACTAATCTCTAAAAGCTTTTTTTATCATGGTTGGTTGGTTGATTTTGTTTGGTGGTATATTACCCAATATGGGTTACTTACTGCCGAAATCTAAATATTTGCTCGCAGTTTTATGCTTTCAACTACAAATATTTTGTACATAATTTTATATTTTCAGAGTAAAGGTATATATATATATATATATATATATATATATATATATATATATATATATATATATATATTGTAGATCATTAAATACATTGTTGCTAATTTGACTATAAAAATGTATTTTAATATTTCATTTAGCGTTGCATTGATTGTCATTTTGCTATGCAATGACAATCGTATTGTTGGTCATTTTGTTATGAAAATGTATTTGTTGATTTTTATTTGGGTTTTCACTATTTAGCCATACCTGGAACCCTAAAAGGAGATACCACTCGGCTCATGGTGGATCTGGGAATAAGAGCAATTAAGATGTGGTTCCATATTCCTCAAAATCTCCAATCTCCTCATCAGAGGCCTTATCGTCATTTCTAGGACTAAACTATGACTATCTAAATTGGCAATAATATAAGTGGCAGATGACTATAATAAAACACTGTTGATTATTTACAACTAATTTGTTTTAATAATGCACTGACAATTGTTTATTTACATGGCAATAATATTAAGTAAAATGATGCATTAAAATCAGTAACCAAGTAATCCTTTTTAAGTTCTCTGAATATTACTGCTTCTTTGTAGGTGTTGACTAAGCTGAGAGCAGTATAGTGTGAACGTGCAGCTATTGATCCTCAGCGGATATTGAATACGAGCTTCTTAACTAATGCTCAACCACGAGGCACCCCACTGTATGTAATTATATATAAACACATAGAATAAATTAGATTGCGTTATTATGCAACTGTTGTTGGTTTTCATTTGGTATTCGAAATTCGTATCTAGTGTTTGACATAGAGAAGTGTTGTGTAGGATCCACCTAATCTGCATAGGTGACTACCAACTATATAAATAGTGGTTGGTACCGGAAGACGAGAGAAGAAGGAATCACGAGATCCAACTAGAGACTCTGATCGACTGCGACTAGTCAACACATTCTCCAGGAACGTCTTCCCAGAAATATACAGAAATACTATATGTACTTATTGTGTACACTTTCTTGTTATAATACATTCTTGTTCTAAGTACATTTTGTGTTGCATTATTATTCCATGCATTAGGCGAGATTCAACATTGAGTCAAGACTCAACAAGAAGGTAAGTAAGAACTTTATTCGAGAAAATTTATTGTATGGAAATTAATCTTGACAGCTTTTCCTTGAGACTTGCGTTCGAACATCAACCATTAAGGTAGTCTTGACCTAATTTAATAAAATCCCTTTACAGAAAACTGAGCGTATTTATTGGCTAAACTGTAATTTGTCATAAACCGTTTTTTCATATGTCGAGTTTTAAGAATTTGTTCTTCCGACGAATCAATCCTGCTTTTTATCATTGCTAAAATATTATTTTCCATTCTTGAATCACCTGTGTTCATATTTAATTATCACCTTGTTGATTTATTCATTTGAATATACTTTTGCTCTTGGTATCATAAACCTACCTAAAGATTCATAAATCTTACAAAACAAACTATTCTGAAACCATATTCTCCTGGCATCAGTTGACACTAGCGCTTTTAAAAATATGTTTGAACACTTCCAAATATTCATCTGAAATCAAAGCAGTTACGAATCTTAAACAAAATATTCTAGATATATAGAAAAAGAAGAACTCAGTTCAAACTGACAAAAGGTGTATATGTATGAATGGTTTGACAAAATCCATTTTGTTGTAACTGCATGCAAAATAATCTCATATTTTTAGTGGAATAATTAAATCATTCTCATTTTGTGCTAATCCCCACATTTTGATTGATGCATTCTTCAGCCTTCTCATTGGCATTCTGATTCTTTCGATTAAGACCTTAATCTTTGTTTGGTTTCAGCAGATGAACTCTTCAGCCTTTTTGGATGCACATTTTATGTGGTGGTAGTTTGTGATGTTATGTCAGTAACGTCTAACCAGAATACGAGACGAAATTATAATTCGTAAAATATGTGCTTATTCAGTGGTAGACTCCACAAAATTAATCTCGACCGTAGAGAGCATTATGGTTTTCGGGGACTTTCTACAAACGTTCGGTCTTCACGCGATGAATTTTTACCTTTATCTGTGAGTCCTCATAATATGAATCCTTGTCATCTGGTTGCATTATTTCTGTATATCAAAAGTTCAACTGGGTCGCCTTCTTGTTTTATATCGGCACAGCAGCCGACATCATTTGAGGCCTGATTCTTCACTTTGTAGGTTTGAACCCCCTTCTATATCAGTGTATGCGATATTCTGATGTAACACTGAGTACAAAGCTTACTTTTGTATCCCATAATAAATATTGATGCCACCTCAGATCAACTCCTCTTAAATCAAATTTTCCAGATAAGCATTAAATTCGATTCAGTCTTCAGGTGTTTTCGGTAGTGATTCAAAAATTTCATTTATTTAATTATTTCACACCTGTATCTGAAAAACTCTAAAAGCCGAAACCAATCCAATAGCCCGTGTAAAAGATATCTTTGCAGTCTGTAGAGCAATTGTCTCTCGTTTTTTATTCTTTTTTTCAGCACAACACTGAAACATGGATAACATTTTTTGTCGTAGGCACCCGCGCGCATCCGAGCAACGAGATCGTCATCCTTATTCCTTTTTTTCTCCTTCTGGTGACGGTGACGCAGATGGATGTGAAGGTCCAGCCTACTCCTGAAGAGCAGGCAAAGAGAGTCTGACTAGGCCATTTGTTTGAATTTGATTTTGGTGGACAACTCTGCGCGACGGAGAAGCCCACACACTTGGCCAGAAGCGCCTCCCTCCCGGCTCAAAGGAGTTTGAGACAGGCAAACCTGGTGGCACTTGGCTGTCGGATGCTTGATGTCAAGATCCGCATTGGTTAAGCCGGCGCGACTGGTGCTGCTCTCTTCCGCGGGTTTGGTCGTTGAGACCGTGTAGATCTTTGCCTATTCCGACGTCTTTGGTTACATTCAGTCTGGTCCCTCCTCTTACAACATACCATGATGGATGGCCCTACAATGGCTGGAACACCAGATGGCTTCGCTCTTGAGATCACTGTGACACGCAAACCATGACAAGGTATGACAATATATATTTTAGACTGTCTATATTTCTGTGATGAAGTATTATGTACACTATTTACATTATTCGGACTATTGTCCTCATCTTTGTCGCCATATTAATTAATAATAAATATGGCGACAAAGATGAGGACAATAGTCCGAATAATATAAATAGTGTATATTTTAGACTGTATACCGGAGTGAACAGTTCGTTATCAAATGTTATCAATTCGATTTATTATTATTTTAATGACAATAATGGAAACAAATCAATACGAAAAGAGTAAAAGAATAAAATTATCATTTACTATATGAGTACATTTTTTTTTATTATTTGTCACCTATGTATACACAGGATATTTTTTATCGTTCTCTTGAGCATGCGTACTGAATCATAATATGCGTCTGTTTCTAAAAACCTTTATTAAGCTGATAGGCGTAAACTCCATTACCCAACGCTTCTTCTAGTGAAAGGTGTCTTTGTTTTTCTCCAAACCTCTTCGAACATGCTCTACGACATGCTATTTTTATCTTTGTAATGTTCTACAAGTTTGTCTTTTTAGCTGTACGTCTATTTCGCTTTTATTCATGTCAGGAATGTTGAAGAAATCCTGAGTCAAAATGTTATTAAATGTTAGGATGACACAATTAGGTCGAATATCCTGTGGAATGTTTTACTCGGATAATTCTAATGGTTAGGTCAAAAAATTCTATTGGGGACCAAATGTCTGAAAACGATATATTACTTTTACCTTTTTTATTTAATTAGTTTTTTTTTTTCCTTTCTTCGTTTTCTTTTGTTATGCTTGTTTTTTTTTTCCTTCCCCCATAAGATTTATTTCTCCTTTCACACTGTCTTATATTTTTCTATATTTTCCATTTCGGAATTCCTTTCCACGCGCAGAAATAATTTTCTACTTTTCGTTTTTTTACTTCTTCATTTACTGCTTTTTATTGTTATATTTTTATGTAGTTTTTTTTTTTTTTTTCATATTTCCTAACTTATTTCCATTTTCTTCATCATCTCATTCTTCCTTCTTTCTACATTTATTTTTCCGTCTCTTTGCGGACTTTCTTTATTTTCTTTCTCGTTCCTATTTCCTTTTCCATTTCACCTGCTTTATTTTCACCTTTTCGTTTTTCCCGGCTTTTTCTTTAGTACTTCTATCTTCTTTAATCATTGCTCAATTTGCTTTTTATTTTATTTCGCACATTGCATCATATTTTTCCTTCACTACTATTGACTTTCCGTTTCTTTCTTTGTAATACTTACTGGCTTTAAGCTTTTAAAATTTACTCTCATTCGCTTTCCTTTTCACTTTCCCCCACATCTTTTTACCCATTCACCTTTTTACCCCTTAATCTTTGTACGCCTTCATCTGTTTACTTCTTCATCTGTTTACTCCTTCATCTGTTTACTACATCTTTTTGCTCCTTCATCTGTTTACTTCTTCATCTGTTTACTCCTTCATCTTTTTACTACATCTTTTTGCTCCTTCATCTGTTTACTTCTTCATCTGTTTACTCCTTCATCTGTTTACTACATCTTTTTGCTCCTTCATCTGTTTACTTCTTCATCTGTTTACTCCTTCATCTGTTTACTACATCTTTTTGCTCCTTCATCTGTTTACTTCTTCATCTGTTTACTCCTTCATCTGTTTACTACATCTTTTTGCTCCTTCATCTGTTTACTTCTTCATCTGTTTACTCCTTCATCTGTTTACTACATCTTTTTGTTCCTTTATCTGTTTACTTCTTCATCTGTTTACTCCTTCATCTGTTTACTACATCTTTTTGCTCCTTCATCTGTTTACTTCTTCATCTGTTTACTCCTTCATCTGTTTACTACATCTTTTTGCTCCTTCATCTGTTTACTTCTTCATCTGTTTACTCCTTCATCTGTTTACTACATCTTTTTGCTCCTTCATCTGTTTACTTCTTCATCTCTTTACTCCTTCATCTGTTTACTACATCTTTTTGCTCCTTCATCTGTTTACTTCTTCATCTGTTTACTACATCTTTTTGTTCCTTCATCTGTTTGCGCCTTCATCTGTTTACTCCTTCATCTGTTTACTACATCTTTTTGCTCCTTCATCTGTTTACTCCTTGATCTGTTTACTACATCTTTTTGCTCCTTCATCTGTTTACTTCTTCATCTGTTTACTCCTTCATCTGTTTACTCCATCTTTTTGTTCCTTCATCTGTTTGCGCCTTCATCTGTTTACTCCTTCACCTTTTAAATTCTTCATCATTTTACTTCTTCATCTTTTTACTACTACATATTTATACACTTTCATTCCTTTTCTTCTCGTATATTTATCCTTTCCTCTCATCTTTTTCTTTTCTTTTTAACATTCCTTTCTTATTCTTCTTTTCCTTCCTCTTCTTTTTCTCCGTCTGTTATTATTATCATTATGTCTATTAGTATTATTATTGCAAAATAAACAAAAGAAAACCATAAATAAAACCTATGAATCCGCAAAGTTTTATTCTTTGATTTTCCAATTCTTCTGTTGAATACATTTTTTTCCAGCGACTGTATTTGGTGCGCCAGCAAAGAGAATTCTGTTCCAAAAGTAAATATGTTTGAGAAAAAATAATATTGGCCCGGTTTTCCTGCTGCTCGAAGGCGTCTATTGGAAATCTGGCAATATAGATACATACCACCCGTAGATATGCAAGCTACTGTTTGTACGAGCTGTTCTTTACAAAAGACATTATAACCTTGTGTTACCATCATGAAACAGAGAGACGAATAATGTAAGCTTCTCTATAATAACTAGAACTTTCGATTATGTGGTGTAGATTTTACATTCATAAGAAAAGATTACAGGACACATTTTCTTTGCATTACAGAAGTCGCAAAAGAGACAAAAACATTTTATAGTTTTTTAATTTTTTTATATATCTATATTTTTTCATTCGAAGACAAGTTAGATAACGACACTTTTCTTTTGAAGACAATTTGTTTATTTTATAAGTGTTTGGTGTTGGTACGGAATGAAGCTGTTTAGTACTTTTGCATTATGAATGAATTCTAGGTACAAAGAAAGAAAGAAAGAAAGAAGGAAAAACGAAAGCAAAATGAATTAAAGAAAAGTAAAAGAGAGAAAGAAAGAATAGTAAAAGTAGCGAAATAAAGAAAGAAATAAAGAAAGAAAGAAAAATGAAAGGAAAGAAGAAAGATAAATGAAAGAGAGAAAAATGAAAGAAAGAAAGAAAAATAAAAGAAAGAAAAATGAAAAAATGAAAGAAAGAAGAGAAAAAAGAAAAATGAAAGAAAGAAAAATGAAAGAAAGAAAAATGAAAGAAAGAAAGAAAGAAAAATTAAAGAAAGAAAGAAAATGAGAAATGAACAAGTGAAAGAAATAAAGAAAGAAAGAAAGAAAGAAATTAAGAAAGAAAGAAAGAAAGAAAGATAGAAAGAAAGAAAAAGGAAAGTAAATCAGAAAGAAAAATGAAAGGAAAAAAACGAATGAAAAATAAATTAAAGAAAAGTAAAGGAAAGAAAAAAGAAAGAAAGAAAGAAAGGAAAATGAAATAAAGAAAGAAAGAGAGAGAAAAATGAAAAAAATGAAAGAAAAATGAGAGAAAGAAAGAAGAAATACATGCAACGGTTGAAAATATAGGTAATCGAAAATAGAATAAATGAAAAGAAAGAAATGAAATAAGGAAAAATGAAATGATAAAAAACATTAAAAGTGAAGAATCGAAAGGAAAAAATGAAACTACTTGAAATAAAGAAAATCAAAAGCGAAAGAAAGAAGTTTAAAAATGGGTGAAAGAAATAAAGAAAGATAAAACCTGAAAAGGTGAGTAAAATACAAGAATAATCAGACGAGGGGAGAAAGATAGAAATAAACTAGAAAAAGAATTACAAAAGAGAAGAAAAGACAGAAATGTATGCAAGAAAAAGTAATGAATAAAAAAAGCGAACTTATGAGAAGGAACAGGGAAATGCTAATGAATAAATAAAAGTTGGAAAAAATAAATAAAAATAAAAATGATGGAAATTAAGGAATTAAATTTTTGGAAACCAAGAGAGTTAAACAGAAATGTGAAAAGAGAAAATGGAGAAAGAAAAAGAGAAAATAGTTTAAGACAAAAACACTGAGCGATTTGAACGAATAAAAGTACAAGGAAAGAAAACTTGCCTCGTGACTGAAACAATTCCGTCAAAAAAGCACGATTAAATTTATTCATTTAGTTTTCAATCGGTAAGTTGTTTATTTGATACGGCACGCTTATGATTTCTAAAATGAATTTCGCAGTATGATTATTTAATTCCCGGCGGAAAGATTGCATAAATTTTCACCCGAATGTCTATTCCAGGCAGCACTTTTATTTGATACAAACGAGCAGTTGATTTCGTAATACTGACAGATATGTTGACGTAATGTACATCCCTTGCTAAATTATAATTTCGT
>OZ038497.1:71446796-71559296 GCA_964036315.1 Acanthosepion esculentum | reverse complement strand
TGGCCATACATTGCCGGATCGAAACTAAGTGTGGGGAAGAGCAAACGGGTAAGAGGGTAAAAATAAAGTTTATTCTAAAATCATCCGAATATGCTTTCTAATGGACAAACACCCAATTTTCAGTTCGCCCTACGTTTGCGAGAACTATAAAGAAATCAAAACTTCAAACAGATGAAATTTGGCTCCAGAAAGGAATAGTTACGCATGGCCAGTTGTATGTTGCATGCTCAAGAGTAAGAAATCATAAGAATGTATTCTTCGCTGTTAAAAAGGAAAAAGGGAAACTTTAAAAAAAAATATTGTTTACCATGAATACCTATACAATTAAATTTTAGAACTTAGTTGCGCTTTTTCAAAGTATTTTTTCGAACATTTGTACTGAAGTTTATTCAAATTTTATCGAGTGGTTTGCGAAATTGAACGAAACGTAGAGTTTGTAAATCTCGACAAAAATATTAGCGGTAAGTTCAACAATACGGTAGGGTTTGAATACTAGTCATCATGTTGCCAAAAATTCTTATATTTAAGAAAATTTGGGAAGAACTGCGTATATGAAAACACATTCACGAACAAGGCTTTGCTGTAAAAAAAACGTCACTGTCAAATGTTATTGGTTTATTCCTTCTTTGCAAGTATCAAAAAAGATTTGTCTGGCTTCTTCTCGTTTAAGCTATTTGTTTAAAGTTGCGTCGACCGAGTTCATTTCCGAGACTTGATAACTTAGCAACCTGAGATGTTTCAATAGTGTGCCAATCTGTACGTCTTTGTTGCCGTAGCTTTCTCTTAAGGAGACCGCCTTACAGAACTGAAGTGCTTCACCTGCTATGATATCTACCAAATAGTTTGGGACATGGCAACAAATAGTAATCTGGACTACAAGTTTTAGGAGAGATGGTTTCATGCCATCCCCAATAGCATCGTCTGAACACAAAATGCCTTAGTCATAATCTATACACGGCCTTGCATTTTAGTTAAACTATTCCGCGCCAACTAGCATTATTGATTTAATATAAATATAAACGGAAGAGATAAACTAAAAGCTACGTATGAACAAACTGAGATATATGAGCCAAAGCCTTTACTAGTTTTATAGTTTTAAGACGCCATTGCGACGGACTGGTACCCTAATATGATAACGAAAGTCTTTTCAAGACGCAAGATCATTGTGTTCTTGTGCCAGGTAAAACAAAGTACGCCTGTGGAAATTTAGCTCAACCCAACTACATAATCTATAGCAGGGAGAGTTAGATGAAATGGATTCACAATTTTCTCAAAGCGTAAATGCCAATTGAATACAAGGATCATTTCCAAGATTTATGACATTAGAGCAAAAGCCGCACTATGTGCAGACATTTACGCGAGTTCCTGCGGAGGGCGAAGTAGGCCTCTGGTACAGCTTAGAAAACAGCAATGATAATTTTGAAGAAATAATTTTGAATTCCTCGATTCGAGCCATGGAACGTCAAAACCTCACTTTAACTCTGATTCGGATTATAAGTCCAATTCTGAACAAAAGGCTAAATTCGAACGAGAGTCCGATTTCGGCCAAAATTTCGATTCAGGCCGAGAATTGAGTTCTTAAAATCACAAACTCCGTGTTACTTGAAATGAGTTGCGTTCTTCAAATCAGAACCTCTACGGAACTTCAAAAGCTCATGTACTGAAGCCTCTAACTTTAATTCTGCTTCCTTGGCATTTTGAAGAAATAAGATTGATTTCCTCAGTTTACAAAGTTTGTATATTACTTTAAACTCATTATAAATTACAACCTTTTTAAATCACTAATTTTTAACTGTTCCCTCCTCAACCGGGCACAAATCTCAATACTGGATGTTTAAGCAGCAGATGAAGAGCAAATTTTAAATCCCGAGATCATCCTGATTCGATAAAGGTATAATTTGTCTATGTAGAGCAAGTGTGGTCTGAGTTAGAGGGGTTTCAGACACACGGACAGACACAGAATTTGTCTGTTATTTTTTTAAGCAAAAATAATGTGTCAGAGATTGCAAGAGATAAGGTAAAGGATCAGAAGATATAATCAAATCATGAGAATTTTCACAACTCCTACTAGTATATAAGTTTCCTGTTGTTTCGCTCGACTTTATACTTGTCTGTATGAACCATGAGGCTTCGTTTAAACAGCTTATTATTGATCTATATTTATTCTGAGATGGAGCTGAACAAACTGTCATATTATTGAGTTTAGCTCTGGGACAAACACTGACAACATTTTATATTAGAAATTTATATTTATAAATTTCTACGTCTTCCAAAAGAGTATAATTCTTGAGTCTATAAAGTCTCTGTAGTTTTTCAAGGCACAAGATAAATCCAACATTGCCTGATCGCTAAGCCCGCCAAGAAGATGTTGAAACGTGAATTACCATCACCTGCTGCAGACAGAAATATATGTTTTCCAAAAGACGACAAGAAGGGCAGATAGGAAATCTGTGCGGATAATCCGATGTCGATTTCCGAATTTGGCAAATGCAAAAGCAGGATTTGAATAGAATAAAATCTTCGTCTTGACAAATCTTCAAAAAAGTGCGTGCAGTGAATCCGTCACGGTTATAATAATCCGTTAATATTTTTGTCAATATCTGTGTCCACAAGAGCAACTGGCCTTTCGGTTTTCCGTTGACTATTTCCGTATCGTGGAAATCTAAAGCTTAATTGTGGCTTATATGGACAGAATGAAGATGTTCAGTTTTGTGGATTAGTTGATGAAACGGATAACCGCGTCGACTTGCGATTACCATCAAGTTTTATTATCAAGTCTATATGGAGTTCAATGACGACTGCCCATAATACTGCTGGCACTACTATTTATGGATGTAACAGATACTTAATAATAACACTTTTTTGTCTACTTTTGCATTTGGTATAACCTAGAGAAGGTTATTGAATAGAAGAATCAAACGAAGGTTGGAAATGAACGATAATACTTAGGACGAGAGCAACACATATGAGATTCGCCAGCGGCGCGTAAAAGAAGTAGTCAACTGCTAGACGTGAATCAAGTGGATTCCACAATGAATCCCGAACTGCAGGATATCTACCAAACGCCACAGGCGGTCATATGTAGCACAAGGCCGAATTTAATGTGGGATATCCGAGCCCGTAGTCTAGGGCCAAAAATGCCCCGTAGAACCCGTATAAAACGGAGACGGGTAGCTATTTCCCGAGACGGGACTCTCCCCTTCGACATATCCTAGTCTGGGGATCCTCTCTGCCAGAGAGTTTGACCAGCACGGCTGGAGAAGAATCTCCAACTGCAGACCAATATACAGTATTTTTGCTATGTAAATGAGACATACCTATTATCGTCCGTATGGATGCTACAAAAGCATTCAAATTCATTTCTCATTAATTTTAAATTAACTCTCATACATATTTTTATAAATTGTTTTTATCTAAATTATTTTTAGAGATATTCAAAACAGCGCACATCATTGCGATGCGTAATGTTTTAACGATTATACCATAATATATCCCGGCGTATTCTTGACCTACCACTAACAATGGTAGTGGCTGGTCGGCAGTTCTGTTCGGTGACATGGATATTTTATAACCACATAGCGTAATGTCTATAATCAAGCAAACTGGGAACAGATGCCGAGTTGGAATTCCACTCGAGGTCGTTTCGTTTCTATCACTTTCGCACAAATACGATTGGGAAATGTATGAATTTATTTGTTCTCTCAGTAGATATGTGCTAAACAGTATACTGGATTAGTTACCTTCGGTTAGCGAACAGTCTAGGAGAATTATAAATCTTATTTCAAAACACTTTGGGAGTGATACTTTGAAACTCTACCTCGCAAACAGCATACGTTGTTTGCTTTTTTTAATCGATTTTACTTCAAGCAAGGCAGTAAAGCTACTAAGATACGGGGTGTGGAAGAATTAGGACCAGAAACATTAATAATGTGATGAAAGAGTAACCAGGAGGACGGTAGATAGCGACTGACATTAAGTTTAGATTTTTGGAGATTAAAGTTGGCGGGAAACTTTGAAACCGGAAGGGAGTTCCATAAGCGAGAAAAGAAACGGTTAGCATAGAATTTGCAGCTACATCTAACCAGAAATTGATGAGATCTCGACGCCAGTCTACTACTGCGCTTAGATTGAAAAACTCTAGGTACAATAGCGAAGCGATCGGCCGAACAATTACTAAGAAATTATTTATAGAAAAGATGCAGGGAGGCCATCTTACGGCGGTGGGAAAGTGACTGAAACCGAGCCGCAAAATCAAGACCAAAACTATTGGTGATTCTTCTTTGGATTTTATCAAGGAACTCAAGGTAAATAGCAGGGACACCGGACCGAATGTGGAAGCAATATTTTAAGCGTGGACGAATGGTAGACTTATATGTAAATTAGATTCTAGAACGAAAAATTGTCTCGCACGAAACAGTGAATCAACTTTCTTAGGAGCTGACCTAGCAAAGGATTCAATATAGTTTTTCCATTTCATATCAACTGAGAATGTTAGTCCAAGTAGGAGCAAACGCGTCACTTTCCTGGAGGCTAACATCAACCATGTTGATGGTACTTGCTACGAAAAAGATAGCAGCAATATTGGAATGAATGGCTATATGGAGTGAGAAGAACTCATCGCTGTCACGTCTGTCTCATTGTGAATCAGATCATAGCAATTCGCGATAATATTTCAACCATTCCCTTGTAACTGGCAATTACAATAATGTCTAATTTGTTAAAATACTTTCGATGTATTGCAATTTCCCATTTTGTTTAAATTAGCTGTCAATTATAAAGGATACACTCAGTAATTTCCTTATTGTTATGGTGATATTCTAATGTATATCCAACTTTCACACCCCCTATACGACCTCTAGTTTACTGGAATAGGTATAGCATGTATTTGATGGTGTCACTGTCGTTGGTTAAGTTGACGAAATATGGTCTCTTGATCTGCACAGTCCTATTCACTTATGGTTGTTTCCTTAAAAATCCTATTTTCCAATGACTACTTCAGCCTCTGCTTCTGATTTATACCAATTATGTAGTAGATAAATACTAGTAAACAGTGAGTTCGATCCCAAGTGCAGATGCAGATTTTGTAGCCTTTACTGGAGGCAAAAATATGGATAAATGTATATAATGTAAACACTCGTGATGCAATAATTCGCCTGTTTGTTCCACAGAAGATTATTATTGACACTGGATCTCCTAGGTTATGTGTCCTTGCCCCCACCACCACAAAATAAAAAACACTAAGCATAATATACAACTTATATCTATCGGTATGCAGAGTTCTCAATAGATTTTCTCAATTCCAGTCGTCACACGAATTTATTTTATGATTTCCAATTTCAGTTCTCGACGGAGAAGCAATGTTTGCAACTCTTTTTAACTTGTTTATGGTGCCTTTGTAGTTCGTTTTAATAGATTTGCTCGAAACAACTCCTAATAATCTTTCTTTCGCTTTCTTAACTGTATTTTGTGTAACGCTTCCCAAGTAATTTCATATCTAATTTCATTGGTTTTCTCTCTTCGTTTATATAATTTTATACATATCGTTTTCCCACACAGAATTAATGTTTCTTATGTTTTTGCTTTCAAGAATTTTCAACAAAAAGGAATAAAGATATATTAGCGCTGTTTTACAATTCTGTTTTCCATAAATCTCGTATCATAATTATTATGATTAATGTTATGGTTGTTGTCCGAGTGAGAGGAACGTCAACAAATGTAAAGGTAAATTAAAAATGTAAAGGTTAAGCTAAAACCATTTTAACATTTCAATGCTCTCCTTGGCATTCTCGGTGATTTTAGTAATACGACTGTTCTGATTTTTTTCGATTTTTTATCTTTCCAAATCGTTTAAATCATGACAAATCCCTTTCAAGACTTTGCCAAGGCCGCCGATAACGATGAGCACAGCTTTCATATTTTGTTCCATTTTATTTTGCAGTTAACTTTAAAAGGTGTACACATCCTGTCTTGTTTTTTAACGGTTCACTCAGATTTATTCTGTGCTCTGACTGAACAACTTTTTCAATATTCTTCATAGTCACTAGATCTTCCGTGATTCTTTAAAGAATTTTATGCATATTATTATTATTATTATTATTATTATTATTATTATTATTATTATTATTATTATTATTACTGAATGAGTCAGTCGCACGAAAAAAAGGTGAAGCTGCGGTACAAATAGTGAAGCAAATGACACCAAGTATATACCAGGCACATTATTATGAAACAAAGATGTTCAAAATCAAGGTATGTATGTTTCCTTTAAAAGCAAAATAGAACTATACCTGATTGTGAATGTCTTCATAGCCGAGCGAGTAAAGTATACTACAGGAGTGGGCAGTTGTTCCTCTTGCAAAGGTGGACGTAAGTTCGAAAACGGCTGTCCACTAAAAATAATGTTGGATAAATAAATGTGTGTTTTTAAAATATGAAAATAAATATATGGGCTAATGGTATATACATTTTTATATATTAAGAAAAAATTAGGGGAAAAAATTATGAAAACGTGATTCGTTCTTTACGACTTCATTAGACGGACGTGATGATGACGTTGATGCGACTACACATGCGCACGAAGGATAGCGTACACGGGGAAAGTTTAAATTTAAATTGACTTCACTAATACCTACAGGTTCATTCGCTGGAAGTCATTTTTTGGTTTGAGAAAACGGTTGTATACAGTTTAGAGATTTCTCGACGGGTTAAGCGGATATCTCGATGTGAAGAGGCAATTTAAAAAGAATTCGAATTCTTTGGTTAATGTTTTGGTTTTGTAACATCTAGTGGCGGTGGACAAAATAATTTAAATGGGTGCAATACAGCAAAAATCTATCATTAATCAAGAACATCAAATAAGATGAAAACACTAGGCAAAAAATATTTGTTATAATAAGGAGAAAAGGTGATATAATTGATACGAGGATGGATCGTAAATACCCAACATTGAAAGTAAAATTCCACTGGCGTGTGCTAAATTAACAGAATGGTGTAAGAAAGTTAATAAATCCAATGGAAAACTGAAAATTACATTATGTTACAGAAGAGCTGCCTTATCCCAGATAAAGAAGATTACATATTCCAACAAGATGGAAGACTTTGCCATCCATCGTGTGTAACAAAGCAGATTCTCACTGATGAAGGCAGCTCAGTTTTAAAAGATTGGTCTGTCTAAAGCCTTGGCCTTAAAATAAACCTATTGGAAGAGAATTGAAAATTCTGATATACAAGAGGAAGTCAAACAACTTTTTAAGAACATGCAAGATATTTGTATTTACTGTCAAGAGGAATGGCACATCCTTTTTTAAAGTCATATTCCGCCATCCTACATCGATTAGAAATTCTATTTCGTGTTAATGATTAAAATTCTAAAAAAAATGATAATATTAAATAGTTGTAAATATATAAACTTATTTTGTGCAATTTTCGTTTTTCTTCCATTAGCAAAAAGCATTTTTTAATCATTTTTACCACAAGCTAAGGAATAAATCCACTAAGATGCAAGTGGATTATTGAGTATTAGAGAATATGAGAAAAAGAAAATATTATTAAGATAAAATAATAAAAGAAAAGTAATTCATTTTTGTCTGAATTTCTAGGATGAAAAGTTTTATTTACACTCTTTATATTCGAACTATAGTCCTCGTCTTTGATGTTATTATCACAACGTTTGATTGGAAAGCAGAAGAGAGTTTCACAAACGAGAAGTGCGAAAGAAGAAAATATTTTCATCGAAATTACGGTTACATCTAGCTATTTCAACTGTAAAGGGATGAGACCTTGCCGCCAATCAAGTACTGCGCTTACATTCACAAAATCTATGTACCATATAGCAAAGATAATCAGAACAATTACCATGAAAGTACTTAAACAAAAGAAACAGGGAAGCTACGTTACGGCGGTAGGAAAGTGACTGAAGCCGTGATGTCAAGTCAATACCAATAACATTGCAGAGTCTCCTTTGATTTTATCAATAATCTATATATATATCGAGGCCACACTTGACGGCAATATTCAATGCACGAACGGATATACATTTCCTCAAGTGGCTCGTAACATTTCTATATATTATTTTATATCTCCTCGTACTAGATTCTCAAGAATGTGGCCATTTTAATTACACTCCTGTAGTATCAAAGATATTCCGCCTAACTGTACGTTGATAAATATGTAAAACTTAGTAAAAATTAAGCAAATTTGTATTTTGTTTTTCCTCAATGTCACTTCTCTCATGCTGGCCACTGTAAAAACTGTAAACCCAATCAGTGTTGAAAAAAATATCATTTATCAAACGAAATATCTTATTTCATAATCCATAACTTGTTGATATCAGGCTTTCTTTTCTGTTTTACTTTCATAAACATGTACAGACACTACAACGAATTATGTTTTTCGACTTTTACAAAATGATACCGGCGTTAAATTATAGACAATATTGTTCTCATTTCGATGACACCAAATTTCCGCATTCGTCAGAGAGTATTGGTGGCAAAAGAAGCTTTAATTTCCTGTTTATTTTTTTTTAAATTACATACATTTAAGAGAAAAACATGATTGTTGAATATAACAGTGAATAAATTAGGACTTACTATTGTTGCAATAGAATCCGTACCGAGAAAGAATATTCATCATGTTACAGAGAATATGAAGAAGAAAGCTCCAAAAGATTTGTCATCATTTTTATCGGATAAGAATCGGGATTCTTCAGATTTTTTTTATTTCTCTTCTTAAATTTCTCTTCTTTTATTCTTTTCCTTAAGTTTCTTTACGTATAATATTTGACGCTTGTTTATCAGATTTTAAGATCTTCATAAATCAAATTTTTCTCTTCGTTTTATCGTCTTTTGCTACCGTTTATTGTTGCAGACATTTTTTTCAGATGAATCTTCTATTTAATACAGTAAAAACTCTGACAATACCATCCCGTGAACAGCCTTAACGTTCTAAAGTTATTTAATTGTTTTGTTTTTTACAGCTTATCAACTTGTTCTAAAGAAAAATAAAACCAGAAAGACAATCCTATAATGATAAAGAAATAGCTGAGATTTCTGTGATGCATTATGAGGAAGAACAGCTTGAAAAATTGATTGTCCTCCGATTGTATCGAGGGAAGATGGGTACAGCGTGTCATTTCCTTAATGGGTGTATGTGAATGGATGGCAGAGCAGGGACAAGAAGGCATTATAAAGAGTTAACCGTTGCAAGGGAGAGGACTCTGGTAGGGGCTGTAATCACCCATGTCAAGAAGGGACACGGCGTGTAAATGATGATTTCGGACAATGCGTCTTTTGGTGCTCTAGGATTGTCAGAGGTTTTCGAGATTAGGTATTTTAAATATTTTACATTGCATCAGCCACTAGGAGGCGTGCTTAACTGATTACGGTCAAATAACTGGCAAAAAAATCTGTGATACTGAATGTGATCTTTACATCTTTAATTAAGACAAATATGGATATATTAACACCAGTGAATTATAATCAGAAGTCATAAGAATCCTGCCTCGTGTGGTATCAGAGCATTTATTATTATTGTTGTTGTGGTGGTGGTTTTTTGTTGTTCTTTTTGCTTCTACTGTGGTGGTTGATGATGTTGTTGCTGCTGCTGTGGTGGTGTTTGGTGATGATGATGATGATGATGTATCTTCATATTATACCAGATGTCTAATAGTGTTCTCTAGCGACTGTATAACATTAAAACTCTTAAAGTCTTCAAGAATTTCTACCTGCACTGCCTGAGACATTGACCTTTCTCTCTCGTATATATTATTTTGTCACCAATTATAATGGGTACAAAAATTGTATGTTTCACATCATAACGAGAATAATCATGTGATTTAACCAGCTTGCTAGATTTATTCATCACGAAAGGAACTGATGCGACATTTTGGCTTATGAATAACAGTTATGTTTCCTCATTTCGATGGATATATCAGTGTGAATCTGTAAAGTAATTTTTTTTAATTTAGGTTCTAGATTCGGCAATATATTGATACTATTTGTTTATATGTTTCAATAAAAATAATTTATCGTTCTTCCCTACTGGATGCCTATAACTATATGGCGTATTCTTTTTTGTAACTTCTTTTGAGCGCGCATGCATTTGCTACATCGAATTATATCCCCTTACAATGTCATTTTCCCTCTATAGACGCGGCTTTTCTGTTTTGACTTGACTTGATATATTTGTACTTAGCTTCATATCTCTCTTGTTTTGTATCTTCTAGATGGATACATATCGAAGATACTGGCTTCATCTTGTTTGTCTTTCAAATTCTCCATGGAAACTTTTCTCTCCTTGTTTTCCTTCCTCGATATTCACGCCTGTATCCTGCATTTATCACTTCTAACAATCTTTCAATTAATTCCCAATATTTCCATCGCTCTACTGGGCGCATTTTACAAATCCTATTTCAACGGTCTTACCAAAGTCCTCAAAGCTGAATTGTCCCTGTTTACAGAAACCGATGAATTGATAATAATTTTATGGTCCCTTGAGTGATAGGATTTGATCCTATCTTGCCCATCCTAGGTTCGACCCAAATTACCCCATTGTTGATACTGCCAATGTATTTATCCTTCGTTATTATTATTATTATTATTATTATTATTATTGTTGTTGTTGTTGTTGTTGTTGTTATTATTATTATTATTATTATTATTATTATTATTATTATTATTATTATTATATCCGTAAAAATGACTAAGGTATTTATGTATTCATAAGTAACATATGCCGAGGATCAAAGTCGGTTAGAGATATTTCTGTTTGGAATCGAAATATATTATCTGCATGAATGTTACTCAGACATTGATACACATATATACATATATAGGCGTACGCGGCATTCTATATAGGAGGATCTTTAAACAATTAATGAGTATTTTGGTTTAATTATAACAGATAGAAACAAACGAATCCTGTTGAAATTAAAATATTTGTCTTAAGATTGCAAATGTGGTCCTTTGCATAAATTATTTCCTTCTCCATTGTGATAATGTATCTTTGAATGTGAACATGCGTAACCTAATTGCAGGTGTCTCCTTAGTCATTTCCAGTTGCTTCTTCATTTCCTAATCAATGGACAACTGCTGCTTTCCGAGTAATCCAGGAAGGGGACCAAACAAATGAAACACTTGAGAGTGTTAGGTCTCATCTCATCTGACCATCCGTCTTCTCTTATTGTTCTGCCGCTTCGGAAACACTTGGGTAGCAATCAACTTCTGCACTTTCCTGGAGTTTTTCACCATTCTGAGAACCTTCAGACTTTAGAGTAGCCAAGTCATAGCACTAATCTGCAGGTATTACCGTATCACACCAGAAAATGTTCCCAGTATTTTGGCCTTATGCCCGTTAACAGCAACTGCAAACCTGCCCATGCAGCTCATCTAATTCGATAAGCATAGCCTTTTACTTTGATTACATCGTTTAACCATTCCATAAACATTCATAACCTCCAGTGATGTTCAGCACTTTCGGATTCCAAAAATAGAAATTCTATAATAGCTTTTAGCCTCCTGCATGTGTTCAGAAGGGTAGGAATTTCAAAAGTGGGTTATCGGTAAGAAAAATGGTAACACTACAAATATAATCCAGCTATTTGAAACTCTTTCTTTTACAACAAAAATAATTTTTTTTTAAATAACTAGGATTTTACAGTTGGCTAGATGCAAACGCAAGTTCTATACTAACAGCTTCTTTTCTTTTCTCGCTTGAGGAAGTTCTTGAGGCCTCTTTCTTTACAGACATCTTCGAAAAGTTTTAAATGCAATTTCAATCGTTATCTGTTGTCTTCATAAATTCTACTTTTTTATTCTTTTTTTCCCATATTCTTTCGCACTCATTAACCTGGCTTTACTGCTATGTTTGGGGGTTAAATAATTAAAAAAAAAAGATACAGAATTCTAATTAATACCTTAAAAGTAAAAACGGCGTTTCATTTTGACCACCCCTCATATTTGGATTATTATTTTGCTCCTTCTGGGTAATTCAAAGTGTAGCATTGATTATGGACTCTAGCTCATCGTTCACCATCGTTACTTGTATCATTAATTACCCTCTCTTTTTGTTTGCTGATTACACGTATCTATTACTCTTTCTTTGATTCTCTCTCTGGGTCTCTCTCTCTCTTTCTCTATTTCTCTCTCTTTATCTATTTCTCTCTTTTTCTGTTTCTCCCTCTCCCTCTTTCTTTCTTTCTTTCTTTGATTTCTCTCTTTCTGTCTGATTTTTCTCTTTCTCTCTGCTTCTCTCTCTTTATCTCTGCTTTCTCCCTCCTTCTTTCTCTTTGTTTTTCTCTCTCTCCCTTTCTCTGTTTCTCTCTCTCTCTCTTTCTCACTATTTTCTCTCTCCTTTCTCTTTGTTTTCACTCTCGCTTTCTCTGTTTTTTCTGTCTCTCTCTTTCTCTCTGTTTTTAGTTGTTTTCACCATCGTTCACTATCAGCATTATTCTGTGTCCAGTCCACTTTTTCTATATTTAATTATTTCCATTCTTGTCTTCTCCAAAACTGAATGCCGCCATCAGAGACAGAATAACACCAAGAATCTACCCCTTTTTCTAGTCAGAAACGGTAACGACCCCTAACTTGCATAGGACGTATATTATTCTTTCAACAGTTCTATATTTATTCGAGATTATTAAATTCTCTCCATCTTCACTTCGGATACATATATAATTGTGACTTTCATAAAAGTTTTCATAAATAATTTAGATTTCATAGTTTTTGGGGTGAATGCCAAGAACAAAAATTAATGTATAAATGTTTTTGCAGCAAAGTTCAAATGTCTGTGCGCAGGGGTCACAAGGTTGATTAGCTACACTGAAGATGCCTCAAGATCAAATTCACACTCATGCCACCCTTCATAAATATGCCATAAGAATATAAAAATGTTTTCAATGCATCTCGATATTCCAGTGACCAGTTCCCATTTTTTTAATTTACAAAGTATTTATGTTAACCTTGTAAACTCCCTTGTGGAGGATAAACCCACAGATTCATTGTGCTAAGTTGTGGTGCTGAGGTCTCCGAAAATTGGTGGGGGTTATGGCGTAGAGTTCCAAGCCTCGCACCCAACCAGGTTTGAAATCAGAATCTCCTAAAATAATTGTTAAACAAAATTAGAGAACAGAGTTGGTTCTGCTAATAATACTTGCCTTCGGGTAGAAGGAATTGATTCGTAGCCTTGCAACGGGAACGCAACCGCCTCGGCTAGAATTTGAACTCGAAACATGAATCTCGCGTTCTGCACCTATAAGCGCTATGCTACTCGCACTTCCATAATTTATGCCATATTTAAATATGCCTAAATATGTAATTCATTTACAAAAGAATACATACATTTTCTCTTCAGCTTGCTCTTGAAGATACATTTTTTAGAAAAATATTAATTAGAAAAATTCATTAAAACGATTAATTAGAAAATTCTAGTTCGCATAAACCTATTACTGCATAATAATCTTTACATTTCGTTCCTTCTAGCGTTTTCTTTTTTATATGAACAGTGCAAGAGATATAACGCATAATGCATAAAACAGTACAAAAAATTCAAACGAGAAATATCTTAATTAACCACATGTGCGTTTGATGATTTCTCATTGAGACACAATAAGAGTTAATAACCAAATAAACAACAGAGTGATCTCCCTTTTATTTGCTGAAGAAACGTTCCAAGATCCCTAACAAATGCATACAAGCCTGTGATAAAGTTTAATTTATAATTTCGGTACAATAATTGATTCTGAACATTAACTCATGATAAAACTGAACAACTATAACAATACATATTAGAAATAGCCGTGAAAATATTACTGTTTCCTATTTGAATTTTCTGATTAATCTTAATCCTTAAGCTAATGATTGAATAAGCCCCTTATGATTTCTACCACTCTAAAATATCTGTTCAAATTCCCTTGTCGCCTCGTTAAATATTTGAGCCTAACAGCATTAAGAAAATATTACAATAACTGTCATAAATATGAAATCAGTTCTTTATCTTTTTTTAAAAAGTAAAATATTAAAAATGCAAACATTCGAAATTGACAAGCTTTTTTAAAAAATTTCACTGCAGCAGATATTATACACACCAGAGTTTTTTTACACCTTCTCCATTTTCCTTTTATTTTCGCTATCTTTCTTTTACTCACTGAAAGCAAACAGCGTCTTCGATAGGTCTTTTTCATTTTTTCACGCGATAAAAACAGAATAGACTATTATTCATGGGGTATTAGCAGAGCGTTAAGAACATGCTGGTTAATTAAACAAACTAAGAAGCTAACCGAATGTAATAATAATATGATACTGTAAGAAATGTTATGTGACAGATAGAAAATTTGTTCTTAGAGATTAAGCACAAGAGACAATTACTAACAGGATAATTATAACAAGATATTGTAAAGGAAAAGTCATGTCATAGATACACGATTCGTTTTTATCGTAGAGCATAAAAAATGAAATAAGATACTAATAAAAGTAACTACTAATAAAATAAAACAATTATAACAATGTACTGTAATAAAAATAATGTAACAGAAGATTCATTCAAATATTAGTGGTTTGTATTGAAAGACAAAACAGTATCCCAATAATTTTTAAGAATGTAATTTATAATAAACACCTTTTATATTGTACTCGAGCAAATATTATATTCAATAGTCCTATTTTTCAATTGCACTCCAAGTGACTTGGTATGATTAGCAATCACTAATCTCCCTTGCAGTCTCATGTGTAGATAAGATACTTCTTACCGGATTTGTTCAACCTACATAGCGAGGCAATTTTGAGAAAGGAAACTACAAGAAACTCCTACAGAAGGTAGCGAAGGAAAGCGAGAAGAAAGGACTAAGTAAGAAGACAGAATGCATGGTCAGCAGAAAAAGAATGAGCCCAAAATGCGAATTACAAATCAGGCATGCTAAAATCAAAACATTACAAACTCTGACAAGTGTTCTAACAGGGTATGGAAAGTGCGACACTGAGATTCGAAGACATATTGGGATGACCAAAGTTGCTTTCCAAAAGCTTTTATAAAATATTAAAAGATAGAAATATTTTGTTAAAAACAAAGTAAAGCGTACTGAACTGTTAGGTGACATCTGTACTCCTATATGGTAATGAATCCTGGAAAATCTCAAAGATGAAGAAGAGACTTGAAGAAACAGAAATGTGGTTCTGCTGAAAGATCCTGAGGATACGCAACTCCACGATTGATGCCAGTGTGGTTTAAACAACTAAAAAAAAGAAAAAATTAAGAAAATGCAAAATATATTAAAAAGAAATACGTTATTTCATACTCTATTCGAGAATTTTACAAATTTAGTTACACTGAAATATATTTGTGTTTTAAAACTAAAACACAAATAAAAAATTAAGTAACATTTTATTCAACTTGAATAGTAAATCTTGCGCAAAAAGCAATCCAAATATTGGCCGATATACGAAGTTCCTTAAGAACACCAGATTCATATACAACTCATTTTTTATATATAAACATCGTTGTGTACGTGTGTACGGTTTTTACTGTGATTTTTACTGATATTTTCCGCTGTTGTCCACTAACTAGGATATTTCGCCGGAAAGTCTTTCCTGGGCTGGCCAGATAATCAACTCAACACAATAACAATCAGCAAAATTTGTTTAAAACTATCAACACCTACAAAGAAGCCATCGAATCTAATGTCAGGATGTTATTACCTACGGGTGCATTAGTAAGTCTTATCAAGTAAGCCCGTTGGTATTTGGCTACATTCACAGAAGAATTTAACAAAGAAGAAAATTATTCGTCGGAATCAGTGTAAATAAATTGCGAAAACGTGAATTTAGTTACTGTTTGTACGAGATTAACATCGAAAACATTGATATGCAATGAATATATATCAAATAAAGCAATGGTGACTAGAACATTCTGTATCCCGAGATGCTTTGACCAAATTTCTCCCATATAAACATTTTTTTACTTTTTTCTTTCTCTATTACCACTTTCAAATATTTCTTTACTTTTGCACTTCATACACGACAATCTTTTGTTAGATTACCAGTATTTTAACTTTCTTGGTCAAAAGGAAAATGTTCGAGATATATGGGAAAATATACGTACAAATAATTCACTGCACCGTCCAAATTTCCCTTAGAGACTATTTAAGCTAGAAAAAGAGGATTATAATTCAAAATACATATTATACATTTAGAAATCAATACAGAATACATAAATAATATAAAGTGGAGACTAAACAAAATAAGAAAACAATATAAGAAACTTCTCCGCCCTCTCCACCGCTTTAACTCCATTCAGATCGCTAGACCATTCAATAAAAAAGAACGAGACAACGGTGACTAAGACATTGCGTATCCCGAGATGCTTTGTCCAAGATGTGTGCCTGTGTCTTATAGATTATACAAAAGGGTTTGATAAAGTACGTCACAAAGAACCGTTGTTACTGCTAGTTTACCTTGATATATGTGAGAAGAATATTAAAATAACCCAGAACCAATACTGGCAGCAAACTGTCTGAATACGTAAATGAATTCAGTAAATATACAAAAAACGAAAAAGATGTAAGACTACGACGTCTCTTCACATCGGACTTATTCGACATTTCGTGTAGGCGGTGCTGAGAGATTTGAGGTACTGCTAGTATTCATTACCGGTGGTCACAATCTTAACAACATAAGATATGATGTTGATAGAAGTCACATAAAGATAACTACGAGTATTCCTACAGACGTTAGGGAAGGAAAGCGAAAAGAAAAGTCAAAAATATATTGCAATTCATGGTTGTTTGCAAAAGGAACAGTCTAACATGCAATTTACAAATTGGAGATACCGAAATAAATAAAAAGAATGTACAATGTAAATTTCAAAGACGCATTGGGATAGCAAGAGATGCCTTCTAAAATTAAGCCAGTATTGAAAAAAAAAATCTTTAGAAACAAAGGAACTAGTATTGAACTTTTATGTAATATCAGTCCTCCTATATGGAAGTGAATGCTGGACTATCCCCTCAGATAAAGAAGAGAGTTGAAGCAGCAGAAATCTGGTTATACAGAAGGATACTGAGAATACCATGGTTCGAACATGTGAGCAATGACGATATTTTTGAGAAAATGGAAATAAAGAAGATATTTATAATTAGCCTCAGAAATAGCTGAAATTCATAGGGCACATAATGAGGAAAGAAGGCTAGGAAAATTTGATACTGGCAAGAAATATTAAAGGCAAGAGGGACAGAGGAAAACAACGCATAGCCTACCTAGTGAGTTTGAGTAGATGAGTGGTGGAGCAAGGTTTAGTAGAGATAAGAAAAAAAATTATTAAGAGTTACAAAGTACAGGAAATGGTGCCATGATCGCCAAAGTCCTGAAAGGACACGACACATGGAAGAAGAAAATTAAGCAAAATTAGCTTATATTTAGAAGCGCTGTAGCACCAGTCTTGGAGATGCGTATAGGTATCTAATCATTTCATTTTTTCTTGAGTTTCCAATGAATGTTAATGTTGTTTATGATAGATATTTGCAAATAAATTAATAAGTTAACATTAACCGAATAATATGTAGCATCAATAGTTTAGAAGAAAATTTCTATTCAAATTTTAAAGTTGGCAGTTGCAGTAATTTACTAATTAATGTTTTTTTCATCCGGCAATATTTTTTATTACATTAAGTTGCATTAATTCCTGCTCAAGTCACGAGAATTCGGTTATCAATATGAGCATCTTTTTTGCCAACAGAACTGAGAGAATTCTTTAAAAACGAATATTTTAATACGTCGTTTTTACACTTCTCTAATTTTCTTATCTGCATAAACGTTATTTTCGTGCGCACACAGGTCTGACCAGATATCAAACAATGTAATTAACATATACCGACGTAGATCATCAAAAGTCTTATTAAAGAAAATGTACCTCCCCATTTACATTTTTTTCTGGCTAAAACAAAAGAAAATTCGGTTCGAGCCCTGGCGGGAGGTACAATTACTTTCGGACGGCAGACGTTAATTTTGCAGTAAATAAACAAGAATGTCTACTAAAACACGTAAAAGCACTCAATAACATTTATAGAATTAAGAAATGTATTGGTATGTAAAGAATTACATATTAAAATAGAAGTTTTTTAACAGAATTCAGTCAGTTCTTTCTGAAAAAAGTGCTTATGGAGATAATTGAATTTTCGTGACTTGCGCTAGATTTAATACAACTTTTTCTTCAACTCAAACTGGCGTAAGATGAGCTGAAATGTCTAAATAAAATTAAGCCGTGAAGAAAGAGTACAAACAAATAATCTAATTGATAAATAATAAAAACACACAAATGAATACTGAGGTATTTCAAACAATACAAAACAAGACGATTTTCCTAATTAAGTGATTAGTGAACAAATGACCTGAAATCCCACGTGACCTAAAATGACATGACTGATTTAATTATTATATTTTAATTAGTTGCCTTCCATCTTATAAATACGTTTTTAAGGTGTATTAGAATTTTTCTACAAAACTGAAACAGTGGAAATTTAGATTCCTACTTGACAGCTCTGTTATTTTTTGCTCGAAAAAAAAATCTGAGTTTATATTCCTCAACGTTAATAGTCCATGTAGCTTACTACGTAGGCGATCATGACCATTAAACACCTTCCTTTGCTTCATAGGCCATAGAGGATTTTTTATCACATGACTATTGCTCGTAGTCCGTATTCTGCCATCAATTTAAATAAGCAGCTTAGATTACTTACTGTTTTCCTTTGCCTCTCTTACCTGTGAGTGTCAAATTCGCCAACTAGTCTTTCTTCATTATGTGTAAGTTGTAATTTCTCTTTTTGATATTAAGTATAAGTGTTCTTTCTATTTTCCTAAATCTGAGCACGTTGTTCACATGATTCTTTCATGTCATTCTCAGCATCCTTCTGTATAACCACATCCTGATTCCTTTTAAACGGTAAGATTAACAATTTCACTGCAGAAAACATTCGCTTTACTGTCTATAGAAATTTATAAAATCTTTCTCTTAAAACATTTTTTCAGGAAAATAAACTTTACAAATCCACTAGTTGTTACCGCTATTTCTAATACTGATGGGCGTTTCCTTTCTAACCTTTTGTTTAAGATAGTTTGAAAATTCAACTTTATGATTATATCATTCTCTTCCAGTTAAACGTGATATCTATTTTCCTTATATCTACCTTGTTGCTTCAAGTTTTTTGTTTGTGATTATGCAACGTCAGTCTATAAGATCTGATAAAGGATCGTCTTCTTTAGAACCTTGAGGATTCATTCACTTGAAGACATTTGTAATCACTGATTTGAGAAAATCGTTATATAGTTGATAGTTTAGACATTTCTGAACAGGTCGAGTGCTAAACTTGGAATTCATAGAAGTCCATCTGAAGAGACTTAAATAGACTCTTCAGATGTAGATTTATTTAGTTTCTTCAGATTAACCTAAAAACTTGAGTCATGTTCAATTTAAGGACATGACTCAAGTTCTTAGGTTAATATTTTGGATTTATAGCCGCTTGTGGTGTTGGACAAGACTACACGTAGTACCGTCTATGCTATGTTCATTTTCTTTATTTCTTATACTAAATTTGCTATAATTGGTGCATATTGCTAGATATTGAAAAAACTGAGAAAGCAGTCAGTTATCATAAATTCGTACGGATACCAGACAAATGTTTCGTGTGGTTTTCTTTACTCAGTGTGGAAGGAATTGAAGAGCATCTTCGTGTATGAATTAAATTAGCCAATAATGAACTTATTGACACGCGTTTATGGAACTGAACTAATCCGGTCGATACAGTTATATTCGACAATCATTCTTTTTTAAATGACTTCTCTTTTCTTACGGTTTGAAGGTGATAGAAAATATATTCGGCAAATCATGTTCAAAATCCATCTCGATTCATGCTAAATCCCTTTGCATTAACATAAAACATCTCTTCTTTTAGCAATTATTAAAATGGCATTGCTGATTTGACGCTGTAGTTCTTTCTGGTAGTCTAGGCCAGGGGTTGGCAACTTTTTGCTATGTGCCGATTTAGGGTTTTAAAATCATTCAGTGTGCCAACGGCATACGTATTTGTATACAAGTCAAGGTCAATATACCTGTTCTACAATATATTTTATACAGTAATATATAGTATATATACTTTAGTATATATTAAAATTGAAACAGATAAATATCTTCTTTGCGTTGTAGTGGTTAATAGTTCAAACTTAGTGATGTCATCTGAGTCTGAGTGCCATTGAAAATTGCTTGGTGTGCCACGCGTAACACGCGTGCCGTAGGTTACTGACCTACTGGTCTAGACGACTGACAGTTCTGATTCCAAAACAGATTGTCATCTTCGACCACATAGACTAAAGATGGGGACGACATCAACGCCTGAAGAAGGTGGTATAATGGTTTGACTGAATTGTTGTGCTAGCAAAGAGATTAATAAAATGTAACTCCATTGTCTTGACATTATAATGACTTTTGTCAAAATAGCAGACAGTCCTTCGACATCCGTTTTCTGCGCATGCCACAGTGTGTTATATTTCGTTTTCATGTTTTAGATAAACGATGAATCGACTCACAGATTTCTAATCAGATACAGATTATTTGGGAAAGCACTCGAAGAGTTGGACATCAGCTTCCGCATGGCAGAATTAGATAAACAAGGAAAAAATCGAAAATAAAATTAATATGACACTCAAACAAACAAGATTGTTATTTACTTAGGAATAGAAGCAAAAAGAAAGGTGAGTAGAAAAAACAAAAATGGTAAGTCGAAGGAAAAAAGAAAGAAATGATAAAATGAAGATAAATAGAAGAAAATGTCTCGTGAAGTAAAAAAAACAATTAGAGGCAAAGAAGGCTGTAATGTAGAAAGTGGCAGGAAAGGAAAAAAAGAAGTAAAATAAGAGGGTAAAAATGAGACGATGGAAGAATATAAAAAGAAGGAACATATTTATCCAATGTCAAAAAAAAGAGAGAACGTAAAAGAGTTGAAATAGGAATGGCTAAATTGCTTTAAAGACGTGGATATGAAATAGGAGTGAGGAAATTCCGGAGTAAGAAGTGGAGTTGAAATAGGAATCGAGAAATTCCAGAGAAAGAAGAGGAGTTGAAGTCGGAGTAAAAAAAAAAACTCTGGGCAAAGAAGGAAAACTGAAGAATTTTACAAGAAAGAAGAGAATTTGAGAGAAGAATGAAGAAATTGCAGAGAAAGAAGCGGACGTGAAAAAAAGAATGAAAAGCTTCCGGAGAAAATGGTGATTTAAAATAGGAATGTAAAAATACCAGAGTAAAAGTGGAGTTTAAATTGGAAAGGAGACATTCCCGAGGTAGAAGCAGTGTTGAAACAGGAATGAAGAAATTCAGAAGAAAGAACTTAACACGCAGAGAAATGCGAAGAGACATTTAAGCAGAAACTTCTATCACGAAGTAGCCGGACGATAGAAAGGATAAAAAATAGAATATAAAACTAATTCAAATCAAAACCTTTCTTCAATGCTTGAAACAATATATAATGTATATTTAATTATTGCACTTTTTAAAAGAAAAAATATACTTTTAGAAAGAGGAAAAATACGCTCTGGTGGGAGTGTACTTCAGATTTGAGAAAAATCGCCACGGCCTGTTTTACTGCAAATAAAACGATTTACATATGTTTAGTTATAATTGGCATTTATCACAGGAAACCAGGCAGTCGAAATTCTTCTGAATACTTCATAATTCTCCAGATGATTTCTGTAATACTCTTGCCTGCATGTATTTGTAATTCATCAGATCTGATCGGGACTGTTCCAAATCCTCCATGAGCGACTAGCACAACTCAACATCACGTTCCATAACCCAATCCCATTCTGCACATATGTTTATACTGCTGCCATTAAAAGGAATCGGTTTTCTTCATGAGATATCCTTGTCGCAACCATACTTATGCTATCTACAAATAATTTATTTTGTCTTTATTAATTGCCGTACACTTTTTTGTCTTCCTAGATATGTCCATTCATTATAGAATTATATTTTTATAATTTATTTGCCCTGCTGTCGATTCGACAGCAGGGCAAATAAATTGTAACTTTTTTTTTCTTTGGAACACATTTTCCATTATAATTGCATTTATAGTTCCAAAGTTCCTTAACGCCTCTGTTAGTTTTGCTCCCACCGTTCTTTACAAACGTAGACAGTCGATTCCATTTCTTTGGTGTAAAGATTATGAAATTATATAATTTTGTTTTGTTCTATAAGTATTATTAATAGTAATATTTATTTATTCTCTATATATATACATTAAAATAGCAAATATATATATATATATATAAACAAGACTGTACAGGAAAAGTGACCCAGTGGGAATTTAAGAAACGATTGGATTTTGGGCAAACAGAACAATTCTATATCACCCAAACGAAATCCTTCATAAAAAAAAGAAAACAGATAAAGATAAAATCTTTCGACACACTGAAGAAAAAGTCCATTCCGATAGAGAATGCGGGATTTATAAATCATACAAACAGGAAAATCGGATAGATCAGAGTTCAATCTCATGCTCCATTCGCTTTTGATTTCTGGTTTCCATAGTTTCTCCCTCTTTGTAATCATCTTTTTTTTATATATAATACACATGGCTTATACATATGATTGGATATGTTCCCTATACTTGCTCCCACTACAAATATTTTCCTTCGATTTGAAAACGGGAGCCAAATACTTACCGACTGAAAATCATTCAGTTAGATAAAGGATACTACTGGTCAATAAAACTACAGAGTGAAATTGAAAGAATGTAAAACAGCAAATTATTTGAAGTTTGTTAAATAATTGGAAGAAAACGAAAATCATGAAAGAGACGATTGGACCCATCTTATTATAATTGCACTTGTTACTTCCTTAGTTACTTAGTCCGTCTGTTACACTCTTAAGTATTCGGAGTCTCACTGGCGACGATTTTTCGAGAAACACCCTCACCCACTCCATCTCACTCTTGCTGTCAACAGATCCCAGCGATTTTTAAAGAAACATAATAGCCCATGAAATTTCGAAAAATTAAATTGGCCTCAGAAAACTTTTAGGGTTGGCCTCTAAATGGAAGTATCGTTAAAAGGTCACGTATTTTAAGGGTTGTCTTCCCCTTTTAATTAGAACCTAATTCAAGAAAAAATAATTTTTATTTTAACTTATCAGAGCTGTTTTTGAAAGCTTGACTTTCTCTACTGGGAAAACACTTTCGACTTTTTGGGGCTGGAATTCGTTCATTTTATTTCTGTTTTTCATCGTGGCTCAACGGGCTTTGAAAATTTTAAAGTACTTTTTTTCTTTTTTGAATTCCTGTTCCACTAAGTATTTTATTTTATGTATTTATTTTATTTTAGTAGAAAAAATAATTTATACTTTAACTTATCTTCCTCATTAAATTTCTATTTGAAATTCTTATTTTTTAATTTGCATGTCTTTTTGCAATTTCCTTTCAAATTGGTTTTATATTTAACTTCTATTTCATAAATTTGTTTTTTAGTTATTAATTTAGTTTTTCTTTTTTTATTCATTTTTTCTTAGAGTTGTTTTGAAACCCTGAAACTAATTTTAAGTTTAATATTTAATTTAATTATTTTTGACTTTATTTCATTTGCATTTTAGCTATTGTCATTGGCTTTCAACACTGTGTGTACACAGCTTTAGTAATATTTTTCCAGATTTTTAAAACTGAGAATTAATTTTTGTTGATATGTAAAATATGGCCGATTTTACGAACGAACAAAAAGCATCGATTCAAATTACTATAAGTTTCATTTGAAATACACCAGGGTATTTTGTTTACTGGAAATAGTAAGTTTAATCCGTTAGGTTTCACTTAAAGAAAAAAGAAAAAGCTACCAGAAAGATTTTCTATTGATAAAAATTCATTTTAAACTTTAGATATCCCGAAGAAGTGAGAGTTCCTACTTTTGTGCTTATAAACTGCATTCATCATGAACCGGCAACAAAAACTTGAAGCTGCTCGCGTGAGAACGAGACTCTACAGATAGTGTATACGTATATATGTATTTGTAAATATACCTGTAAAAATATACGCAATTTTACTATTTACTGCATAAGTATCTCATTCTATTATATATGTAGAGCTTTTGATCCCTCCTTCTCCAATGCGTTATTTTTATACATACATATATGTCGAAAAAGTTTATTGTTTACTCAACTCTATTGGTCGTACCGTGAACATTCCACGGGCCCCGCTAGTTATTATTAACGTGCATCAGACTGTCCTTGAAACTTTTGCTAAATTACTAGACAAAGTAGGTTTGCTAGAGAGACAGAAACCACCCCGATAACTGCATTACTCTAATTTGATAGAATAGGAGTAATGGGAAAAAGTTTCTATTAGAGACCCTAGTGAAATCAAAAAGATATTATTTGTTTAACAATTGAGTATAGTAGAATTACTACCATCTAGGTTGAAACTATAGCAATGTAAACATGCTTAATATATATGATTTTACCAGCAAATAGAAAATGTAAAAAGTAGATTAAAATCATTATTATAAATATAATAATTAAGGAAGAGATTCGAGGTACATAATGATTATGGTAATAAAGAATATTATCGAGAAAGGGAGTTCAAAGTCCATGGGAGACCAAAACTGCATCAAAAGACCGAATCATTTGAAGACAATTTTCCCACTTTTATTCCTGCATCTCGCCTTATATTGTGGGATGACGTAGAAATTGGTGATTCTTGGGAGAATTGTGAGAGTGGATATTAGCAGGTCGGATAGTTACTGTCTTATCTACGCCCGGGATATTATCGTTGCTTCGAATCGTCATTCATTCCTGATTTTTATTCCAGTCTTCCGTTTGGTACCACGAGTACACAAAGTAATCTGGAAGATGAAGGCCTAGAAAAGTGTCACAGTTCTTGACGTCTTTGCTGTATGAAACGTAATCCCCGTTTCTGGGCCATTTTTTTTTGTCTTATATGCAAATTTGCAACCCATCGTTCTTACTATTTTTCGCCCACAGTTTCAAATCCACCCAAATTAGTTCGCATCATTTCGGTCAAAGGTCAGACAGATTGCATTCCCTATCAGAGTCTTGGGATGTGCGTTGTGGCGTAATGGATATAGGCTATGAATGAGAAATCAGATATTCATTTTCGAATTACAGTCGGGTTCGTTACTTTCACTTTCGCGCAAATGCATTTGGGAATGGTATGAATCCATCTCTTTTCTCCCCAGCTATGGGTTTAATAGTAAGACAGACTGTATCTTAGAGCCTTAGTTGGCAACCATTCTACAGCAGGAAGAAACGGCAAAACTACTGCAGTAAAATCTTCTGCATAGTCAGTCATGAATCGAAAGAGACCTGACCACCCAAGCGTGTATCACGTATAGGACTGAACTGACTGACTGATTCGGATCTTGTATTCATGCAAAATGTTTGTTGTTTAGGAAAAGAAATAACAGTGTTTCTGTGATTTTCTATATAATTATTATCATTTTACAATGTCTAGCCTATGCATTATGAAACACTGCGGCTGCTTTTACTTTGCGCTTATATCGTTGGAAAATGCATGAATTCATTCTGGACCTCACTTATGTGTAAATTGCAATCTTTTAGTCTTGACTTTTGAGTTGATCTAGCCGTCAAAATTAACTTGCTAATATAACATCAGCGGCATCACTTGGTGTCATGGTAGTCTTATTCTAAACAAGTCTCTATATTCCACAAGAAGTATAAAGACTTTTAATAAATAGAACACTTTAAAAGGACGGAATAATTAAAAATCTACGCAAACTATTTGAAGATGATTTAGTAAAATAGCAATATGACTGAATAGTTTTCCAGCACTGAAGAGAACTGCTATCGCATAAAGACCCGCGGAAGCCATCATTTATTTCGCATATATATATATATATATATATATATATATATATATGGAGTGTGTTATGTTTCCGTGTGTTATGTTTCCGCGTGTGTTTAAATGACACCTATTTGAGCAATGGCCGGGTAGATACAACGTTAGTCGTCTAGATAGGCATGACCGATATAATTAATTTTGATTTAGGTTGATCAAGAACACAATTCCTTAAGGGGCATTTGAACTTGTAAATAATATCAGACGTCTTTACGGAAATTTATATAAAATACAAATACAAATATATATATATATATATATATATATATATATATATATATATATATATTTCGCACATATATATATATTTATTTCGGATATATATATATATCTATATATATCTATACATATATATATATATATATGCGAAATAAATATATATATATGTGCGAAATATATATATATATATATATATATATATATATATACATATACATATATATGTGCGAAATATATATATATATATATATATATATATATATATATACATATATATATATATATATATATATATATATATATATATATATATTTGTATTTGTATTTTATATAACTTTCCTTAAAGACGTCTGATATTATTTACGAGTTCAAATGCCGCTTAAGGAATTGTGTTCTTGATCAACCTAAATCAAAATTAATTATATCGGTCATGCCTATCTAGCCGGCCATTGCTCAAATAGGTGTCATTTAAACATACACGGAAACATAACACACTCCATCCGAAACATACTAGTAGAAAAGCCAAGTATAATAACGTTATCCACATATAAAAAAATTATTAAAAATAATGAAAGCACTAATAATAAAAATCAAAAGCCAACACTCAATAACTTTATCTATAAACAAGACCACAATTTAAAAAAGACCCGTGTTTGAAAAAGAAAACATTCCTATAATTTTATGTACATACATATAAAAAAAACACATTCTGTTAAAATTTTTTTTTAAATCGTCCTTGACAATACCTAACAACACAGCTGAAAGCGCTCAGACAGGGAGAACTTTTGGCAGTTTTTACACAAAAGTTTTCAGAAAAGAAAACACTTTTCTTTTTCTTATATTCTTTCATACTTAGTAACCTCTTGCGTCTTAATGGTTTAATTGCCTTGATTTGGATGAAATGATTAATAAATAATAACTATTAAAATAGAGAAAAAAAGCATAAGTTATTTTTAAAATAATATAAAATGTCGAAAATGAGAATATCGGACAATAATCGCTGATAAATACTGACGAGTCGACCGAATGATTACGAAAAGGTAAAAAGGTACGTCTACGAATATGTAGAGTCGGGCTACTGAATATAACATCAATGAGGTAAGTGAAAAATTTGAATTTGATATTTGTATTAATCATATATATATATATATATATATATATATATATATAGCCAGAAATAGACAAAAGCTAGCTAACTTGTTTTGAACCTCGCTCAACAGAGCTAAATCGAGGTTAATAAAGGTATAATCATCAATAAAAAGAAGGACAATATGTAGGGGAAAGATTTTCCCCTAAATATATATATATATATATATATATATATATATATATATATATAAGGTGTGCTATATTTATGGAATGGAGTGCTCAATATCAGGGATAGTGCAAAACATAAAGGTGAATATTGAATCCAATACTCAGAATCGACAGACTGTTTCCATTCTAGGCGCAATACACCGGCCTGATGATTGCGTCTAAAATGAAAGAGACTGTCGCCTCTGACTGTTGACTTTAATGTTCACTTTTATCTATCTCTCTCTCTCTCTCTCTCTATATATATATATATATATATATATATATATATATATATATATATATATATATATATATAATATTCATCCTGTAGCACAATGCTTACAAGTATTAAGATTATACGTCACAAAAATTTATACTCGTCGCCCAGTGGATAAAAACTTTGGCTGGATCCAGTGATGGATCCAAAGAGCAGTGAGTTTACTACCTGGCTACTGCAGTGATGAACAAAAACTCGGAGTGTAGACATTTGGAAGAGGCATGGTACGTGGAACTAGAACAATCTACCTTTGTTGGACGAAATAAAAATGTTCAATTCCAAATTCCAATCACCTGAAGAAGGCCGGGGCATACAACGACCGAAATTTAGTAAATATCGCAAAAAGATGTGGACATTGATCAGAAGAATGTAAATAATTACAATACCTCATCTCAGAAATGTAGATACAATTTGCTACCTTGTGATTTCTATTTTCACTGTGGCCTTTTATCAGACTAGCTTATGCCTACTAAATATGGGGAAGTTTTCATTAATTTTAAATCTATAATATCTCATTGTTAAACGCATCTAATGATAAACAGACGAATACGGGACGGAGACAATTCAGTTGATTAATCAAAGAATTGATTAATTATCATTTCCAGACAGAGAAAATAGAATTTAGAAGAGAAGTCTTTGCCCTTGCTCTTCCGTTTATTTTTTGGTTTGTTTTGTTTTTCACATTTCTCTCATTAAATCATATTTCCTTTTCATCTGATTGAACGTATATTTTTCATTTGTTGACAACGACATAAATTTAATTTTCTCGCCTCTTTGTTGGTTTGTAATCTTTTCGGTTTTCTGCTTGTTTTGAAGGAATCTAAAGGCGAAAACTCGGGAAGGAAAAGAAGAGTAAAGAGATTTGTTATAAGATTTTAATAGTTTAAATGGATCTGCTGATCCATACCATGTGACAATGCTTAGACATCGATAACAATGAAAAGAAGTCAAATAGCGGATGTTACAATTTTATATGGAATAAACAAAGTGATTTGAAAAGCAGGAAAGTATTTGCTAAAAGTAATGAAAAGATTGTTGATGATGAAGATGATAATTTTACTCATTATTAATGACGGATTTGGAATAATTCAAAAAGTGGCTTTCAATGAGTTGTGAATAGAAATCTAATGAAGAAGGAAATTACTGGAAAGTAATTGAAACTCACCTGAAGCGAGCTGAATGTGTAATGCTCCTAATGCCAATGACATTTCCACCGAGCTTCTCTACGGCATATGTTCCTCTCAAATTTATATTTGAATTGGGGTCATCAGGAGAGAATGTGCACCGTTTCGGGGCCTTCCTCTCAACGGTTTCACATGCACACCGGCTCCCCTCACTGATGTGAGGCCCCTTTCTAACGATATACAAGTGTGTTGTAGATAAACTAGTTCAAATGTCTAACGGCGAAATTTGATTTACGAAAAATTCCGAAATACTATCCAAATGATGGCAATAAAAATGACGAAAACAGAAAGAGTCTTGATGAGACTTGCTATCATTTGATCTACAGTTATAGCAATACCAAAATTTTGCATTTCATCCTGAGATTAGGAAAAATCTACAAATGATGTCTTGATAAAATAGATATTCTTTTAAATATATCGATAGCGTAGACATATAGTAAAATAGGTTTTAGCATAATCAGGAACATTTGAACTTTAGTGTTTAAATATGATTGGGATTGCAAAACATATCAAATAGATATTCATAAGAATGAAAAAATTGCAGGTAGTGAAAGCGGAAAGAGGAATATCTCTTTCCATATTAAACATAAGAAAAGTACTTTAAGAAGAAATACTAATCATACTATCTTGCCAAATATAAAATGAAAAAAAAGCCTAACTTGAAATAAAGCAGTAAGAATTCTACCGAAGACATCTTAATTAAATTGTGAACTCCAACATGTGAAAAATCGATGATTATTAAGTTTTGCATTAAAACTCACAGACATTATTCATCACAACTTTCAGACTATTACGAATTAGAAAAAGAGGACAATATCAGTAGTCCGCAGTTATCAATGACGAACTTGACATTTGTTGTTGGTTGTATTTGTTTAGAGGCATATCAACATGTATGTGTTATTTAATACCGGAATCTAAATATTTTGTACGCAATTTTTATTTTTATCTTTGGAGATAATAATGTTTGAGCAATACAAGTTTTACTAATTAACCAATAGCTGGGGGACGAATAGGTGGATTCATACCTTTCCGCAGGGTATTTGCGAGTAAGTTAACATAACGAAACCAAAAGGAATTGGAACTCGGTTCTCCAATTAATAATTACGAGCCATTATCATTACATTACCCGCACATCCAAGTTTACGGCTCTTGATATTCCTGTCTAGATATTGACCAGCTCGTTGATATTTGTAAATAATAACAAAGTACAGATACACCTTAAGAATTCAAGGATCAATCTGACTGAAGTTTTATTATAAATCTGATCCCACTTTTAAAATTATACAAAAATTATTATTTTTCGATTCTGAACAATGTCGTCACTTGAGAAAGATCAAATTAATCATGATCTACAAAACTTATCCGCCCCCACAAAAAAATGTTCACTATGTTTTTTACCGTATTATCATTTGAAGTAGTTGCCATAATTGTTGTCGTATTTCGAACGGCCACGATTAAACTCGCCAAAATAGAAAAATTAGAAAGCCTAAATAAAGTGGAAACTTATTAAAGAAGAGAAGTGTATTGAAAAGAACACGAATACCGATGAGTATTTCTAAAGTATTTAGAAGACTTGTTTTCACGTGATCTCCATAAAGTGTTTCATGACAAGTAACTTAAATTTCTTTTAAAGTCAAAGATAAGCACAATAATGAAGGCAGAGTAAAAAGAAAATGTCACTTTGGTGTTCTTTTTAATCCAATCAATAATGGTGGTAATGGGAAAAATAATATTTAGAAGCAAAAAAAGAACAGATGAAGAAAATGAGTGAATGAAAGAAGGCGATAAGACCTGGGGGAGAACTTGCAGAAGGAAGACGGGGATCAGATGGAGGGAGAAATGGGGTGCAAATATAAAGAAAAATTAAAGAATGTATGAAATCAAAATGAAGGATGTGTGCGTAAAAAAGCAGAAGAGATTAAATATGCCAAATACAGGAGGATTCAGAAAAGGGTAGAAAATGAAGAGGAGGAAAAAGAAGGGAAAGTAAAGGAGAAGATTTAAAGGAGAAGAAGGGGATGAAGATGAAGAGGAATATGAAGAATTACACGTAGAGAATCAGGTAGAAATAAGTAGGAGAAGAAGAGAAAAAATAGATGAGTTGGTGGAAATAAGAAATTGATAAAGAGGAGGGAATGAAAGAATGAAAAGTATAGGGGGAAAGAAGAAGAAGAAGAAGAAGAAGAAGAAGAAGAAGAAGAAGAAGAAGAAGAAGAAGAAGAAGAAGAGTATGAATAAGTAGAACAGAGAAAGATGGGGAGAGTGGGAATAGAAAGGAAACAGAAAAGGTTTGAAGACAAAAAGAAAAGGTGTGAAGAAGAAGAAGAAGAAGAAGAAGAAGAAGAAGAAGAAGAAGAAGAAGAAGAAATGAGCGGTTAAGAAGGAGAAAGAAATATAAATAGAATAAGAAAAAAGAAATAAATGAAAGAAATAGACTATTCTTTTTCTTTTCCGTCCCATCTCTTTCTCTTTCTCTTTCTCTCTCTCTCTCTCTTTATAATTATTTTCTCCTACTCTCGCTTTCTATCCCTTTTTATCCTAGTCTCTCTTTCTCAATCTCTTTCCCTGTTTTTTTTATCCTTGATATTTTTGACAGATTTCCAACACAAAATTTCCGTTAATTTGATTAAATTAACGGAATGAATATTCATAACACGCCCAATCTGTCGTAATTACGTTCTTTTGTCTCACTCATTTCGATTCTGTTCACAAGAAGATACAAATAACTCAAAAGACATGGAATTCATTCCAATGGAATCGTTGGGACTGCAAGGTAGGAAGAAGACGAATGCGAAATCAGTTTGGTTTACTTTCCACTATAGCTGATTTTACATTTTAGGATATTTAAAAATATTTCCCTAGCATCTTTTGTTTTTGATACTTTGCTCCAATTTAACTTCTCGAGATCATCAGCAGCGGCAGCAGAAGAAGAGGCAGAAGCATTGTTCTTTTTCTTCTTTGTCATCGTCAATGTCGTCTGGAGTTTTATTTACTTTTTCTTGCATGTTTTTTCCTTATTTCTTTCTCTTTTGGTATCTTTTTCATCTCTTCTTCTTTCATTCTTCGTTTCTACTTTTCCTTCTATCTCAGTTTCCTTCACGTTGTACACTTCTTTTTCTTCTTCTTTAAATGTCATTTTCCAACGTGTGTGTATATATACATATATATATATATATATATATATATATATATATATATATATATATATATATATATATATATATATACACATATATATATATACAGAAACAGAGAGAGAAACAAAGTGATAGAGACGAAGATAGAGATACGAACAGAGCGAGAGGCGAAGGAATGGGAGAGGAAGAGATCGAAGATGAAAAAGAGATGAAGAGAATGAAAAGTGAAAGTGAAAGCTTTCATATTTTGTCCATGTCTATTCCCTTATCTTTTTTCTCTCTCTTTTTACATTTCTCCTCCTTTCTTAGATTTCTTTTGACTTCTAATTTCGTTCTCATTTTCTTTTTTCACATCCTTCTCTCTTCCTCCTCCTTCATACATTCTCCCCCCATTTAATCCCTTTCCCTTTCTTTTACCATCATATTTTCTTATTTTTCTCCCCTTTTCCTTTTATTCCCCGTTCATTTCTTACAGGGTCTCTTGTTTACTTCCTCTTCTACTCATTATCAGCAACATTTTTTCCGATTTTTCATTTTTCCAAATTATTATGTACATAAGGGGAATGTTTATTTTAACATCAAATTTATTCACTAACAATTACATTCGCTTCATTCTGATTGTTGATATTTGTAATTTAAGAATATTTATATTTACATCTTTTTAATAATAATAATTTTTTACAATTATTTCACGATTGCATCTTACCGAATAAGAAGAGCTATAATATTGCTAATACACCCAAAATTAATTGAATAACATTATTATTATTATTATTATTATTATTATTATTATTATTATTATTATTATTATTATTATTATTATTATTATTATTATTATTATTATTAGTTACCTTTGATTTCTGTTGCGTTCTCATTTCTTTCCGTGTCCCAACCAGAGACCTAAGGTCAAACATGACATCATAACATTTTTCACTGAACATTTTTAAAAAAAAAAAGAAACAGAAAGCAACGTCAGAGCACACACAGAGCACTCGGAGAGTCTATCAAAAGACCTTCAAAAATGCATTACAATCTGCAGGGATTGGCATGTCAATAAGAAAGCACATTCTGTTTTTGTGGTGTTTGATCACGATGTTAGAACGATTAGCTTTGATTGCTCTGTATGTGTGCATTGTAAAATCCCCTAAAATTGTTACAGGTCCTAGTCTGTAACTATTATTATTATTATTATTATTATTATTATTATTATTATTATTATTATTATTATTATTATTATCTCTTCTTCCGCACGTTTTATCCTTTTCAATTGGCGATCTTTCATTATGCTTGTTCTCCTCCAAGGCCTCAAGCAGACAGTGCCTTTAGCAGAATATCTACAGAGACAATCAACGCAGACTTCTGAAGCGATCTAGGTTTTATCCTGATTTTCTTCCAATAGATCATTAGGTTCGTTGGTACAGACCGCAACGCCCTGGAACAATAGTGAACTGAACGTCCCACATTCTGGTAAACTCAATTCAAAGGTCAGTGTACTTTTGAAGCTTTCCAATTTCTTTGACCTTGTTATTATGATTACCAGGCACAGACACGTCGACAGAGAAGCATTTTCTTGTTTGTTTATTCATTTTTTTAATTTTTTTTTTTTTTTGTATTTCGACAACGTTGATGTCTGGTTTGGTGTCCTCAAACGTGCAGTCAGTTTAGATATTGAAATCCTATAAGTTCTTTATTTCGCCATTTTGATTCACCCACTCTAGTTTGAATGTGCGTTGTGGTGTAACGGATAACGGCTTGGCACGAGAAACAGGAGAACCGGGTTCGATATTCCAGTCGGGTTCGTTACATTCACTTACGCACGAATACCCTTGGGAAATGTATGAAGCCATTTCTTCTCGCCCCAACTACGCGTTGAATAGCAGGACAGACTGGATCTTATAGCCTTGGTTGTAGAAAGAATTGGCATCCTAATCCGGAAAAATCTCCTGCTTAGTTATGAATCGATAGAGAAATGATCGCCCAAGTGTGTCTCCCGTCAGATACTTAACTGGCTGACTGACATAGTTCCTACATAGGCATCAATGCAGATGTGGGGCCATTTTATAAGGGTGAAGCTTCTATTATTTCTGCATAAACATTCCACAAGCGCTAATTATCTTGGGGGATTTTCACCTCCATGCCAAACAGTCTGCACTTGTCTGAATCGACTTGTTGCATTATTATTATTATTATTATTATTAACAGTAGTAGTAGTAATAGTAGTAGTGATAGTAGTAATATTAGAACAATTGGTCTCTGCTTTAATTCTTAAGAAATCTTCTTCCATTTCTTTACGCGTTCGCAATTTTCCTAAATTTTTTCTTCGCGGTATTTTTCATTTCCTGTAATTGTTTTATCATCTTCATTGGTGTTTTATTCTGTATTTTGCTCACCTCGCTCTTTCACTCTCTCGATTTCAGGGCTTGTTTCTTCCGCTCTCTTTTTATCTTTCTTTTTTTCATCAGTTTTTCATTCATCTTTCTTGCTTTTGCTTCCTTTCACTCTCGCATACAATTTCTTTTATTTTTACCCTTTGTATCTCTCTTCTCTACAGATCTCCCTATTTCTATCGCTTCTTTCCCTCTTTTCCTTCTTTCTAAACTTTTCCTAGCTCGATTTCTCCCTGCATTCAAAAGCGCCAGACTTATTTTATTTTTCCACTCCGTTTATTTCCGTGCCTCTTCCTTCCGCTGAAATCTGTCGCCTCTCTGGCTCCGCACCCAACAAAATACAATTCTAACGCCATTCCCTTTACGTCGTTCTTTGTTTAACCTTTCTTACCAGGAACATGGCAGCTGGGCGAAGCTTATTGTTTGCTTGAACCAAAGTAAAGTTTCGAGTCGAATAGAATAAAAGATTTATATGCTTAAAAACCATATAAATAAAAACAAGATTTTACATAAGATTTTCTCACTGAATTTTCTATTTCTACAAATCTATAATAAACATTTTAACTGTATTTATCTGTAGGATTAGCAGTGGTTATCAAAGGCAGATTAAGTAGGATATATCAAAACATCACAAGTAATTACTTCAAAAACTATACTTAGTATCGATAAATACATTCACACATATTTCCCTTCGCAGGAGCATCCCTCTTTATATGTTGTAAGGGGCCCAGGATTTTTTAATCGATTTCACCCCCAAGCATGACAGTAAAGCCACGCAACGTGTGGAAAGGTTAGAAACAGAAACATTGCACAGGTGCGAGAACAAAAGATGATTGATAATGCATTTAAATTTTTGCAGATTGTTGGGGCGCACCCACCTTCACAACCATAATAGACTGATCCTATTGTGATAAATAGAACAGTAGTTCTAGAGCAGTGTAGTGCAGTGCAGAGTGAGACTTCTGTAGTGATCAGTTACAACTTCCGTTTCTCGACCGGAAGATACCGTTGGACTTTATTACTATTACTTATTGTTACTACTAACCTACGTTCGTTCTACTACTAATCTCTCTGATGTAAATACCTCTCTGAATATACCAGTATTTTCCCTTACAACTGTGTTTGTTCGTTATTACCATATACTCACGTGGAAACACTCAACATCTCAACACAGATTAAAGTTTGCTGGGAAGCGAAGAATCGGAAGGGAGTTCCACAAGGAAGAAGTGCGAGAATAGAAACTGTTAGCCTAGAATTTAAGGTTACATCTAGCCCCCAAAAATGTAAACTGATGAGACCTCGTCGCCAGTCTAGTACTGTGCTTGCACAATAGCGAAGAGCTCATCCGAACTATTACCATGAAAGTACTTATAGAAAAGGCACAGGGAGGTAACCTTACAGCGATGGGAAAGAGACTTAAGCTGAGACGCCAGAACAGGGCCAAAAATATTGCTGATTCTTCAAGGAGCTCTAGATAAATTGCAGAAGTAGCGGACCATATGTGTATACTAATCATAGACGAATAATAAACTTATATGTAAGATAGATTCTGAAGAGATAAATTGTTTTACACGAGAGAGTGAACCAACTGATAGGTTGGCGCCGAATATTCTGTTAACCTTTAGTACACGAGATGAATCTGGAACAAAGGATTTAGTTTCCAATAAAAGCAAGAATAAATGAGAAAACAAAGTTATATATATATATATATATATATATATATATATATATATATATATGGTAAATTAACACAGTATTTTCATGTATGAAATATAAGTGTCCACAATTAGATATTTACAAAACTATGTAAAATATTTCTTGGGATTTTTTACACTATTTGCATTGCTCGAACTGTTGTCCTCATATTCAATGTCATATTCACGACGTTTCGGTTGTTGTACACTCCGGCCATCCTTAGGTGATATTCGTTGGAATTTCAACGTGAGTTCAATATCTGCCCACAGCAAAGCTGAACAAAAGAGTTGAGGTACTAAAGGGAATTAACTTAAACTGAGATATGCAGAAAAGGCATAGCACGTGGAACTTGAACAATCTACCTCCGTGGACAAAATAAAGGGTTCCTTTCGAAATTCCAACGTATATCATCTGATGAAGGTCGGAGCGTACAACGACCGAAATGTCGTGAATATGTCAGTAAAGATGAGGACAACAGTCCGAACAATGTAAATAGTGTAAATGATTACAATACCTCATATTTCTTGAGATGTTAGACAGAGTTCACAGATTTAAGTTTAGCTTCACATCCATAAAAAGAATTTTCAAAGCATGTATGTGTTTGTATGAAGAAAAGTATATGCTGATAAAAAGTGAAGGTTTGGTCTCGTAGATATGCTCAGTAGAAAAAGGAAAAGATAATTAGTGGCTAGCGATTCTGCATCAGCGTAGTGTTCAGCCAGGTATCTTTGAAGTGCTATGCAGCTCTTTTGAGGCGAGAGGATTTTTCTAGTATTAACTTTTCCAGTTACCGCCTGTTTTTCTTTTTTTTTTCTAAGTAGAGGTTCGGACTATCTAAAGTGTGCATGCTTGTGTCTCTACAATATTTGTAGGTACGTGTAAATAGTGTGGTCGCGTCTTTCTAAGTCTATCAGGACTAAAAAAGGATCAAAACACAACGCAAAGAGAGAAGTCATTCATTACACGTTTTGCGACATTTATGTAACAACTGCGGTTAAAGACGGCCAAAGTTGCCATATATGTGCAAGACCATGTAAGACTTAAAGAGGAATCTCCTGCTTCTCATATTTGACAATGGATAAAGAGATGGTATTCTTCATGGAAATAGAGTCACAGCTATAACACACACACACACACACACACACACACACACACACACACACACACACACACACACACACACACACACATATATATATATATATATATATATATATAAGTGGAAACAAACTTGCTTTCAAGCAAGAAATAGACTGTCTCCGTTCTTGGTGTATAACTCACACTCCAAGTTCATAGAGATATATTTTTCTATTTTTAAATTATTTTTCTATTTTATAATTACATACACTCTATCGTTAACGTTCAGCACATACACCCATTAATATAGAATGCCATAAAACTATATTTATATCATGGGCACAGAATGTGTAGAAACTGAACAAATGTTCTGTAACTCACAGCGCATTCGGCTATACTTTAGCCACTATAAAGGATGATTTTATTTTTACTTTTTAACTGGATGTAATTGGTTATTATATATATATATATATATATATATATATATATATATATATATATATATATATATATATATATATATGTAATGACTTACTTGCTTAACATATATATATGTGTGTGTATGTGTGTGTGCGTGTGTGAACGTGTGTGATTTATTATATTTAATCGGGTATTATATATATGTAAATACATGTGTGTATATATATATATATATATATATATATATATATATATATATATATATGATCGGTTATTATACATATATATTTAGTATATGAAGTAGTATGTATATGGGCATTATTTATATGCGCAGTACTTTTGGAAAGTGATCAATTCAGTGATAGAGCTAACACATTCAGTCGTATGGATATGGGTTTATATTGGGTTTATATATATATATATATATATATATATATATATATATATATATATATATATATAGAGAGAGAGAGAGAGAGAGAGAGAGAGAGAGATGGATAGATAGTTATATTAGGGATATTAGCAACTGTATATGCTAGCGATAGCGTGCATACGAAGATAAGCAAATACATTTTAATTTAATTCATTGTGCAAACAAAACAGTTCTCAAGTTAGTTAAACAGTGCTATGAAGGATACATTGTTAAATACACATATACCTGTAATGCAACTTAAAGTTTCATGGTTTCCCGATTTGTCAGGCACAAACGGCAAGTGAGCCACTTATTACAGTTGTATTTTTTAAATACTGTGTCTCATGGGTAGAACGGCAAATTTTATGTTGATTCAAAGCCCAAATTTAATATAAACCCAATATATTATTGCGGTGTGAATTCAAAATATAGAGTGTATGAAAGGAGATATTGGGTGTAACAAAGCAAAAAAATGCTGCAAGCTTAAATTTATATGGTACTTGTTTTTCGTTGAAAAAAAGGTTTCAAGTTAAAAAAAATTATAAGGTGTATGGAGCTAGCAATAATAAAAAGGTTGAGTTAGGCGCTGTGAATTGTATTATTGTTTATAAATCTCTATGCGTCAAGGGAGTAACACTGCACAGTATAGAAAGCTAACGTTTCATAATATTAGTATATAAACAAATAAATTTTTTTTTAAAGTTTAGACAGAAAGAGAAGATAAAATGTGAGAAAAAATTTTAAATAACATTTTTGTTTTTATTTTTAAGAAACGAGAGACGCCCTGTTACCCGTTACGTATTAATAGACGCTTAAATGGTTAAATGGGGGTAAAAAGTATTTAACAATACAATATGTTTAGCCGGAAAAGTGTATAGTTTTGGCGACGAAATTTCAATTTACTACCGGTGTGTAGTTATTTGCTCCAATTTCCCAGTAAAATTTTGAGAGTGCCATTGCATTTGAGTATTGTTTATTGTTAAGAGTCATTTTATGGTGGTAATACCGGGTCTTCCAGTGATTTGCAGTGGAACCAAAATAAAATTTAATCTCGCCATTATGTTTAATTCTAGCCTTATTAATAACGCCTTTATTCATATATCTATGATTTAGTGTACAGGTACAGTTTTTTCGAATTTACACTCCTTGTCTGTATTAATGTTGCTATTGAGGTAGTATAAATATTTGTTTTATGTTATGTTATATTGTGCTATATATTGTTCGAAGTTTTTGGTGCAGTTGTACCTTATCTTAATGTTGTTCGTGTTGAAGATTTTGCTGAGCAATGGGATATGGTTGAAATGCTTGTGGATTAAATTTAGGAAAATATTACCACTGTTGGTTTTGACATTTGGGTTGACTGATGGCTGGAACCAAATTATGTTTCACATTTTATTTGTACCTTTATTCTGGGCATTCTTACTAATGTTTATGCATTCTAATTTAACTCATATATATATATATATATATATATATATATATATATATATATATATATATATATATATATATATTGATGCGTTCCTTATGGCTCGTGTCTCGCGGAGATGATTGCAGAGTTGGCTCTCTGCTGTTCGATTCCAGTGCAACATCTTTTGCCCGATATTCAACTCTCTCTTATTGGCTATCGCCTCAAACGATCTATGTGGAATGTTGACTGCCGTAAGGTTGTTTTTCACTTTGTCCTTGTACGATAACCATAGTCTCCCAACGTTTCGCTGACCATACGCCGTCATCATACATCCTGGCTACATGACCAGCACAACGCAATTGTGATGTCATGAGGAAGGAGCAAGCATACTTGCCATTCGGGATTTCAACCCTTATATATGAACTCTCTGATTACTTGTATTTTAACTGATTCTTTGTATTATTAAATTGTCTATTCATTCAAATATATTAAACTTCTACCCAAAATGTAGTAATAACCCTTGCATTTAGATTACTGCTTGTACGCAAAGAAAGTAATTGTTTAATTGTGTTTGTTGATTATTTAAATTATATTATTGTAATACTATAACGTTTTATATGAAATAAAATGCTGCAGCGCCTAGTGTGGGGAGACGACGGCTCTATATTGTACAAGGGAATCTACAGGAATTAAAAAAATTGAAGTAAAAACCAGCCAAATATTTAAGATAACGGTTTTGCTTTAATAAGAAGAATTTTGCTCATACCATTTTCCGACATTATCCATTTTCCCAAACGTAAAAACAACTGCATAAACCAGCAAAGTAAACCAAAATGACTTTGACCACCTAATGCGGTGTATCATTGCTACTATATGTCCATACACATCTACATACATATATGTATATATGCATGTGTAAATAGAGGGTATGTGTTTATAAAGAAACAAATGTGTATATTTTCATGTGTTTATGTATATAAATTCTCAAAGAAATTTTTTGTAAACCCACGTGAATTTTCTCTTCATGTTCTGAAATTAGATTCGTGAGAAATTCTTACCTCCACAATGAAAGTCGCAGCCTATCGCTTCATTCTGGCATACCAAACCCAGAAAATGAAAGCTAAAAAACACTTCTTTTTGTATTTATTATCTTCTTTATATACTTATTTATTCCTCAACCATTTTTTTTGTTGAGTCTCATGCGCCAGACAATTTACCTCCTGCTTTCATGAGATTGTAATGGATGTCAGAAACCTCATTTTTACTCTAAAAATTTGCAAGATGACCTTGTGCACCAACGCTGTCTTTCTTATCAAAACAGTTAAAAAAATATTCACATATTGTTGCTGTAATTTCTTTCCACTACTAGCTATCTAAGCGAACGGTTTGATTTCTCATGAGGGTTTCTGAATTCCAGTTTCTTGGAACTTGTCAACACACGCGAATTAGAGTAAGCACTATAACTGTTTCACAGAGATGTTTTTACATTTTGTTTGTTTTAGAGAAAACTCGTCAGACGCTGAAAGTTTTCCTTTTTTTAACATAATATAGATTATTATATTTTTTATTATGTGCTCTTTGTTTTTAATTAAGAAGACAATATTGATAATATGATGAAAAACATATTTACATATGGATATATAGGGATGTAAATAGAAAGAGTAAATGAATAGATAATCAAACGATCATCATGTAGAAATTTCTAAATTTAATTAAATTTATTTACATTTTCGTCGAAACCTTTTCAAAGTAGGTTTTTTCTCTGTTTTATATGAATAGCGAATCGTTCAGATTGATGGCTACATCCTGTTTATAATTTCATTACGAAATTAGAAATGTTGCTGAGGTGAAAGTTATATTGATATCATTGCTCTTTTTTTATTATTTAATTAATTTTATTGCTAAGTTTCGATATAAGGAATAGCCATCGAATTAGGACGAAGGAAACTATTAATGTTAAATTCGCAGAAAATTGATTGGGTGTTTCGCTATGAATGAACAGATAACTAGTGAACAAAAAGATACATTCATATTTATATGAGGTGTATATTTCCCCTTTTACAAGTATTACAAAGCCCGGAAAAGTTTTGTTGTAAGATATATTCGATATACTGTACGTAATATCATGTGAGAAAACGGTAATTTAAAAAGTGAATATTATTAAAATATAAGTGTTGCCAGCTACATTGAACTGGAAGTTTATTTATTTTATTTACTAGCCTCGGTTGAAAACAATTTTCTTTATGTACATTTTCTACAAATATATAATATTTTAATATATAATATTTCAATATTTTAATATAAGACGTTCAGCTGAAGCATAGAAGAAGTGCAAACAGATTCAGACATGAAAAGATGAAATGTCTCATGAGAAAAAAAAAATATATATATATATATATATATATATTGTCACCCACAAGGTGGCTAGATATCCGCTTCTCTCAAGCCGAGATCGAAACCCGACTGATATACTCTACCACTAAGCCATTGGCGCACAGTATGGATGAAGGTGAATTTAGACGTATTTTATTGTTAGATAAACACGCCAGTGACTGGGAGAGCTTGATTCGTCTTAAGGAATTGTCTAGCATCAGCAGCAGTAATAGTCACTGTTTATAAATTCACTTTTCTCCCCATATATATATATATATATATATATATATATATATATATATATATATATATATATATATATATATATATATATACATACATATATATATATGTAATTTAGTGTATATCTGTAAAGGACAATGTAAATAAAGACATAAGGAAAATTTATCTTACTCGACGCATTTCGACATCTGTGGGTCTAGGCGAATGCATGATGAATTTGACGGAAAAGTAAAAAAAAAAAAACAAATGAAAAGTTCATCTAAGAGCTATAGAAAAAAGAATGGAATCAGTTATCAAACTTATACTTTGTGAATCTTTAGTAAGGAATGACAAAAATTTATGCTGCACTAATCAAGGCTAAAGGAGGATATTTTGAGAGAGTACGTTTGGGGCCAATTTAAAAAAATTATCGGCCTTTTGAACTGTAGTGTATATATATATATATATATATATATATATAGAGAGAGAGAGAGAGAGAGAGAGAGAAATCAAGCATTTGTTCATGGATTGAATTTGAATATTGGTAACACATCTGGTCTGGTGTTTTTGCTATGTGTTTATTGATTTTTGATAAAATCCTAAGAAGAATCTACAATGTTATCGGCCCTAATCTGGTATCTTTGCTTCAGTCGCTTTTCCACCACCATACTGTAGCTTCCCTGTGTTGTTTTTTTCTACAAATATTTCCATGGTAATTGTTATGGTATGATTTACTTTTAGGTACCTCGACTTTACGAGTTTCTGCGCATAACTAGACTTACATCAATGTTTGATCATTTTGCAATTGAAATTGGTAGATATAACCGCAAGTTCTATGCTAATATTTCATGTCTCGCACTTTCTCCTTGTGGAAGAGCCTTTTAGCTTCTTGCTTTCAAATTAAGTCTGAAATGCAGTGCTAATCATTACCTTCTGTTTTCTCAATTCCTATTCTTTCATTGTCTCCTCACCTTAATAATTTTTCTTTTTCTCATATTCTTTCACTCTTAGTAACTACTTGAAATTTATAAGATTATTTATTGTTTAAAATATTTCGATCATTATAAACATCATTCTTCCACATTTCAGTACTAAAACTGATTTCTATGTCTATATGAAGAATATGCAAATAAAATAAAATCAAAAGGACCATGGGCTAAATGAAAATTAATGTTAATATTTCAATGTATAGGGCCAAACATTTGCTTGAATAAATATTGATTAAGTACACGCATGTTTCAGAGTCACATTTATGCACATCTTTCTACATCTTATCTATATTTAGATCAATATGTATTATGCCTAGCTTAATCTGGTTTCAGGTTAAATATGGTAGGTTAGAAGACTGCTGTAGAGATAACATGTCTGTGTTGACTCTCATTAGAAATCATGGAACACCTATTACTGGTGCCGACGGGAATCACATATCCACGATGCAGGCCTGTCTCTACCTTTGTCTTTATCCCCCCCTCTCTCTCTCTCTCTCTCTCTCTCTCTCTATCTATCTATCTATCTATCTATATATATATATGTATCTATATATATATATATATATATATATATATATATATATATATATACATACACACACACACACATAAATACATTAATGTGTGAGTATGCACAAGCGTACAAATACAGGCATATGCACATAAATTATATTTCATATTCTTTCACTCTTAGTAACAACTTTTGTCTAACTTGCTTTATTGCTTTGCTTGGAGCGAAATGATTATGATCGAGACTGAGATGGATGTTCTGCATACATACATATGCATCATATATATATATATATATATATATATATACATACACACACACAGACACACATATATATATATATATATATATATATATAATGCGAACGAAAAGAATATACATTCAAACGTTTATATTATTAATTTAAATGATAATAAATATAATAAATAATATATATATATATATATATATATATATATATATATATATATATATATATATATATATATATATATACATATATATATATATAGGTGCGTGTGTGTGTATAAGACTTTTACTTCAAACTACATAAATTACAGAGTTTTACGTAGAATTAAATTGAAAACTATCGGAACAGTATTCTGGGGAGCTTAAGAGATACACGTTGCCAACTATTTTAATCCGGTTCAATAACTAAATGAGTCACTCAACAATTTTGAGCGGCCTATTGTCAACGCCGCACAGACTTTAAGTAACAGTCGATGGCTGCTATTAAATTAGAAATACCCAGCTTTACTATACTGAATAATGGAACTCCTCTGGGTCACTAGTAGCCTTTCTTACATCTCATCAAGGTACTTACTGGTGTTGATATGAAGGATAATGTGTTGATTCTTAGTATCTACATAATTTCAACATTTTGAATTCAATCGACTTCACAGGTATACACGGATTTTCCCTGACATAAACACGGCATAAGGAGAATCTTTAAAGTTCAGAGTTTGACTTCCTCTTGCTTTTCCAGCTTAGTGTCGATTACATTAAGGTTGAATCCGTAAACTAAACATTCATTCGAGTGAGCATATATGTCATAGGCAGTACGCTTAATTTCTTGAGGAAACGTTTATTTTCTTTCGTTCTCACCTATTTACTGACATTCTCTCATATTTATTAATGTATATACATGATAATATAAATAATAGATAATCACATATATACAGTGCAATGTTTCTTGAATTTAGGGACCGTCCGGTGAATGCAACGCTTTCATCAATTTCAACCATTGGCAATTTTCACAGTTGTGCAAATATCTTTTATGTATATGGTCTTCTGTATTGAAAATAGCTGAGGTACTTACTGCGAAAAATTTCCTTAAATCTTTTTAGTAGTGTAGCCCGCCTTCTGATGAGCCATATATATATATATATATATATATATATATATATATATATATATATATATATATATATGTGTGTGTGTGTGTGTGTGTGTGTGTGTGTGTGTGTGTGTGTGTGTGTGTGTGTAAAGATAGTATCTATACATACATACAGACGGAGAGGCAGGCAACAGAAGGGAGGAAGGGAGAAACAGGAGATCGTGCACAAATCCCTATACCTACATACACATTTTTCTATACATACATATAATTACAATTACATATGTGTGCCTACATCCATACACGCATTCGCATCCATCTACACATATATGTTTTCATTTATTCGAAAATTATATCATAAATATGTTATAAAATGTCTAAAAGAATACCAATTTTGCTTCAACACATCTCGTGTCTTATCAAGTGAAGGTAATTTTTAATTTTCAATTATATAGTAAAATTCAATATTAATTTGTTAGAATGATTTCTAGATTAGTCTGACCCTAACATTAAGGCATTAATAATTATAACCAAGGTTCGTTGCGAAGTTTTTTTGAATTCACATATATATTTATTTTTTGTTTGGTCAGTTTATGTTAACAGCGTTTCCCCTATCGAGAGGTGTTTGGTTCATCTGGACCTTTTAAAACTCTTTATTCTACATTTAACACCATCACTTGATAAGACACCAGAAGTGTTGAAAGAAAATGGCTATTTTTGTAGTGATTTTATAACATATTTATGTTATAATTTTCCAATAAATGATAATATGCTCTACTCTGTATTGAGCACTCTTTTAAGAATAGTATTTCTTGGTTACTGGAATTTATTCTGTACACACCAATCCTATATTTGTAATATATATATATATATATATATATATATATATATATATATATATATATATATATATATATATATATATATGGTATATTTATATGGTATATTCGGGCAGCAATTTGTCATTCATACAAGTTTGGATTAGCAGAAACTGTCCATTGCCTTAAACCTTTTGCTCCCATATGGCATAACCAAAGCAGTTTTATGAGTTCATAACGTTGATGCATCTGTTATGTATTTTGTTTTACTTGTGTTACAGCTTTACACATTATTTGATGCCGTGTCAAGTTTGATTCCTAGTAACTTCGCGCCTCATTTTGCGATTTTTTCGTTTTTTGTTTAGTTACAATTATACATATGTCGTATGTTCGTACCTAAATTGAATGAAATGTTCTGAGTGCTTATTTTTAGGGTTAAGACTTTTAGAATTTGTTATTGTTTTTTTTTTCATAGTAATTTTTATTTTCAAAAGATAGTTTTTAATAGTTAATTTATAGTATCAGTTCGTATTTTATTTAGTATTTGTTTGTTTGTGTGTGTTGGTCGGTGATATTTTATTAAACTGCGAAATCACTGGAGAAAATATTAAGCTAACCTATGTGTTTCTCATCAACCAAGCATTCACGTTTTAAGAAGACATCTTGGAAATACTTCCAACGGATGATAAACGTGCTTCATGTAGTTACATTTCAAGCAGAGCAAGTCAGCCTCAGATGAAAAAAGATAATTGATCTGGCCTGTGGAGATGTTTCCATTGGAAGCAGTGTGTGTTCTTGACTGCCTGATCAAGAAAGGTGAATGCGATTTGGGCGAGAAACCATGCTGTGATAAACCATAAGAATTTCGAAGGAATCACTTTTGGATCATGACCCCGTTTCTTCAAAGATGTAATCGGCTGAAAGACATTGTGTCGTTGAACAGTTGTAAAATGTTTGCAAACTACAGAGGTGACTGAAAAGTCAGTAAAATTTCTTTCTTGATGAGGCAAAGAGATTCAATGTGATTATATAGGATTATTCTATACAGACATCCATATGGTCTATCCTAAATGTTAAGTTCTTCAATTTTTTTAAAAAATATGCTATTATTTCTTTTCAGACATTCTTTTTCCATATTTCTTTCTGCAGATTTTAACGACTAAGAAGTGAATTGACTTTTTATATTAGACATGAAAAAACGTGATTTAATCGCAAAACTCCGATTTAGTATTCAAAATATATTGTCAAAACAGAAACAAAGAAAAAAATAATACAAGTGAATCAAATTCCAAATGTAAACAATCCTTGATCTACAGAATCGTTTAAAAACCGTTGGTGAAGGATTCAAATATTTAGCTAAATTTTAGTAAACTAAAATTCTATAATTTCCATCATTCTGTGGTTAATTACGATCATATTATTTGGTTAGATTGTCTGATAGTATTAGTCAAATGAAGCCACAGTTTCCTATTATAGAGTAACAACAAAATAAATTATATTAGGTTAATTAAGTATCTGAACAAAGGAGGAACAAAAATTGAATGGTAGGAAACTGCACTTAAAATTAGTTTATCATTTCTTCTAACCGAAAATATCATTTATATCGCATTTCAGATTTTAAAATCATGAAGGATCATAAATTTAAAAATTAACCTGTTCTCCATTGAAAGAGTCGTAATGCTAGAGAAGCATTTGTACATTGTATATGGATGCAGAGAAATCTCGCACATGTCAGTGGTGTTGTAAAAGTTTCAAAATTACAATTGTGATATATCCGACAAGGTTGAATCTGGAAAACAAACCATGTAAAAGTAGAACTTTAGAAAGAAATTAATAAATTTGATCAACGTCAGAGTATCATAAGATCTAGCTCATCTTATTAATTAGCATATTACTGGTGCGTTTTATTGGTTTCTACAGCGGCTATCAGCAAATGGTCAGCTTTTCCAATTTATGAATAATCCTTCTCAGACAAGGAGGAAATTTCGTCAGAAGTTGTCCGAAGTTCATTTCGGAAAAAAAGCAGCAAAAAATAGGATCCGCTTTCTTAGATCATTATCAGGGTAGTTCGAGATAATTGGTGAGTTTAGTAAGATTTTGAAATGGTGTAACAGTACTATTTTTTAAAATAAGGTATTAAAAGTATGTGATAAATTAATTTAAGCACATTTTGCGATCTAAGTTCGTAGAACTAATGTGTTTGAGGTAAGCAAAATGTTGTGACGTAAGCAAGAATGTTGTGACGTAGGCAAGGTGTAAAGTAGGCCACGTATGGCGTGTGTTTCGTTATATACATTTAAGGATGATGTCTCATGTTATCGACAGATTTCAGCGAAAGGTGGGTAAAAGTTGCGAGTTTGCTGCAAGTGAATGGGGCCAGCCTTGGTAGTTGTTTCATAATAATTTCCCCAGTTTATTTTTTTGCTCCCTTTTTCATCCCAACTGGGTCAGCCTTTGTTTTTTCCCACTCCATTTTGTTTTTATTTTATTTTATTTTATCCTTCCCTGTCTGTTAGTGAGTGTGCTACTTGATACTGACTAAAGGCAGAATACAGTGGCCGCTCTTATTATTTTGTCGGGTCCTACTAACATCTGTTATGTTTCGCTTACACATTCTGTTATATTTTAGTTTCGTTTTCTGGGTTCACAGCCTCCCCTCTCATTTCCTGAGCATATATTTTTATATATTAAAAAAGAAAATGTAAAAAATGGGACATATGAACTATTTATGCATATTTAAATTTTATGTCATTTTTTTTTTTTAGGTTCCCTGTGGTAATGTGTCATATTTAGTATTGAATGTTGAGCGATGAGTTTTTGTGGTGAATGAGCAAATTGTATTGAATGAATGGGTTCGTTACAATGGAATCAGATTAACTAGGACTAGGATCGAAAGTGTTGACTACCCCTTCCTTATACTCCCCTCGGCCTTGTGTCACAATTGTTTTAATTAAATTAATGAATATATATAACTGATTTTATTCATTGATTGTTTATTTATTGTATGTGTATTGCATCAATGATCATAAGTGTGATTTTACTATTTGAGTTTGCACGTATTTTGATATTGACTTTGAATAGTTGTCTAATATTATTATAATCCTTATGCTGCTTATTAATGTCTTCTTTGATGGCATTATCTTCCCTTACGTGGCAAGTGAATCTCCGTGAAAGTGTAGTGTGTGGTATATCCCATATAAGACCTTTTTTCTTTTTCTTTTTTTCTTCTTTTTTTTTGTTATTTACAGAAAAAAATTCTCCGAATCCGTATTTTAAAATATTTTATCTTTAAAGAATAATAAATCTAATATATTTATTTGGATCGATTGTTTTTATATATCTACGTAAAATGTTTTTATTATTGTTTTGTCTATTTTAGAATTGTGTCAAATGTGATTTTGGTAATATATGTTAATAGCGTTATTGTTAATATCATATTTATATATAGTTTTTATTATTAAAATTGTAGATGTTTAAAGGAAATTTGATTTGCATGTTGTATACATAATTAGGGTGCCCATTATTGATATGTATTTGTTTTATATTATTTAAGGAAAATTATCTTAGAATTATTCGTAATTTGGAAAAATCGATCATTAAATTACTTGGCACAAAATGTCCGTCGTTTTAAATAATATTTACGTTAAACAAAATTTTCTCCCCATATACACAATTTAAAATATAAAAACTGCAGAGATCCAACTGTAAGCTTTAAAGAAAATTTAAAAGGGGGAATCCTTATAAAAACCACAATAAAATTTGAAACCTCTGACATCAGGAGAAATTAGCAATAATGACATTTCCGGATACAAAACAATTTTGAAACAGAAATATGAAGTCATCAGTCCTTACATTCATACTAAATAATTCGTCTTAAACACATATGAGCCTTCTTCTTCTTCTTCTTCTTCTTCTTCTTCTTCTTCTTCTTCTTCTTCTTCTTCTTCTTCTTCTTCTTCTTCTTCATCCTCCACCTCTTCATCATCATCATCATCATCATCATCATCATCAACTGGCCTCTTAATTTTAAAAAATTTAAAATAACATATATATATATATATATATATATATATATATATATATATATATATATATATAATGTAGAAACAGATATAAATAACTGATTTGTTTTTAAGGCTTATCTACCTTAAGTGGGTTTATTTAAATCGGAAACATGTTTTGAGGTGTAAGAACAATTCTTCTTTCTCTCTGCGGGTGAATATGGCATTGACAATTTATTCAGAACAGCGATGATTTTCCTAGATACAATTGGTTATTTAACCTATTAACTGTGTAACCCAATTTGTCGGGAGGAGATCGATTCATACCTTTTGCAAGCATATTTGCACGTCGCGTAAGTGAATGTATCAAACCAGACTGGAATTCGAACTTGGCTCTCCAAGTTCTCATTCGGATAATTTATCCATTACACCACCCCCGCACCCGCAAATCTGAAAGATTGAGTTATAGAGAAAGAGATTGTGGACCTAGGAATCAATGTTTCATGGAGCCTGTCAGGAAGATTGTTTGTCAAAATACCGCAGTATTGATTCCTGTGTCCACACAGGCAATATCTGCAAACAGCATCCGATAGTGAACATTCATTTGTGCAAATAACTATTTGTAAATTTTAAATTTAAATATATGTAAAATTGAGAACTGGATATCTATATCTATATTATAATTCATATTTTGTTATGCTTGTCTGTACGAGCGAGACGTTGTTTTTTATCGTGGATGAGAGTGTAGTATTTGATCGGTTGCTTTTTTTTCTCAATTGCATTCTGTTGAACTTTCTGGCCTATAAACATACATAATAATATTAGCCGAGAAGGGATTTGAAGAATCGTGTCATAGTAGAGGAGAGGAAGTGGGTATAAAGTTGTGAGTAAGAAGTCTAGGTATAACCAAAATCAAATTGAAAGTAAATAAATCAGTATGCATAAATAGATAGATGGAGATTGTACGCTTGCTGGTTGGATATCAAAAAAACAATGACCGAAAAAACTCAAAGACCGTTTGAAATGTAAAGGTGTAAGCATTTCCATAGATAAAAAGTCTTTATCGAGAAATTGAGTAGGAAAATTAAAAAGGAATGTATACAGCCGGAAAATTGTTTGTCTCTAGTTTCTCTTTATGAAACGAATTGATCTTTCGTTACATTATTTCAGAAAAATATCGTCATCTCTTTTCTTTTATTATCACAACATCCGGCCGTTATAGCCACCAGCGAAGAGGCAGTGAAGGGAGTCAAGTGTGACAATAACAGCAGCAGGAGAGTCAGCAGCATGCAGCCAAAAGAATATTAGGTTTAAGGTTAAAAGTTCAAGTTTTAGGAATGTTCTACAGGGCAATAATCTAATGCAATAAAGCATTGGTCCGCGAATTTGGTGGCATTCAGTCGCTAGACCGGATAGAAGGACTTACGTAATGGAAACAAGACGTTCAATAATCCAGTTGAAATCCTTCATGTACATCAAGAAAGATTCTAAGACGCATTCGCTACATATCTGATGAATGGTTTAAGAGGAATTCTGTACATATCTGATGAATGGTTTAAGAGGCATTCTGTACACATCTGATGAATGGTTTAAGACTAATTCTTTACACATCTGATGAATGGATTAAGAGGCATTCTGTACATATCTGATGAATGGTTTAAGAGGCATTCTGTACATATCTTATGAATGGTTTAAGAGGCATTCGGTACATATCTGATGAATGGTTTAAGAGGCATTCAGTACATATCTGATGAATGGTTTAAGAGGCATTCTGTACATATCTTATGAATGGTTTAAGAGGCATTCTGTACATATCTTATGAATGGTTTAAGAGGCATTCGGTACATATCTTATGAATGGTTTAAGAGGCATTCTGTACATATCTGATGAATGGTTTAAGAGGCATTCTGTACATATCTTATGAATGGTTTAAGAGGCATTCGGTACATATCTGATGAATGGTTTAAGAGGCATTCGGTACATATCTTATGAATGGTTTAAGAGGCATTCGGTACATATCTGATGAATGGTTTAAGAGGCATTCTGTACATATCTTATGAATGGTTTAAGAGGCATTCTGTACATATCTGATGAATGGTTTAAGAGGCATTCTGTACATATCTTATGAATGGTTTAAGAGGCATTCGGTACATATCTGATGAATGGTTTAAGAGGCATTCGGTACATATCTGATGAATGGTTTAAGAGGCATTCTGTACATATCTTATGAATGGTTTAAGAGGCATTCTGTACATATCTGATGAATGGTTTAAGAGGCATTCTGTACATATCTTATGAATGGTTTAAGAGGCATTCGGTACATATCTGATGAATGGTTTAAGAGGCATTCGGTACATATCTGATGAATGGTTTAAGAGGCATTCTGTACATATCTTATGAATGGTTTAAGAGGCATTCTGTACACATCTGACGAATGGTTTAAGAGGCATTCTGTACATATCTTATGAATGGTTTAAGAGGCATTCTGTACATATCTGATGAATGGTTTAAGAGGCATTCTGTACATATCTGATGAATGGTTTAAGAGGCATTCGGTACATATCTGATGAATGGTTTAAGAGGCATTCTGTACAGGTCTGATGAATGGTTTAAGAGGCATTCTGTACATATCTGATGAATGGCTTAAGAGGCATTCTGTACACATCTGATGAATGGTTTAAGGGCATTCTGTACACATCTGATGAATGGTTTAAGAGGCATTCTGTACACATCTGATGAATGGTTTAAGAGGCATTCTGTACATATCTGATGAATGGTTTAAGAGGCATTCTGTACACATCTGATGAATGGTTTAAGAGGCATTCTGTACACATCTGATGAATGGTTTAAGGGCATTCTGTACACATCTGATGAATGGTTTAAGAGGCATTCTGTACACATCTGATGAATGGTTTAAGAGGCATTCTGTACACATCTGATGAATGGTTTAAGAGGCATTCTGTACATATCTGATGAATGGTTTAAGAGGCATTCTGTACATATCTGATGAATGGTTTACGAGGCATTCTGTACACATCTGATGAATGGTTTAAGAGGCATTCTGTACACATCTGATGAATGGTTTAAGAGGCATTCTGTACACATCTGATGAATGGTTTAAGAGGCATTCTGTACACATCTGATGAATGGTTTAAGAGGCATTCTGTACACATCTGATGAATGGTTTAAGAGGCATTCTGTACACATCTGACGAATGGTTTAAGAGGCATTCTGTACATATCTGACGAATGGTTTAAGAGGCATTCTGTACATATCTGATGAATGGTTTAAGAGGCATTCTGTACATATCTGATGAATGGTTTAAGAGGCATTCTGTACACATCTGATGAATGGTTTAAGAGGCATTCTCTACACATCTGATGAATGGTTTAAGAGGCATTCTCTACACATCTGATGAATGGTTTAAGAGGCATTCTGTACATATCTGATGAATTGTTTAAGAGGCATTCTGTACACATCTGATGAATGGTTTAAGAGGCATTCTGTACACATCTGATGAATGGTTTACGAGGCATTCTGTACACATCTGATGAATGGTTTAAGAGGCATTCTGTACATATCTGATGAATTGTTTAAGAGGCATTCTGTACACATCTGATGAATGGTTTAAGAGGCATTCTGTACACATCTGATGAATGGTTTAAGAGGCATTCTGTACATATCTAATGAATGGTGTGAACATCGTGTTCGCCAGACATGAGCTCAATCAAGTATTTATAAGTTATCTTGGCGAGAAATATTCACACGCTTTAATACGAAGAGCTGTAGATTGAAATCGAAACGGTATGACTCAATATATTTCCAGGCATCATCTGAAAGACTTACGGAATCGGGTTTGCAAACTTCGCTTATTAGAGAAGCCCAACACGATATAGGCAACTAAACTATTACTTTTCATACGACAGTGTATAACGCACGCTTCCTATTTCCTGTTATTTAATCAATATAATTACCTCAAATTTGTTACGGGATAAAGCTGTCATTGCAATGTACTCTTCTCAGAAATAAACCCTTTTTTATTAAAATTAATCAAATGTACATTCTCAGTATTTATCTAGTTCTTACTATACTTTCTTTAGTTTGCTAATCTTTTATCAGGCGCGCTTCTTAGTCTGTGTTGATTAATCTGTCTTGCTTCATACAGACAAACACACAAACATTTTATCTATAAATGTCTTACATCATTTCGTTACCACTTAGTTATAAGTATACGTTATTATCTTAATACCCAATTATTTATTTGCACTCGCTTAATATTTATAGTATTTTCTTTCGTATTCGACAGGATCCGCTTCGTTATTGATTCAACTTTGTACTGTAAAAATGATGATATTCCGAAAGGATCACTGAATTTAAACAACGCAGAAGAGTTTATATTATTTTTTGGCTTCATAATTTTGTTCTTTTCCTCGGTGTTTGCCAAAGATATGAAGACAATTTATTTGTTTACCTAAGATATGAAGACAATTTATTTCCCCAAATCGTTGTTCTCCTTACAGCATTTTTATTCTGCCCAACCTTCCTCCGCAAACAGAAGAGTTCCACATAACGCAACACAGCTGATCTACCTTTATCGATACAATTACTAGTCCTACAGAGAAATATTGACTTCGTTCCTGGCATTTATCTTCATGCTTCGAGCCATTTTTATTAACGACTTTTGGAATCCAGCGCACCAATTCTCTTTTTTAAAGTCAGAATTCTGTTTGGAATTTCTGTCGCATTAGCTGAAAAAATATACTTCGTTCATACTGGATGTTTCGATTCGTGCAAACTGAATCTGCCAGAATATATATACACATAGACACACACACACATAAAACATACACACACACACACACACACACACACACACACACACACACATATATATATATATATATATATATATATATATATATATATATATATATATATATATATATATATATTGCTTGATTGTAAACGTCTTCTTCGTAGATGAGCGTTTAATTCACGCCTGATCAGATAGGGATGCCTACTGTAAAGCTAGATGTAGGTTCGAATCCTGTTGGAAGCTACATTTCCTTCGCAGAGAGTTAGAGGGAATGAAAAAGAATGAGAAGATTTTAGTGAGAAGTGAAGAAAAGAACAATAAACGAACATGATTAGGGGAGATAAAGGATGGCGACTGACGTTGTCTTTAAATTATTGAATATTGTAGGTAGCAAGGAAGAAAATAATCGGAATAACAGGCGAAAATGCGAGAAAAGAAACTTTTAGAATAGAACTTGCGGTTGCATGTTGATAGTTCAACAGTAAAACGCTGACCTATTTACGAATCTAGTAGGACGCTTAACTTCATAAAGTCAAGGCATTAAGGAGAATAGCTCATCAGTTATTATATATGTGTGCGTGCGTGTGTCAATGTCCGTGTGTAGAGACGCACGTGTAGAAATCTATAGATAGAAACTAACACAGAGGAAAAGCTTCTCTATCTCTAAAGATGATGAGGTTTAGCTATATTAAAAAAAGACAAGTGAACGTGGATTATTAGCTGATTCTGGATTTAAATTTTCACGTTTTCTTGGCCCAATGAACTTTGCAAATTCTATAATCGGATGTTTGTTCATTAAAACACTGAATTTGTGAAGTGGATCGAGACAGAAACATTTCAACATCTCATATAATATTCAATCGCAATTATTTATATACACCAGGGAATAAAAGAAATTCGAAAAGAAAGTGATTATGTTGCAAATAAATATTAGTTGTGTCAAATAAAAGCTTTATTTTCATAATTTGGCTGCGGAATTACTGATATATTTTCGTAGATACGAATTTCCTGTTGAAGTCAACTCAGTGGCTAAGATAATTAAAAGATTACATATTTACTATTGATATTATTCATTTTTTTTAACCTAGTTCAAAAGCCTTGATTTCAAAAGCTGATTTTTCCCGAAGGTTTATAGTCACATGACGTTGAAACACCGGTTCTCGCAAGATCACCGAAGTTAAGCAACGTCGAGCTTGGTCTGTGCCTAGACGGATGATTGCTTACGAATACTAGGTGTTGTATGTGCAGGTGATGCAATTAGTAATAACTCGGAATCCACCGCTTCTCCCACCCAGCTATGGGTTAATTAGTAAAAGTCTATAACATTAAACAATTATTATCTTGAAAAAATTATTACAATCAAACAATATTTTTCTGGCTTTAAATAACCTGTAAAGAGGAGGAAACGAATAAATCAATCAATAATTTTTCCGGTAAGTAAGCAAACACACAACGGACATATAACGGACTTAGTTAATTAAAAAAAAGGAACTAATTAGAAATATATAGAGATTAAGATATATATATATATATATATATATATATATATATATATATATATATATATGTATATATATATATATATATATATATATGTATCTATATATATATATATATATATATATATATATATATATAGATAGATAGATAGATAGATAGATAGATAGATAGATAGAAAGATAGATTGTAGAAGTCTAAGCATAGTCTTGGCTGCCCGAGTGATTGTTTAAAAAGGCTGAAAATCAATTTATCGAATTAAGACATTTTTAAATAATATATAAAATATTTATAAAATATATAAATATAAATGATAATTTGGTCATCTGTATCCGTTTAAAGCCAAATTATTGACTTTTGACTTCTGAAACATAATAAAACGTTTTTCCTCAATCAATCCCTCAAAATTGTCATTATTCTGGAGAATAGGGCCACAGACTCACTACACTAACAGTTAGTTCTGTGTTTTCTACAACGAATACATATTTACGGGATGGAGTTGCCAGCTTAAACATTTAACCGGTTTTAAATTCAGTTTTCGTAGAGAGCCCAGCCTGCCCTGTTATTTACCCCTTTGCAGGTTGGCGCGGATATGGCGTCATAAGTTTCCCAAAGGGCTTTATGTGAAAGTGAACACCCTCGGGCGGAATTTGAACTCGGTACGCTGATTCTAATCCCTGAACCCATAACCAATACGCTACGCACAGTCTTAGTATTTCCACACTAGATATCATGATTGCTTACATAATACGATTGAAAACCATTTTTAGAATAATAACACTGATAATGTTCGATTCAGTTTTCTTTTTCGTATTTTTAGAAAATTTAGAGTTTGGTAATCTTCACCGACTATTGCCTTATCGCCTTCATGTACGTCTCTGGTTCTAAATTCAGCGAACAACTGTATCCTCGAGACGAGCTGATTGTATTAATCGTCCTGAGAAAAATATAAATTCTTTTTTCCCATCATCAGATAAAATGATATCACTTAATCTCTGTCAGGATACTGTCCCATTGATGCATGTCTAGCCAAGGTCAAGCGAAAGCAGTTACACCACATTTAACCTTGAGAGTGATGACTTACAATCGCATTAAGAATCTACATTTCATGATCTTAAGCATTCAGTACATAAATACCATTTAATCCATCAATATGTGATAGACAAATAAAACTTTACAAATTTAAGGAATTAAATTTTACAGCAGATTCGTGGATATATTAATAGATTTAAATTAAATCTAGATAAGAGTATTTCGTTTTAATCTGAATATTTCCTTACAAAAACGACATCAAACAGCCTATTTGTTTAAATAATCAGAGAAATAGGATTATCGTTTAATCATAATGAAGGTTAGTTTAAAAAATCAAAGAAATTTCACAACTTAGAATATGCTAAGTTGTGTCAGAAATAATTTATGTTTGTGTTCATCAACGTTATTCCTTATAAATGAAATAAAATTAAATTTTATAAATATTATTATTATTTGCATTGATTTTTGCCAGTTGTGTTGTGTCAGAAATAATTTATGTTTGTGTTTATCAACGTTATTCTTTATAAATGAAATAAAATAAAATTTTATAAATGTTATTATTATTTGCATTGATTTTTGCCGCTTATCAATAAGATCTTCGGTAACTTTCGAATAGAAATTTGATGTGAAAAGATTTTCGACGAACTGTTGAGTGGGGTTGCATTAAAAAAGTTTTCTCTACCAGAGGCGATCGAAATCGGTTGGTTAAATGTCAAGGGAATATGGCAGGTGACGTAGAAAAGACTAATCCAGTCGCAAAACCTTTCCTTGATTTATTGTTGCTGTATGCGGCATTGCATTGTCATGGTAGATAACAATTTTGCTATTAACAAACGCATGGCGCCTTTCCACCAAAATCTATTGTCACGTTGCATCTACTAGGCGTATAACACTTAGTGTTACATTGCTTTTCAAGAACTGTAAATGAATAATACCCTGGAGATCCTATCAAAAGCAAAACATTATCTTTCATACACGGTTCTCAGCTTTGGGAGACGATTATATCATTGGCAGTGCACTGTCATTTTGAACATTGCCCTATGTAACACATTTTTATCACCTGTCAGGATATATTTAAGGAAAGACTAGTTAGGATGATGCATTTGTTATTAAAATTGGTTCCTAAAAATGGAAATTAGTGTCGAGTTCAAATTCCATTTGAGGCCGTTGCGTTCAATTTAAAGCAAATACGTTTTGCCAGGTATGAATCAATTTGTTTCTTCCTCCACAAGTTAGCGGTTAATTGCATGGCTGTCTATGTAAACTAGCTTTATTTGGCAACCAATCTAGGATAAAGCGTTTGGCCATGGGGTGGGGGGTCTTAGAGACGTAAAATAAAATTGGTATGGAAACCAAAGCAGTAACATCTAGTGGAATGAGGCAGTGTCCTTAGACTCCTCAGGGACGTGTACAAGATTAACATAATACAATTTTTATTCTATATTTCTGTTTATTTTCATTTTATCTCTCTTTATTCAGTTATTAGAATTTTTATTGCCACGCCATAAGTTCTCCATAAAACCCGATTTCTAAAATAACTACATTATGACTATGATTTAAAGTGTTTGTGCGCTATCATTTAGGAAACACACGCACTCATGTATAATGTGTATATATTTAAATATATATATATATATATATATGCAATATATATACATATATATATATATATATATATATATATATATATGTGTGTGTGTGTGTGTGTGTGTGTGTGTGTGTGTGTGTGTGTGTGTGTGTGTGTGTGTGTGTGTGTGTGTGTGTGTGTGTAAAAATTAAGATATAACTAAATATATATCTGTAAAAAGACAAAAGGAAAAATTGTCATTGCTAGTGCGTTATGCCCTTTGATGGAGTTTATCAAGGAAAATTTTTAAATTTTCTCAGAAACAGAAGTAAAAATTTCGTTAGGTTTTCAAAATTTTTAATTTAACTTTAAATTGCTTAATAACCGAAAATAAAATGTTGCTATTGTTGTTAAATGTCTTAATGGAATCATTGTTTATTTTATTGCAGTTTGAAAGATTAATTTATATATTTATTTATTTTAAATAATAGGTTTTGAATTTAAGCATATTTTAACATTCTTTGAGTAATGTACGTCGACTTGGAAAAGGAGTATATCTTTTAGAAAATGATTTATTTCATAAAAATCAGGGGCGCGTATTTATATTTTGGCAAGATTCGATAGTGGCAACCTCAACAATTTTCCTTCTAAATAATATACTTTCACTTTTAATTAGTGCCGTATTTTTTAGATCAAAGTTACGATTAGATTGTATGTATGACTAATGTAAAACTGAAATTATTAACACAAACGTAATTTTAACAATAAAATAGATAAACATGAAGAGACTGAGATAGATAGCTAGCTAGCAAGATAAATAGGTAGATAAAAAAAAATCTTAACGAATGTTAACTTAAATGCTATCCGTGATTTAGAAAAGAAGAGTCAAAAATGCCTGCCTTACAACAGGAATGGGTGGGGCGATGTCGAGAATGGCAAACGAGCAGATTCCACTTGCAGACACGATGGTATGAAAGACGTGACTTTTATATTGATCTGTGGAATCAGCAATGGATTTTGATGTAGGGTTCGCTAGAGTCCAAGTTCAGAGCCGTAGGGTGCAAGAAGTTTGGAGATAATCAAAGAATGAGGGAAGGATCAAGTTCACAAAGGTCGGGAAGAACGTAGAAAAAAAAGAGAAAAAGGAATGGAAAATGAAGAAGTGGGGATTTTAAATCAAGCGGAGAAGTAATATATTTAGAAAGAGAGAAAGAAAGAAAGAAAGAAAGAAAGAAAGAAAGAACGAACGAAAGAAAGAACTGAGAAATAGATAGATAGATAGATAGATAGATAGATAGATAGATAGATAGATAGATAGATAGATAGATAGATAGATAAAAAATTGTTATGTAGAAAAGGATTTATAGAAGATTAGTAAGATAAGTATATATAAAAAGAATTGGCATAAATAATTTAACTGAAGAAAGAGTAAGGAGAATTATGAAGTTGAAATATTAAGAGATTACCTGTAAAAAGCAAAGAAGAAGATGAAAAATCGATAAGAAAGAAAGAAAGAAAGCAAGAAAGAAAGAAAGCAAGAAAGAAAGCAAGAAAGAAAGAAAGAAAGAAAGAAAAAAGAAAGAAATTGTAAAATAGAAAAAAGAAAGTAAAAAAGAAACAAAGCATGAACGGATAAAATGTTTAAAATGAGGACAAGAAAAATACCCAGAAAAATGAAAGAAAAATCAAACCGAAATGATAAATACAATAGGAAAAGGAAAAAATAAGTCTTTACGAAGAAACAATAATTAAAATAAATGAAATATGAAAATGAGACGAGAAAGACTCTGTATGAAATTGAAATGTGAAAGAAAGCGAAAGAAAATATTAAAGGGATAAATAAATATAAAAGGAAATGAAAAAAATGAAAAATGCTTTTGAAAAAACAAATATATAGAGAGAAGAGAACGACAAATACATAAGAAAAATAGAAACAGAGAGAAGAAGATTTTTTATGAAAAAGAAGGAAAAAATAAAAAATATGTATACAATAAAAAAGAAAAAACACGGAATAAAGAATGCATAAAAGAATAACAAACAAAGGAAAGAAAACAATTAAAAAAGTAAACTAGAAAAAAAGGAAGGAAATTAAAAATATAGCAGAAAAAGAAAGAGAAATAATGTTTTCTTATGAACGAATAATAAATGAAATAAAAAAAACTAAATAAAACAGAAAAACAAAGAAAGTATTGTGGTGGGATCCACCTAATCTGCATAGGTGACTACCAACTATATAAATAGTGGTTGGTACCGGAAGACGAGGAAAGGAATCACGAGACCCAACGGCCGTCTTGTTATTCCTTTTCTCTTTGTTGTAGACCGCAGACCGACTGCTTGTTTGCCCGAAATCTGTTTGACTGCTGACAGACTGCTCGTTTGCCCGAATTCTGTGTTGCATTATATTTGGCTAAGTTTGTTTTTTATTATTTCCATTTGACTGTTTCAGGAAAAAAAAAGAAAAAAAAAGAAAAAAAAGAAAAAAAGAAAAAAAAAAAAAAAAAAAAAAAGAAAAAAAGTCCTTTTGATTTTTGCTTCTCTCCATTTTTTTTTTTACCCCCCCCCTCTTTTAATTTCTGTTATTTTTTCTTTTTATTTCAGTTTTCCAATTTTCCCCCTTTAATTTTTGTTTTCCTTTTAATTTTCTTTTTACCCCCGGTAATTCTTTGTTTTTTATTTTTTACCCCTTTTTAATTTGCAGGCTTTCTCTTTTTATTCTAGTTTCCCGTTTTAATTTCCTTCCAACCTTTAATTTTTGTTTTTCATTTCCACGCTTTTTCTTTTTAGCCTCCGTTAAAATTTTCATTTTCCTTTAATTTCTGATTTTCGCGTTTATTAATTTTAATTTCTGTTTTCTTTCCTAACCTTACGTTTTTCCGTGTTTTTCGTTTTATAATTTGTTTGTACTAATTTCGTTTTGTAATCCTTGTATTGTATAATTTATTTGTTTATTTTTCCTTTGTTTATCGGTTCGACTCGCTTTTCTGTGGGTCGGCCATTTTGAATTTTTGTTTCTAGCTTTGGTTGTCGTCGAAAGTTACGTATTTTCTTTTGTTTATTCTTTTCGACTAGTGTCGGCCATTTTGTTTTTTTTTGTTAATAGCTCCGGCTATTTGCCGAAGTTTATTATTGTCTTTGTTTACCTTGTTTTGAACCGTTTTGTTTGTATTATTTAATTTTCCTCCTTGTGTTTTTTATTTTTCGCCTTTAGGTGATATTTGTTTAAGTTTTTTACGTGTTATTTTTGTTGTGTTTGTAATTGTTTAATTTAGCTGTCTAGTCTCGCTTCTTAAAGTCGGCCATCTTTTTATTTTATTTTTAACTAGCTTCGGCTAGAGTTTATTCTTATTAGTTTTTCTTATCTATCTTTTCTTTGAATTTTTTGTCTAAATTCCCCCCCCCCCTTTTATTTTTTTTGCGCCTTTTGGCGTTATTCGTTCCTTTTTGTTTCGCCTTTAGGCGAAATTTAGTAAATATCCCTCCCCCTATTCCTCCACTCCCGACCCTCCCCCTTACTTCATTATGGAGAAGAAGGAAAAAAAAGCCCCTTCTTTCCTGATCACAAAGAAAAAAACTTCCACCCTGGCTACTATCAAAAAATCGGTTAGGAAGCATCTTTTTAACCCGAAAAAAGACCCCCCGGACAAAGATAATCCCAATGAATATCCTGCCCTGCCACGAACCCCTACTAATGAGGAGATTGTGGACGTCCTTAAGCAGGCGGCCAAAGCCAGGATAGCTAAGGAAATCCTGGAAAAGGAAAAAAACAATGAAAAGCCTAAAGTCAGTACCGAGGTCGGGGATTCGCCCTCTTGTTGGAAGTCCCCTCCGAATTGTATTATCGACATCGCGGAGTTCCTGGAGCGTGCCAAGAGTTACGCTCACCTCGTGGTGAAAGACGGGCTCTTGGAGGATCCAGTGGAACTGAAGAGAGTCGAAAAAAGAATAGTGTCTGTTTTTGTCGTCGACAAGCGTTCGCGCAAAATTTGTCGTTCGACTAAAGACACAGTGTTTAAAGCACTGGAGTCCCTGGGGTTCAAACCCCTAAGAATTGTCAAAGGCAAGGGTTTCTTCATGTGGGACGTGCTGCTGCCCACTGCAGAAGACTGCGTGAGAGCCACCCGGAGAGAATTAATCACCAAAGATCTCATCCTCCGAACAGAGTACGAGGGTCGGCGAAGGACCAGGGTGGCAGTGTACGAGGTCCCTCCTCAGGTTATCGGGGAACACCTCGCGGCTTTCCTGGCCCAATACGGGGAAATATTGGCCGCTTCCTGCGATAGCCTGACCGGGGGATGGAGCTTTGATATGATGCTCGATCGAAAGGCCTTCAGCTCCGTCCCCAACTGGATTGACGTAGGTGACCTGAAGCTGCCGGTCATCGTGACCGGTCGTAAACCAGCCTGTTGGAAGTGTGGAGTGACTGGTCATCTCTCCTCTTCCTGCCCAGAGAAGAAGGCCTCTGGGACTCAGGTCACTAAAGACCAAGCTCCCCCTCTGACCGAGTCTGCAAAATCCGCCGCGCCTGTAATGGGCATGCCAGCTGCCGGGACCGGAGAGGTTGTTCCCCCGGTTGGGTCACCATCCAAGCCCCCATCCCCCGAAGAGCCCTCTTCCGCCGCTCCTGTGGCTAAGAAGGGGGAAGAAGGGGAATGGCAGGTAGTTGGCAGGGTCAGAGGGAAGCGTCAGCCAGCGGGTCCTCAGTCCCCTGAAGCCTCGGGGACTAAAGACACACACAGTCCCACTCCCTCTATCAACAGCAAGGGCGACGCCCCGACCTCCACTCTTTCAATTGAAGAGCAAAAGTTGAAATATGAGCCAAGCCACGAAAAAGTGGAGAAACTAAAAAAACTCAAACATCTGGACGACCAAAAAAAAACCACAAAATCTCCTCCGAAAAAAACCATCCCCTTACAGTCACCTAAATTAATTTCCCCCATCAAATCTCCCCCCAAGAAGAAGGCCACCCTTTGTGTATCCTCCATCCCCATGCCTCCCACTTCAACCCCTCTCTCCAGAGTGAAGCCTTCTCCTGCTATGCCGTCCACCTCCCATGCCCAATCCCAAATCCCGCTCAGTAGAGATCCCAGTCCCTTTAGACAACCCTGCACTCCTTGCCACACTCCCAGTCCTTCTCCCACTAAAAACTCTCAGATGTTACCACCGGTCACCAAAAGGCCCCGAAGCCCCACTCAAGATCCCGGCGAAAAGAAAAAAAAACCAAAGGGCATTTTCAATCATGGATTGGACATTTGTAAGATCTCCCCTAGGCAGGCGGAAAAAGCTAGGGATTATGGGAACCGTATCCCTAATCTAAAGTTCCTCCTGTCCATCAAACAGTTCAGCGACAAAGACATCGACAACCCGTTGAACTTCCCAGATGCCCAGCGGGTTTTAACCGTGGTGGGCGTTGACACGGGAGCAAAACAGATTTGGGCCATGTTGGACGAGGCCATATCCTCGTTCAACATGAGCCCGCCCATTGCTATCATTCAGAGCGACAAGCTCCGGAAAATGAACTCTTTTTGCGCAGGGAGGGTCCCAATTTTTGTTCACCCCTCCCTCTATAGGGCTCTTAAACTCACTTTCCCGTGGGATATCGGCGGGATCTCCCAGGACGGTAACATCAACACTGAGATGGGCCATGGGTCTATGGGAGATGCTGTCGGTATCCTCACCCCGGCCATGTTCAAAACAGGTAAGCAACCCTAATCAGTTTTCACTATGGCTCTCTGGTTGGCTACTTTAAATGTCCGGGGCCTGAGGTCGGAGTCTCGCAGGGCGAGGCTCTCTCGCGACCTTCAGCGCCTCGGGGTTAATATCTGTTGTGTGCAAGAGACCCGGTTTTCTTCTCATGATCGTGAGGATGTGCTGTCTAAGGGGTTCGCCCTTTATTCAGCATGTTTTGATGGTCGTTCGAGGGGTGTCTCTTGGCTAGTGAGCAGGTCTTTAGACGCTGCATGTACTCTTGTTTTCGCAGATCCGGCGGGCAGGCTTTGTGTGCTGGACGTTACCATAAAAGGTAAGGCTTTACGTCTCATCGGCGTTTATGCGCCTAATACCCATGCTGAGCGACCTGGTCTGTTTCGGCAGATCGAGCCGTTTTTGACGACATCTCGTCGGGTAGTTTTAGCGGGCGATTGGAATGCCGTCCTTGAGCCCGATATAGATCGTATAGGGAAAAAACGGGGTACTAACAATCCTGATGTGAAACCATTTCGGGACTTTATCGGCGGGTTTGATCTCGTCGATAAGTACCGGAATGAGCATCCTCGGGAGGTAGCATGGACTTGGACTAATAGTGGCAACTCGGCTCCTGGGACGCTTGCGAGCTACCTCGACCGGGTCTTAGTTAAGAGAGTCGATGTAGGGCTCTTAGGGTGTCCAAGTTTCCATTACATAGTTTATTCGGATCATAGGCTTGTCCGGGTCCGGGTAAACTTAGATAAGCCTAAGGTTAGGTTGGCTGGTTACTGGAAATTCAACTGTTCACTGTTTGGTGAGCAGGGATTTCGGGACCAGCTGGTACTAATGATACAACGGGAATTGTCGGGAGCGGTTTTCGGGAACGCCTGGTGGGGTAAACTTAAATCCAAAATTAGAACGTTTGCTGCCGATTTTAGTCGTCGACTCAATCGAGATAGATTAGCGGCGCAAACTGCTTTAGAAGAAAAAGTTGATCGGGCCGTGAAATCCCGTGTTAGTGGGGATGTAGCCTTAGCTAAGGCAGAGTTGGCCTCCTTGCTTATCAAGAAGGATCAAGCTCTGGTAGTTAGGGCTAGGTTAAAAAGAATGTCCTCTGAGGCGACGAATATGGCCGCTGAATTGCGTGCAGAGGAGAGTAGGAGTGCGTCTCGACGACATATCGCGTGCGTCACATTACCGGATAATCGGACCGTGACTACAAACGCGGGCATATGTGAGGTCTTTCGTGATTACTTTCAGGATCTTTTCACCAGGGAGCCCGGTCTGAGCTCTGCTCAGTTCGACTCCTATTTAGCCGACTTTCCCTGCCTCGAGGCAGCTGAAGCGGCTGGGTGCGAGGGTCCCATAACAGAGTCCGAGATCTGGGATGCGCTGAAGCAGGTTGGCCTGGATAAGTCTCCGGGACTCGATGGTCTTCCCTACGAAGTGTACTTGAGGCTGTCGCCCGTTTTTGTTCCTTTGCTGGAGCTGATTTTCAACCACTGGATGAAGCAGGGGTCTTTACCCCAACGCTTCACCAGGGGTGTGATCAAGTTGCTGCGTAAGGACAAGAACGGTGGGGATGGGTTAGGGAACTTTCGCCCTTTAACAATGTTAAACACGGAGTTAAAGATTTTGGCGAAGATCTTAGCCAACCGTTTGCAGCTTGTCCTGTCTAGTCTGATTGGTCCCGAGCAGACTTGTGCTGTGAAGGGCAGGACTATTCAGGATAACCTGCATATGGTACGCTTGATCTTAGAACAAGTCGACGGTGAAGCCGCGCTGATCAATTTAGATCAGTCCAAGGCCTTCGATAGGGTTGACCATCGTTTTCTGGAGGCTGTCCTTTCGGCGGCCGGTTTCGGAGCCGACTTTCGCTCCTGGATCCGACTCTTGTATGCGACCCCCGGTGCGCTGGTGGAAGTGAATGGAGTAAGATCGAAGCCTTTCGTATTGTCTCGCTCTATTCGTCAGGGTTGTCCGCTCTCGCCTTTGCTGTACGTTCTTGCGTTGGAACCGTTCCTTCGCAAGTTAAAGGCGAATCCGGTCCTGCGTGGAATATCTCTGCCTGGGGCCACCACCTCAGCAAGGTATTCTGCCTATGCTGACGACGTTTCGGTTCTTGTGTCGAGCAGAACCGAGATTGACGAAGTCAGCAAAGTGGTCAGTGGTTATGAGATGGTGACAGGGGCCAAGATCAATCGCGATAAGTCTGTGGGCTTGCGATTGGGTGCGTGGAAGGGAGTTTCTCTTCCCGGACCTTTCCTCTGGACGGATGGGCCGATCAAGATACTCGGCGTCTGGTTCGGTCCGGATCTCCAGTTGGAAATGAATTGGTCGGAGGTACGAGGGAAGGCCGAGATCGCGGTTGGTCTGTGGTCTCGGAGGAGGCTTTCCCTGAAGGGAAGGGCGGAAGTATGTGTTTCTCACATATATCCTATTCTCGTGTACCGACTCTCTGTACTTCCACTTCCGTTTACCGCACTAAGTTTATTAGTAAGGCTCTTGTTCTCTTTCTTGTGGAGAGGCAAGGCCGCTATGGTATCTCGCAAGATCTGTTGCCTTCATACCGCTGAGGGCGGCCTGGGAATGCCAAGCATTGAGATTCGTCAACATATGCTTCGCATTGCATTCCTGGACCGATTGTGTCGCGAACCGGACGAGGTGGGAGCCTTCTGGAAGGAAGATGCCCGGAAAAATTTCCCGTCCCTGAGAAGTGTGCACTCGTGCGAGGGGGAGGCCCGCCGTAGACCCCGAGCCGAAAGCTCCTTCTATCACGAATGTCGTCGCGCTCTGAAATGCCTCTTACGGGCGTCGGAAGGCCTCTCCAACGTCCAGGCGTTGTCTCGTAGGGCATTGTATCAAGTGTTAGTTCGGGGGTCCGTTCAAGATGCTCTGATTAGCGAGCTCGGTCTTACGAAGCAGCAGGCTCGCTCAATATGGCCTTGGGCGACAGGGTTGAAATGCCTCACTAACGACGAGGCATCACTCACCTGGCAGGTGATTCGTGGAGCCCTCTGGGTCGGCAAAAGACTTTGTGCAGCGGGCTTGGAGAATTCTCCAAACTGCCGCCGCTGTGTTGGGGAAGTCGAGACCATTGGTCACGCCTTCTTTCAGTGCAGAGTGGTAGTGCCGTTGTGCAAGTTTGTTGAAGGTCTCATGGTTCGCGTCTTGCGGAGAAAGACCTTTGTCCTGGATGTCGTTTCTGTTTGCAGCAATGTGGTACCGCAGATGTCGAGGGCTGAGAATTATGTGTTCTGTTGCTTACTAGGCGTTATGAGAGTCGTGATTTGGACGACGCGTCAGAAGGAATTCTATGGTGGCGAGAAGTTTGTTTCTTCCGAACTGATCTTGTTCTTTAGGCATCTGCTTAAAGTCAAGATTAGGACGGAAAGGCGGCGACTCACATCATCTGAATTTGGCGAAAGGTGGGTGACTCTTGCGCGTTTGTGCCGTGTGAAAGGGGCTGACCTTGAGTGGCATTTTGATGCCGGTTAGGCATAGGATATTGTTTACCTGGGTTGAACTTGGGCAACCCATCCATGCTTAGGCTAGATTAGTTTTTTTTGGTGTTTTATTTTTTAGTTTCTTACGATTATGTAAACTTAGCTAAGGTATGTTTGCTCATTGGCCCCTTTTTTTTCTGTCCCCCTTTTCTTTTCCTTTAGTTTAACTCCCCGTCCCTCCCCTCTTTAGGTGCTCAGTGATTTCAGTTCTCTGGATGATGCGGGACGCCTTTCGTTTTTCGTGTGTGTGATCCTTTTCGTATGTTTGTGTGTGAATCAGTGCGTGTTTGTGTGAATGGTTGGGATGGATAAATGTGTATTTTATATTGTCAAAGTCCCGTGTCGATTTCGCCCAGTTAATTGATTTTACTGGCACATTTAGGATTTGTGGGGGGGGGTTTAATTACTAACATGATTTTGTTTAGTTTTCTTGTACATATTTGTATCCATATTGTATATTTTCATTGGGGATTATTTTATTTAATTTTTATGCCCGCCCCCCCAACAGACTTTTATTGTACATATGGGGTTATTTAGGATTTTCATAGAGACAATGAGGTATTTTGGTGGTTGTAGAACGAATGGTATGTATGAATGTGGTGTTCTGGTGAAAGGAATATTGTTTTGTATGCTTGGGTCAGTGCGTGCGACTAGCTAAGTTTAATTTTAAGACAAGCGATGACCTTCCTTTCCCAATCCCCATTTTTGGCTTTGTGCCACATTTACCGTGTTTTGTATACGGTAATAAATATTATCACGAGATCCAACTAGAGACTCTGATCGACTGCGACTAGTCAACACATTCTCCAGGAACGTCTTCCCAGAAATATACAGAAATACTATATGTACTTATTGTGTACACTTTCTTGTTATAATACATTCTTTGTTCCAAGTACATTTTGTGTTGCATTATTATTCCATGCATTAGGCGAGATTCAACATTGAGTCAAGACTCAACAATGGCGACGAAGTAGAACGAACCATACGTCAAGTTTCAACAATGGCCACAAAGTAGAACGAACCATACGCCAAGTTTCAACAAAGGCAAAGAAGTAGAACGAACCATAAGGAAAGAAGAAAGAATTAATAGTGAGAGTTTTCAACAATTGGGACAAGTCATTGAAGAACCCAGGCTGAAAAAAAAAAACTATTAATTCAAAGTCCAACGTTAACGTAACGACGAAGGATTCTAAACTTCTGGATATGTAGAACTCGTTAAAAGACGACTAAGCATAAAGGAACGTTCACTCAGAAAAATTGGAAGGTGTCGTAAACGAATAACGGTAATTTTAAATTAAAAAATTATCTACACCGAGACACCCGCTAAAAAGAAAAATTGGTCGACTACAAAAACATGCATGGATTAAAAGGAGCACAAATACACCGTGTCGACTTTGAAAGGTAACAAACTTTAAAAAATTACTTTTTTAAATTAATTGTTCAACAATATAGTGACGAATTACCTCTGATAAGAAAATCAGACGTTGTCATTGAAATACGCGAACAGAAGTCGGAAAAAAAAAAAAAAAGTCCGACGCTCTCTGTTCACGAAAAAAAAATACCAAAGTTGATTAGCACGGGCGTGAATGTAAAAGCAAGACATAAAATATAAAAAGTCGTACAATGCTTCGATTTTTTTGGTCAGCTTATAGATATTCGTGGATACACAAATTAAAAGTATATTCCTTGTTGCATGAACACTATCAGCTAAAAATGGATGAACTATCCAAAGTCATATCCGAATTATTCAAATCCCAGCAGGAACAGTTTGCCTTATTAATAAGGGAACAACAGATAGCACAGCATAAATATCAAGAGAAACTAGATGAAAGACAACAAAAACAACAAATAGCGCTGCAAAAATATCAGGATAAACAAGAGGAAAGACAACAGAAATATCAGGAAAAACAAGATGAAAGACAACAGAAATATCAAGAAAAACAAGATGAAAGACTTTTGGAAATTCAAAAGTTAACACTGGAGAAATTAAACAACTTTCAGGCAAATGAGGGAAATTCTTCATATTCTAATAACACCATATTTAATTCGCTGGAAACTTTCAACTATGTGCCGGACGAAGAAAAAACGTTTGAAGCGTACTTTAAACGATATGAAGATATTTTCTACACAGACTGTGAAAACTGGTCGAATTCAAGAAAAGTCAGTCTATTACTAAGAAAGCTAGGTACAGCAGAACATAGCAAATTTGTAGATTTTATTCTACCGAGAAAAACAACTGAATTGGAATTCTCGGAAACAGTGAAATTGCTAAAAGAGCTGTTTGGAGCAAATATGTCGCTTTGGCATAAGCGATGGTTATGCATGAATGTCTCTAAATCCGACGATCAGGATTACTTAACATATGCATCTATAGTGAATAGACATTATGACAATTTCAGATTGGCAGAGATTACGGTTGAAGAATTCAAGTGTTTAATTTTTGCTCAAGGACTGGTATCCAGTAAGAGTGCCGAAATAAGACGTAGAGTTTTGTCTAAACTCGAATCTGAACAAGGCCTTACCCTGCAAAAGTTAGCAGAGGAGTGTCAACGGGCTGTAAGTTTAAAAAAAGAGTCGCAAAAAATCGAAAAAGCTGGTATTGCTTATATTAAAAAAATAAAAAAGCAGTCAAAGTACCCAGTAGAGAAAAATTGGAGAAAAAATTCAGCGAACTTTAATAATAGACAAGAAAATAAAAAGAACGAAAATAAAAAAGTCCCACCATATAATTGCAGACGTTGTAACGAAAGACATTGGGAGGTAAATTGCCCATATAGAAATAAGAAATGTTTCGTGTGCCAAAAGAATGGTCACAAAGGATCTTGTTGTAAAACGAAAAAATGCAAGAGCCGAATTAGACAAACACATTCGAATATCAAATCAGATAGAGATTTGAGGAAATATGTGACGACTGAAATATTCAAAAAGAATATCAAATTTCAACTCGATTCAGGGTCAGATTTAACAATAATGAACGATAAAACATGGAAAATTTTAAAAAGGCCTACAATAATGAAGTCAACGAAACTCGCTCGAACGGTAACTGGAAAGCAAATTAACTTCGAAGGGGAGGTTGTACTTCCAATGAAAGTGAATGGGATCGTTAAAAAAATGAAAGTTTTCATTCTGAGAAATGGAGAAAACTTGTTGGGTACAGATTTTATTGAAACATTCGAATTGTGGGATAAACCGTTAAACTCTTTCTGCAGAAAAGTAGAAAGTAATACGCAATCAAGACAGGACATTAAAGAGGAATTAAAGAAAAAGTTTCCGGTAACCTTTACACCTGGTCTTGGAAGATGTAACAAATTTGAAGCTAAATTTGAATTAAAAGAAAATACTATGCCTATAGTTAAAAAGAAACGTAACGTGCCTTTCGCAAGTGTAGAGAAAGTTAACGAAGAACTTGATAGGTTGGAAAAAATGGGAATTATTTCAAAAGTAGAATCTAATTCATGGGCTGCGCCGATTGTGTGCATAAAAAAGAAATCAAACCAAATCAGAGACTGCGTTGATTCTTCGACAGGGTTGAACTCTGTAATTAAGGACTACCATTACCCGTTACCGAGTCCTGAGGAGATTTTTAACAAGCTAAATGGCGGAGTGATTTTTTCGAAAATCGACTTATCAGATGCCTATCTCCAAATTCCCGTCGAAGAAGAATGTTCGAAGTTACTAGGGATAAACACGCATAGGGGTTTATTCAAGTACAACAGGCTTCCTTTTGGTATTAAAGTGGCACCAGCCATTTTTCAACAAGCCATGGACGTCATGGTGAATGACTTAGACTTTGCGTGTGCCTACTTAGATGATATTATAGTAAGGAGGGCAAATGTCGACGAACATCGAGAGCACCTCAATCAAGTATTTAAAAAGATTCAGGACTTTGGATTTAAAGTCAAAGAATCAAAGTGTGAATTTGGTTTGGAGGAAATTAAATATTTAGGTCACATAATCAACAAAAATGGCAGATTTCCAGATCCGGAAAGGTCCATTGCGATTAGAAACATGCCGACGCCCACTAACGTCGCGACACTACAGAGTTTTCTGGGGCTCGCGAACTATTATCAAGCATTCATTAAAGGAATGTATAATCTAAGAGCTCCGTTGAATGAACTACTGAAAAAAGACAAGGCATGGGAATGGACGGTAGAATGTCAAAAAGCCTTTGATGAAATTAAGAAAATGCTTACGTCCGACCTCTTTTTAACCCATTACAATCCTAAACTGGATATTGTAGTGGCAAGTGATGCTAGTTCATACGGGATAGGAGCATGTATTCAACACATAATGCCAGATGGTTCTAGAAAACCGATTGCGCATGCTTCGAGGGCATTACTCCCAGGAAAGCGAAGTTATTCACAGATAGAAAAGGAGACGCTGAGTATCATTTTTGCCATAACAAAATTTCATAGGTACATCTACGGCAGACATTTCAGGTTAGAAACGGACCATAAACCTCTGATCACTATTTTTGGGTCAAAGAAAGGGTTACCCGTTTACACGGCAAATCGACTGTTAAGATGGTGAACCATTCTTCTCAATTATGATTTCCACATAAAACACCTATCATCCAAAAATATAATTCATGCGGATACCTTATCAAGACTCGTACCGAATAAAGATGAAGGATTCGAAGAAACAATCATTGCAAATATCAGAGCAGATTATGAGGTCAAAAGCATGGTAAACAACATTGTAAGAGAGCTACCGGTTACATCAAAGGAAATCAAAAAAGAATCTGAAAGCGATGATTTTATTTTAGGAATTAAAAAGTAAAATGGTAGCAAATGACCAAAAAGTTCAGGAGATCTATTCAATTTGTGACGGAATTTTACTATATGGTGAGAGAGTAGTAGTACCAAAAAAGTTGCAGAAAAGAATCCTACGGGACTTTCATATGGGTCACCCGGGGATTAATAGAACAAAAAGCTTAATGCGAAGCTTTGTATATTGGAAAGGAATGGATGTGGATATCAAAAACATGGTTCATCGATGTAAAGGGTGTGCGTTAGCAGCTAAGGCACCACCTATAGTACACAAACCATGGCCAAAGACGGATCATCCGTGGGAAAGATTACACATTGATTTCGCTGGTCCAGTAGAAGATTATTACTACTTAATAGTGGTAGATAGCTTTACAAAATGGCCGGAAGTACTACGCTGCAAAAAGCCTACGTCCAATACCACAACAACTTTTTTGCATGAACTATTTGCACGGTGCGGTGTGCCAGAGTGTATTGTGAGTGACAATGGTACACAATTCACTTCTGACGATTTTAAGGAATTTTGTGAGTTATATCAAATTAACCACATAACGACGCCGCCGTATCATCCGAGATCCAATGGACTCGCAGAAAGATTTGTAGATACGTTAAAGCGCGCTCTGAAGAAAGCCTCAGGAGTTCCAACGGAAAAGGCGCTTCAGCAATTCCTACAAGTATACAGAATCACGCCTAACCAGAGAACACCATCAAACATGGCACCAGCTGAAATAATGTTCGCTAGGAAAGTTAAGTCAGTGTTTGACAAGCTTTTGCCAGGAAGAAATAGAATAAAGAACACTATGTATACAGCTAGAAAAAGACACCCCCCCGGAGAGAAGGTCTTTTTCAAGTGCTATAGAAACAACATTGAGTTCTGGGAGCGAGGCATAGTGGATAAGAGAATCCGTGACCTGATTTACATAATAAAAGGGCCGAAGAATACTCATAAGAGGCACCAGAACCAACTCAAAATATGCTACGTGCTAGAGCATGAAGAGAGTATACCGGATGAGGAGGAAGATCCCATTGATGTAATGTATGATACTTTTCAAGTAGAACCTCCGCAGAGTGCTCATGAACCGAGAAGATCCGGTAGGAAACGAAAGTTCACGGACCCATTGGACGTGAATCCAAAAGGAAAAAGATATAAAAAAAAAACAGATATATATATGAACTATGCAAAGGGGATCTACAAAGGAATAACCATAATCATCATCCCATATAGAAGCCAGTTTGAAATCCAAAAGGATTCCAAGGCTTGGGAGGGGGGTGTTGTGGTGGGATCCACCTAATCTGCATAGGTGACTACCAACTATATAAATAGTGGTTGGTACCGGAAGACGAGGAAAGGAATCACGAGATCCAACTAGAGACTCTGATCGACTGCGACTAGTCAACACATTCTCCAGGAACGTCTTCCAAGAAATATACAGAAATACTATATGTACTTATTGTGTACACTTTCTTGTTATAATACATTCTTTGTTCCAAGTACATTTTGTGTTGACTTATTATTCCATGCAATAGGCGAGATTCAACATTGAGTCAAGACTCAACAGAAACGGATATAAAATGTGTATGGACAAGCGACAAAAAAGAGAAAGAAAGAAAGCCTAGAAAAAAAAAGAATGTCCAGAAAAAGAAAGAAAGAAAGAATGTCCAGAAAAAGAAAGAAAGAAAGAATGTCCAGAAAAAGAAAGAAAGAAAGAATGTCCAGAAAAAGAAAGAAAGAAAGAATGTCCAGAAAAAGAAAGAAAGAAAGAATGTCCAGAAAAAGAAAGAAAGAAAGAATGTCCAGAAAAAGAAAGAAAGAAAGAATGTCCAGAAAAAGAAAGAAAGAAAGAATGTCCAGAAAAAGAAAGAAAGAAAGAATGTCCAGAAAAAGAAAGAAAGAAAGAATGTCCAGCAAAAGAAAGAAAGAAAGAATGTCCAGCAAAAGAAAGAAAGTAAGAATGTCCAGCAAAAGAAAGAAAGTAAGAATGTCCAGCAAAAGAAAGAAAGTAAGAATGTCCAGCAAAAGAAAGAAAGTAAGAATGTCCAGCAAAAGAAAGAAAGTAAGAATGTCCAGCAAAAGAAAGAAAGTAAGAATGTCCAGCAAAAGAAAGAAAGTAAGAATGTCCAGCAAAAGAAAGAAAGTAAGAATGTCCAGCAAAAGAAAGAAAGTAAGAATGTCCAGCAAAAGAAAGAAAGTAAGAATGTCCAGCAAAAGAAAGAAAGTAAGAATGTCCAGCAAAAGAAAGAAAGTAAGAATGTCCAGCAAAAGAAAGAAAGTAAGAATGTCCAGCAAAAGAAAGAAAGTAAGAATGTCCAGCAAAAGAAAGAAAGTAAGAATGTCCAGCAAAAGAAAGAAAGTAAGAATGCCATGAAAAAGAAACAAAGAAAGAAAGAATGCCCAGAAAAAGAAAGTAAGAATGCCGAGAAAAAGAAAGAAAGTAAGAATGCCCAGAAAAAGAAAGAAAGAAAGAATGCCCAGAAAAAGAAAAAAAGTAAGAATGTCCAGAAAAAGAAAGAAAGTAAGAATGCCCAGAAAAAGAAAGAAAGTAAGAATGCCCAGAAAAAGAAAGAAAGAATGCCCAGAAACAGAAAGAAAGTAAGAATGCCCAGAAAAAGAAAGTAAGTATGCCTAGAAAAAGAAAGAAAGAATGCCCAGAAAAAGAAAGTAAGAATGCCGAGAAAAAGAAAGAAAGTAAGAATGCCCAGAAAAAGAAAGAAAGAAAGAATGCCCAGAAAAAGAAAGAAAGAAAGAATGCCCAGAAAAAGAAAGAAAGTAAGAATGCCCAGAAAAAGAAAGAAAGTAAGAATGTCCAGAAAAAGATAGAAAGTAAGAATGCCCAGAAAAAGAAAGAAAGTAAGTATGTCCAGAAAAAGAAAAAAAGTATGAATGTCCAGAAAAAGAAAGTACGTAAGAATGCCCAGAAAAAGAAAGAAAGTAAGAATGCCCAGAAAAAGAAAGAAAGTAAGAATGTCCAGAAAAAGAAAGAAAGAAAGAATGTCCAGAAAAAGAAAGAAAGAAAGAATGTCCAGAAAAAGAAAGAAAGAAAGAATGCCCAGAAAAAGAAAGTAAGAATGTCCAGAAAAAGAAAGAAAGTAAGAATGCGCAGAAAAAGAAAGAAAGTAAGAATGTCCAGAAAAGGAAAGAAAGTAAGAATGCCCAGAAAAAGAAAGAAAGTAATAATGTCCAGAAAAAGAAAGAAAGTATGAATGCCCAGAAAAAGAAAGAAACTAAGAATGTCCAGAAAAAGAAAGAAAGAAAGAATGTCCAGAAAAAGAAAGAAAGTAAGAATGTCCAGAAAAAGAAAGAAAGTAAGAATGTCCAGAAAAAGAAAGAAAGTAAGAATGCCCAGAAAAAGAAAGAAATTAAGAATGCCCAGAAAAAGAAAGAAATTAAGAATGCCCAGAAAAAGAAAGAAATTAAGAATGCCCAGAAAAAGAAAGAAAGTAAGAATGCCCAGAAAAAGAAAGAAAGTAAGAATGCCCAGAAAAAGAAAGAAAGTACGAATGTCCAGAAAAAGAAAGAAAGTAAGAATCCCCAGAAAAAGAAAGAAAGTAAGAATGTCCAGAAAAAGAAAGAAATTATCAATGCCCAGAAAAAGAAAGAAAGTAAGAATGTCCAGAAAAAGAAAGAAAGAAAGAATGCCCACAAAAAGAAAGATAGTAAGAATGTCCAGAAAAAGAAAGAAAGTAAGAATGCCCAGAAAAAGAAAGAAAGTAAGAATGCCATGAAAAAGAAACAAAGAAAGAAAGAATGCCAAGAAAAAGAAAGTAAGAATGTCCAGAAAAAGAAAGAAAGTAAGAATGTCGAGAAAAAGAGAGAAAGAAAGAATGCCCAGAAAAAGAAAGAAAGAAAGAATGCCCAGAAAAAGAAAGAAAGTAAGAATGTCCAGAAAAAGAAAGAAAGTAAGAATGTCCAGCAAAAGAAAGAAAGAAAGAATGTCCAGCAAAAGAAAGAAAGAAAGAATGTCCAGAAAAAGAAAGAAAGTAAGAATGTCCAGAAAAAGAAAGAAAGTAAGAATGTCCAGAAAAAGAAAGAAAGTAAGAATGTCCAGAAAAAGAAAGAAAGTAAGAATGTCCAGAAAAAGAAAGAAAGTAAGAATGTCCAGAAAAAGAAAGAAAGAAAGAATGCCCAGAAAAAGAAAGAAAGTAAGAATGTCCAGAAAAAGAAAGTAAGAATGCCGAGAAAAAGAAAGACAGTAAGAATGTCCAGAAAAAGAAAGAAAGTAAGAATGTCCAGAAAAAGAAAGAAAGTAAGAATGTCCAGAAAAAGAAAGAAAGTAAGAATGCCCAGAAAAAGAAAGAAAGAATGCCCAGAAACAGAAAGAAAGTAAGAATGCCCAGAAAAAGAAAGTAAGTATGCCTAGAAAAAGAAAGAAAGAATGCCCAGAAAAAGAAAGTAAGAATGCCGAGAAAAAGAAAGAAAGTAAGAATGCCCAGAAAAAGAAAGAAAGAAAGAATGCCCAGAAAAAGAAAAAAAGTAAGAATGTCCAGAAAAAGAAAGAAAGTAAGAATGCCCAGAAAAAGAAAGAAAGTAAGAATGCCCAGAAAAAGAAAGAAAGAATGCCCAGAAACAGAAAGAAAGTAAGAATGCCCAGAAAAAGAAAGTAAGTATGCCTAGAAAAAGAAAGAAAGAATGCCCAGAAAAAGAAAGTAAGAATGCCGAGAAAAAGAAAGAAAGTAAGAATGCCCAGAAAAAGAAAGAAAGAAAGAATGCCCAGAAAAAGAAAGAAAGAAAGAATGCCCAGAAAAAGAAAGAAAGTAAGAATGCCCAGAAAAAGAAAGAAAGTAAGAATGTCCAGAAAAAGATAGAAAGTAAGAATGCCCAGAAAAAGAAAGAAAGTAAGTATGTCCAGAAAAAGAAAAAAAGTATGAATGTCCAGAAAAAGAAAGTACGTAAGAATGCCCAGAAAAAGAAAGAAAGTAAGAATGCCCAGAAAAAGAAAGAAAGTAAGAATGTCCAGAAAAAGAAAGAAAGAAAGAATGTCCAGAAAAAGAAAGAAAGAAAGAATGCCCAGAAAAAGAAAGTAAGAATGTCCAGAAAAAGAAAGAAAGTAAGAATGCGCAGAAAAAGAAAGAAAGTAAGAATGTCCAGAAAAAGAAAGAAAGTAATAATGTCCAGAAAAAGAAAGAAAGTATGAATGCCCAGAAAAAGAAAGAAACTAAGAATGTCCAGAAAAAGAAAGAAAGAAAGAATGCCCAGAAAAAGAAAGAAAGTAAGAATGTCCAGAAAAAGAAAGAAAGTAAGAATGCCCAGAAAAAGAAAGAAATTAAGAATGCCCAGAAAAAGAAAGAAATTAAGAATGCCCAGAAAAAGAAAGAAAGTAAGAATGCCCAGAAAAAGAAAGAAAGTAAGAATGCCCAGAAAAAGAAAGAAAGTACGAATGTCCAGAAAAAGAAAGAAAGAAAGAATGCCCAGAAAAAGAAAGAAAGTAAGAATCCCCAGAAAAAGAAAGAAAGTAAGAATGTCCAGAAAAAGAAAGAAATTATCAATGCCCAGAAAAAGAAAGAAAGTAAGAATGTCCAGAAAAAGAAAGAAAGAAAGAATGCCCACAAAAAGAAAGATAGTAAGAATGTCCAGAAAAAGAAAGAAAATAAGAATGCCCAGAAAAAGAAAGAAAGTAAGAATGCCCAGAAAAAGAAAGTAAGAATGTCCAGAAAAAGAAAGAAAGTAAGAATGCCCAGAAAAAGAAAGAAAGTAAGAATGTCCAGCAAAAGAAAGTGAGAATGTCCAGAAAAAGAAAGAAAGTAAGAATGTCCAGCAAAAGAAAGAAAGTAAGAATGTCCAGCAAAAGAAAGAAAGTAAGAATGTCCAGAAAAAGAAAGAAGGAAAGAATGCCCAGAAAAAGAAAGAATGTCCAGAAAAGGAAAGAAAGTAAGAATGTCCAGATAAAGAAAGAAAGTAAGAATGCCCAGAAAAAAGAAAGAAAGTAAGAATGTCCAGAAAAAAGAAAGAAAGTAAGAATGTCCAGAAAAAGAAAGAAAGTAAGAATGTCCAGAAAAAGAAAGAAAGTAAGAATGTCCAGCAAAAGAAAGAAAGTAAGAATGTCCAGCAAAAGAAAGAAAGTAAGAATGTCCAGCAAAAGAAAGAAAGTAAGAATGTCCAGCAAAAGAAAGAAAGTAAGAATGTCCAGCAAAAGAAAGAAAGTAAGAATGTCCAGCAAAAGAAGGAAGTAAGAATGTCCAGCAAAAGAAGGAAGTAAGAATGTCCAGAAAAAGAAAGAAAGTAAGAATGTCCAGAAAAAGAAAGAAAGTAAGAATGCCCAGAAAAAGAAAGAAAGTAAGAATGCCCAGGAAAAGAAAGAAAGTAAGAATGTCCAGAAAAAGAAAGAAAGTAAGAATGTCCAGAAAAAGAAAGAAAGAAAGAATGTCCAGAAAAAGAAAGAAAGAAAGAATGTCCAGAAAAAGAAAGAAAGAAAGAATGTCCAGAAAAAGAAAGAAAGAAAGAATGTCCAGAAAAAGAAAGAAAGAAAGAATGTCCAGAAAAAGAAAGAAAGAAAGAATGTCCAGAAAAAGAAAGAAAGAAAGAATGTCCAGAAAAAGAAAGAAAGAAAGAATGTCCAGAAAAAGAAAGAAAGAAAGAATGTCCAGAAAAAGAAAGAAAGAAAGAATGTCCAGAAAAAGAAAGAAAGAAAGAATGTCCAGAAAAAGAAAGAAAGTAAGAATGTCCAGAAAAAGAAAGAAAGTAAGAATGTCCAGAAAAAGAAAGAAAGTAAGAATGTCCAGAAAAAGAAAGAAAGTAAGAATGTCCAGAAAAAGAAAGAAAGTAAGAATGTCCAGAAAAAGAAAGAAAGTAAGAATGCCCAGAAAAAGAAAGAAAGTAAGAATGTCCAGAAAAAGAAAGAAAGTAAGAATGTCCAGCAAAAGAAAGAAAGTAATAATGTCCAGAAAAAGAAAGAAAGAAAGAATGCCCAGAAAAAGAAAGAAAGAAAGAATGTCCAGAAAAAGAAAGAAAGTAAGAATGTCTAGAAAAAGAAAGAAAGTAAGAATGTCCAGAAAAAGAAAGAAAGTAAGAATGCCCAGAAAAAGAAAGAAAGAAAGAATGTCCAGAAAAAGAAAGAAAGAAAGAATGTCCAGAAAAAGAAAGAAAGAAAGAATGCCCAGAAAAAGAAAGAAAGTAAGAATGTCCAGAAAAAGAAAGAAAGTAAGAATGCGCAGAAAAAGAAAGAAAGTAAGAATGTCCAGGAAAGGAAAGAAAGTAAGAATGCCCAGAAAAAGAAAGAAAGTAATAATGTCCAGAAAAAGAAAGAAAGTATGAATGCCCAGAAAAAGAAAGAAACTAAGAATGTCCAGAAAAAGAAAGAAAGAAAGAATGTCCAGAAAAAGAAAGAAAGAAAGAATGCCCAGAAAAAGAAAGAAAGTAAGAATGTCCAGAAAAAGAAAGAAAGTAAGAATGCCCAGAAAAAGAAAGAAAGTAAGAATGTCCAGAAAAAGAAAGAAAGTAAGAATGCCCAGAAAAAGAAAGAAAGTCAGAATGTCCAGAAAAAGAAAGAAAGAAAGAATGCCCAGAAAAAGTAAGAAAGTAAGAATCCCCAGAAAAAGAAAGAAAGTAAGAATGTCCAGAAAAAGAAAGAAAGTATGAATGCCCAGAAAAAGAAAGAAATTATCAATGCCCAGAAAAAGAAAGAAAGTAAGAATGTCCAGAAAAAGAAATAAAGAAAGAATGCCCAGAAAAAGAAAGATAGTAAGAATGTCCAGAAAAAGAAAGAAAATAAGAATGCCCAGAAAAAGAAAGAAAGTAAGAATGTCCAGAAAAAGAAAGAAAGTAAGAATGTCCAGAAAAAGAAAGAAAGTAAGAATGCCCAGAAAAAGAAAGAAAGTAAGAATGTCCAGAAAAAGAAAGAAAAAAAGAATTCCCAGAAAAAGAATGAAAGTAAGAATGTCCAGAAAAAGAAAGAAAGTAAGAATGCCCAGAAAAAGAAAGAAAGTAAGAATGTCCAGAAAAAGAAAGAAAGTAAGAATGTCCAGAAAAAGAAAGAAAGAATGTCCAGAAAAAGAAAAGAAAGTAAGAATGCCCAGAAAAAGAAAGAAAGTGAGAATGTCCAGAAAAAGAAAGAAAGAAAGAATGCCCAGAAAAAGAAAGAGAGAAAGAATGTCTAGAAAAAGAAAGAAAGTAAGAATGCCCAGAAAAGAAAGAAAGTAAGAATGCCCAGAAAAAGAAAGAAAGTAAGAAGGCCCAGAAAAAGAAAGAAAGAAAGAATGCCCAGAAAAAGAAAGAAAGTAAGAATGCCCAGAAAAAGAAAGAAAGTAAGAATGTCCAGAAAAAGAAACAAAGAAAGAATGCCCAGAAAAAGAAAGAAAGTAAGAATATCCAGAAAAAGACAGAAAGTAAGAATGCCCAGAAAAAGAATGAAAGTAAGAATGCCCAGAAAAAGAATGAAAGTAAGAATGTCCAGAAAAAAAAAGAAAGTAAGAATGCCCAGAAAAAGAAAGAAAGAAAGAATGCCCAGAAAAAGAAAGAACGAAAGAATGCACAGAAAAAGAAAGAAAGTAAGAATGCCCAGAAAATGAAGAGTAAGAATGTCCAAAAAAAGAAAGAAAGTAAGAATGCCCAGAAAAAGAAAGTAACAATGCCCAGAAAAAGAAAGAAAGTAAGAATGTCCAGAAAAAGAAAGAAAGAAAGAATGTCCAGAAAAAGAAAGAAAGTAAGAATATCCAGAAAAAGAAAGAAAGTAAGAATGCCCAGAAAAAGAAAAAAGTAAGAATGTCCAGAAAAAGAAAGAAAGTAAGAATGCCCAGAAAAAGAAAGAAAGTAAGAATGTCCAGAAAAAGAAAGAAAAAAAGAATGCCCAGAATAAGAAAGAACGTAAGAATGTCCAGAAAAAGAAAGAAAGTAAGAATGTCCAGAAAAAGAAAGTAAGTATGCCCACAAAAAGAAAGAAAGTAAGAATGCCCAGAAAAAGAAAGAAAGTAAGAATGTCCAGAAAAAGAAAGAAAGTAAGAATGTCCAGAAAAAGAAAGAAAGTAAGAATGCCCAGAAAAAGAAAGAAAGTAAGAATGCCCAGAAAAAGAAAGAAAGTAAGGATGTCCAGAAAAAGAAAGAAAGTAAGAATGCCCAGAAAAAGAAAGGAAGTAAGAATGTCCAGAAAAAGAAAGGAAGTAAGAATGCCCAGAAAAAGAAAGGAAGTAAGAATGCCCAGAAAAAGAAAGAAAGTAAGAATGCCCAGAAAAAGAAAGAAAGTAAGAATGCCCAGAAAAAGAAAGAAAGTAAGGATGTCCAGAAAAAGAAAGAAAGTAAGAATGCCCAGAAAAAGAAAGAAAGTAAGAATGTCCAGAAAAAGAAAGAAAGTAAGAATGTCCAGAAAAAGAAAGAAAGTAAGAATGTCCAGAAAAAGAAAGAAAGTAAGAATGCCCAGAAAAAGAAAGAAAGTAAGAATATCCAGAAAAAGAAAGAAAGTAAGAATATCCAGAAAAAGAAAGAAAGTAAGAATGGCCAGAAAAAGATAGAAAGTAAGAATGCCCAGAAAAAGCAAGCAAGAAAGAAAAAATAGGCATGCCTAGAAAAAGAAAGAAAACATAGAAAAAGAAAGAAGGAAAAAAGACTAGAAAATGATAGAAAACAAGAAAGAAAACATGTAAAAAAAAAAAAGAAAGCCTAAAAAAATATAGAAAGAAAGAAAGCTAAGAAAAGGAAAGAAAGCCGAGAAACAGGAAGAAAACCGAGAAAAAAAGCCCAGTAAATGAAAGAAGAAAGAAAAAGACTAGAAGAGAAAGTAAGAGAAAGCCTAGAAAAAGAAAGAAAGAAACCCTAGAAAATAAAAAAAAGAAATAAAGCCTAGAAAAAGAAATAAAGCCGAGAAAAAGAATAAAAGAAAGCCCAGAGAAAGAAAGAAAAATGGTGAATAAATTTATAAATAAATAATAAGTAAAAGGAAATACCAGAGAGAATATATAAAAATACAGGAAAAGTGTGAAGCAACAGCAGAAGTAATGTATTGATAAAAGTTCTGATAAAAAAAAACTCTATGGTAATGCATGATTCTAGATGGAGCTTGGGGTGAGAAGTCAGATCGAGATTAGCTGATCTTTGAGGGTCGAAAGCTCTGACTTTCCTATCAAGGGCACAGATTACGCGTAGAGTTAAAGGCGACCATCGTTGTGTGAGCTCTCCAGGTAGATATTTTGATGTTTTGCCCTTCAAGAAACATACTTGCATTCCTAGATTTGCAACCGATGATCATCGGCCTTAACCCAATCCCCACTGATAGCCGAAGAAGACAACAAATGTGAAAACATTCCTCTTCTTTAAATGCCGTTTTCCCATATATATATATATAGAGAGAGAGAGAGAGAGAGAGAAACACTTCAGATTCTGTTCATATGAACGTTCAAATATTTTTTTCTTATTCTTTTCATTTATCCCCTCCCTCTTTTTCTTTAAATGCCATTTTACACGCATATATATATATATATATATATATATATATGTGTATATATATATATATATATATATATATATATATATAGAGAGAGAGAGAGATAGATAGATAGATAGATATACAGAGAGAGACACAATCAGTGAGAGAGAGTGAGTTATAGAAAGTGAGAGAGAGGCTCCCAAAAGAGAGTTTTTCGTTAACGTAAGTCTGATTTCGTTATTAATTTTTACAAGTAATTTATAAAGCTACGAAAAATATTAGACTTTTTTTTTTCTTTTTCTTTTTTTTTTAAGTATTTCACCCCAAACAAGGCGCTAGTACCACTAGCACGCAAGGGATTACCGAGAATGTGAGCAACAGTAAAGACGAGTCATAGAACAAAGGATGACGAGAGGGACGGGGAATAGATCAAGGCATCAGAAGGTGTCGATTGATATTACATTTAAATTTTTGGAGATTTTAGCTATCAGAGAATCAAGTAAGAGGAAGGGAGTTCCACAGACAGGAAGTGCAAAACATGAAGCTATTGAAGTAGAAGAGATTGCCACATTTCAACAGTGAAACGGTGGGACTGAGATGCCAACCTAGTAGACGTTTAAATTCATGCAGTTTAAGAATCAGTGAAAGTAGCTCGTCGGAGCAGTTACCGTGAAATTATTTGTAGAAAAGACAGAGACAAGCGACAGTACGTCTGTGAGAGAGCGACTGTAAACGAGATGTCATATCAGGGCCAATCATATTGCATATCCGTTTCTGGATTTGACTATTATAATTCATAATATGTCAAGTGCCAAAGAGTATGTTTAGCGGGTTCCTAAGATTAAAGAGATAGAAACAGACTGATAGAGAGAAAGTACATAATGAAGAACGACACTGTAGCAAATATTTTGTTTAATAACCCACACTTGCTTGTTAGACCTTAACCAGTTAACCATCAGCGAGAGTAGTGAGGGAGAATCTGGGTCAGATTTTTAGATTTTTTTTAGATTTTTTTTTTTAATTTTGAAGGACGATCATGTCAAGGCAGTTTGGGAGTGGCATTTAGATATTTGAAATCAAATTCAATCGGATATCCTCTGAGAGGACTGAGTTACTTAACCTGTAGGATATTCCGACAGTGTCCCACTTGGAAGGTTATTCATTGCTTTTATCAAACATGACTCCATATTGCGTACATTTAACCGTAACACACATGCCTGGTATCCCCTTAATAGATGATGCGTATATTTGCGATGGATGAATTGTCGTCTAAATTATGCAAAAATGAAAATAACACTGGCAGCTTATTTTAACAGATATATTTACCAAAATTATACAAAAGTATCTTGAAATACTAAACAGTAAATGTATTCCATAATATCACCAATGGCTTCAACTACGGCCTCCACACACTTCGCAATCTCCGGCAACTCTTCTAGAAGCTCTCCTTGTTTATGTTGGCAAATGCAGCCATAATCCTTACCTTCATTTCATCTTTGGATTTTTGTTAGTCTCTCGCTCACCTGCTCCCCGTACATAATAATCAAGGGTGTTGCAGTCTAGAGAGTGAGGTGGCCAGGTGTAAGGTGTACTGTGGTCACAGAAATTGTCTAACAGCCATGACTGGATTCTCCTGCTTGTGTGGCATGGTGCGGAATCTTGATACCAGATATAGGTCTTCCAGAAGCCACCCTTTTGGCGCAGGGTATCACTACCTCCGTGTTGAGTTCTTTTCTTATCAGAACGATCAGAATGAGTTTTCCGAGCTGCCGTTCCTTCGTAATCACCATTAAACTCATCCAACTATTTCCGAATCCTCTGCACTGTCCTCAGACTGACACCCAAACACTTTGAAATGTTCGTATTGGATCTTCCGGTGCGAATGCCGAGCAGTAGAGCATACCGTTTCCACTTTTCTGGTGGAATGAATTGCACCATGGTGTTCTTTTTCTCACAGAGCGTTTCCAACTTACCCTACTATACTGTGCAGTCGGCAAGATCAAAAACAAACAACGCACATGCACAAGATTAAAAATGTAATATGGCGACAATTTGCCCATTGCACCCTATCTATCTATCTATCTATCTATCTATCTATCTATCTATATATATATATATATATATATATATATATATATATATATATATATATATATATATATATAGCATAATGAGAAGCCACGTATACTTTCTTGATATGTATATAATATGGATAAAACAACTGAAAGAAATTTGGGTGTTTTTTTGCGAAAGTATTTATTTATATGTATATATATATATATTTAATATTTCAGACCACCTCGGTCCTTCCTCAGAAATTAATTGAATAACTGTATTTGGGAGTTTGTTTACAGCGTCCGTCGTGGGACGCGGACGTCACGTGATGTGGAATGCAACTGTGTGTATACATATATATATATATATATATATATATATATATATATATATATATATATATATATACATACACATACATATATATATATATATATATATATATATATATATATATATATATATATATATTTGTACCTCAGTATCACTTTGTTGGTATGCTGCTCTCTCGTTCAATTCTTCTTCTTCTTCTTCTTCTTCTTCTTCTTGATATACCAAATAACAAAAGTCAAGTTGAAAATGCAAAACATTAATATGCTACTGATTCAAACGAAGAAATAAACAACATATTGAATGAAAGTATTTATCGATGACAAAACAGAATTAAAATAGACGCTGGCGCATGGATGAATGAGAAATAAATGAAAATGAAACGAATAGTTTTTGCAAAAGCAAAAACAATCTTAAATGCTCGCCAAACTAGAAAATCGCAAGCGTTGAACATAAAAATGATTAGCCACCCGCGTGCAAGTGAAGCCGATGCAAAATAAATTGCAGAACTTGCTTAGACACGGGTTGTTGTTTTATTTTTCTTGGTATTAGCCCGCAGCCGACGATTGCCTCATCTGTCGAAGTGATCGTTTAATTTAGCACGCCGATGAAATTAACACAAGCCACGGGCAGCGGAAATGGAATGAGTTTCATCGGCATGTTTTAATTTGTACTTGCGTATGTTTACTTTATTACCGGGCTACCTTTATGCCTGTGAGCAGGCACTCTGTTCAACGACTGGTGCTATGAATGGTTATATTGCATTAGTTCATCGATAATACTTGTTCATGTTCAGTTAACATAACTATGTCACTATATATGTCGGGTTATCAGTTTCAGTAATATCTATCTATCTATCTATCTATCTATCTATCTATCTGGATAGATAGATAGATAGATAGATAGATAGATAGATCATGTTTATATTTCTGAGATGAGGTATTGTAATTATCGACATTATTTACAAGGTTCGGACTGTTATCCTCATCATTGTTGCTATATTCATAAGTCCCAAAAATTGTTGCCATAAGTCCAAAATATTCATACATTGATGTCCTCAAGGACACATGGCACAACATTGGTAATCCAGTGACTTGATTCAAAGAGTTGTGAGTTCGGTACTTGGCTACAGCAGAGCAGAACAAAAGCTTGGAGAGTTGAGTTCAAGGAAAATATATCCGGAAGAGACATGTCACGTGAAACTAGAACAATCTACCCTGATAGATGTAATGAAGGGTTCGGTCCGAAATTCCAGTCACCTGAAGAAGGCCGGAGCGTAAAACGGCCGAAACGTTGTGAATATAGTGACGAAAACGAGGTTAATAGTTCGAATATTGTAAAGAGTGTAAATTTATACTCTCGAAAAATTCAGAATTTGATTGACTGATTCTTTTTTATTACGCATTATCAACGCTTTGCAGGTTATTTAAAGCCAGACAGTACTTTTAGATTACATTTCTTAGATAATATTAATTTACTCGTACAAGTCCTATTAATTAACCCCTAGCTGGTGTATGTGTGTGGAGGGTATTTTCACGTAAGTGAATACAGTGAACCCGACGGGAATTGGAACTCGGTCCCCCGATTTTCAATTCCGAGTCGTTATCCACTGACCCACCCGCTCACCCAATCTTATGGCACATGGTATTCCCTAGCAGTTACCCATCTAGGTACTGACTAGGCTTGGCGTTGCTGAATATCGGTGATCGTAGGAGAACTGGTATTTCAACGTGATAGTTTCAGGAATAACTATAAAAAATAACTACAGCCACAGCTATTTTCCACTGTCTCCTTCGAATTATTTGTCGTTCCAGATATATGTAAACTGGCTCCACAAACATACTTACCAACAAAGTGTACCAGCAAGTGTCCGTATGGCATTACATTCAGTTTACGTGCACTGTTCAAATTCAACGAAAATTTGGTTATCCACCCCCGCCCGCCCAGCCGACACACATATACACACACATGTGTATATGTCGTTGTTCTGTTGAGATGTGTGAGTTAGTACTAGCTTATTTTGTTTCATTTTTTAAAGAAACGTAACTAAGTTAGATTGTAGACAGTTATCGATCTTGCGCGAACAGTCGATCATCTGTGAGTTACTGACTTTTCTAGCTTGATAGCACTTAACATGTCAAAAATCAGTAAGTTTTCATTTTTAGCATTCGTTTGTTTTGCACATCGGTAAACAGTCGCTATGGACTTGGTGAACATAATTATACTTTTACATGGAAAAGTCTAACACTGCATGAAATTTCTTTGCAGTGAACGAAAGTTAAACAATCAAGTACTGCAAATAAACTCAGTCTGTAAAATCTAGTGTAAATCTAAATATTCTATCATAATTGTGCTTGTCCCTCCATTCATTAGTTCTCATGACCTTACGCCTTGCCAATGTATCATACATAATGTGCTATTCAGTTTTGATCACGTGGAAATAGAGGAAAAGACATGAAGATGGAAAAAAATGGAAAAAAAATGAAAGAAAGTTTGGAAGATAGAAGCGCATGACGTATCCCTTCAATACCTCGTATGTAATGGACTATTCTGTTTTGAGTCTGCGTAAAGGCGAGAAAAGACACCACTTCGTTTCAGTGAGAAAATGAAAGAAAAAAAGATAGACCTGTTTAACATTTCCTGTCAATATCTCGTAAATAATGGACTATTCCGTTTTGATTCGAGCGAAAAGACACTACTTGGTTTCAGTGAGGAATAAAAGAAAGAATGAAAGACAGAAAGAAAGAACGAAATGTTTAACTGGTGTTTCAGTGAAATGGTAAAAAGTTATCAACTTCAAATCTTTTCATTTGTACTTGCTTACTTCATAAAATAACGACCAGCATTCATCTTTATGATTGTTATTGCAATGTTTTTGAAGTTGTTAAGCTTAAATATTTAATGATGTGATAGGGGAATTTCTTCTGATATTTATTGTCGTAGAACTTGCAATTCGCTTATTCAATAATTAACATACGATTAAGTGTGAGATGAAGATTTTTCTTCTTTTTAAAATATATATGCCAGGTATAAAATAATAGTTGTATTATCGTGAATAAGTGATAAGATTAATAAGTGATAAGATTAATAGTTTCCATCTTTATTTGATTCTTATTATTTAAATCTTGTTATTCGAGAGAAAAACATGTTTCACCTTAGTTCTTATAAATTGTAAACGTTAAAATCAAAATGGTAGTGACAGAAGAAAACATATCACACGCCACGTATAAGTCTTGTCAGATATTTGCTATTGAAAACATTCGATGTTAAACGTTATTAATAAACACTTAGAAAGACAAACCAATTCACGAAAGAAAAATAACAGATGATAAAAAGGAAATTTAAAACTTCAATTATCCACGTAAGAATTCTTGCATGCAAATATCTTAGTTATTTGCAAAGTTTAATGTTTTTTAATATTTTGAAAATGGTGTGATTATATATATATATATATATATATATATATATATATATATATATATATATATATATATATATATATATATATAGAGAGAGAGAGAGAGATTCTGTAGTTTACTGCTACCAGCAAGCAGAAACTTTTTTTTTCCGATGATGGCCATGTAGGCCGAAACTAGTCGAGGAATCTAAATGAAATAATAATAATAAAAGCATAAGAATATTAATCTACAACCCAGTAGGTCTGAAGATTTGAATTAATTTTTTTAATAATTTTTATCGTTCAAAAAAAAAAAATTAAATATATATATATATATATATATATATATATATATATATATATATATCAATATCAATATATCAACGGACTTCGGATGCGAAGGACAAAATCTACAGGAAAAATTAAATAAATGCAAATCGTTAGCAATGTATTTCAAAATTTGCAGGCTTAACGGAACGAGTCTTATTAGTTCTCAAAGTGCCCGCTTGGCGGCGGTGGCGGGGGGGCCTTTCAGTTGTATACAAAGACGGAAAATACGATACATTAGCGCGTGCGTGAGAAAGTAGCTGTGAGAAATCTATTAATTTTGTTATTTTCATTAATATATTAAGTGTTCTGCTCTCATCATGGCATCATATAAGAGCTTCTTCCATCTACGGGCAATCGGCTTTTACGGACCACCCATACCCCATATTTGTCCGCTGATGAGAGGTTTCTCTCTCTCTCTTTCTCTCTTGATAAATATATATATATATATATATATATATATATATATATATATATATATATATATATAAGGACAATATATATATATACATATATATATATAAGGACAATATATATATATATATATATATATATATATATATATATATATATATATATATATGTGTGTGTGTGTGTGTATATATATAAAGACAAAAGGAAAATTTAACTTAGCCGACGCGTTTCGTTCTCTGAGGGACTTTATCAGCTTGTTTTAATCAAACATGTAAATTATTTAATCTATTATTGTTACTCTATCAAGTGATACAATAATAATAATAATAATAATAATAATAAAAATAATAATAATAATTATTATTATTATTATTAGAAATAGCAGCAGTGATAGTAATTATAGTAGTAGTAGCCGTTAAAATTTTGCTATTTTTCTATTTGAATTTTCTGATAAATCATTATTAAGTTAATGATTGAATAATATCTATTTCCACGTCTATAAAATATCCACGGAAATTCCCCATTTCATTGTTAGATATTTGTATTTCACAGCCTTAAGAAAATATTGCAATAAAAATCATAACTATCTATCCAGGTCATTATTTAAAGAGGTAACATGGTACAAAGGAAAATATATACAGTGGAAATGATTTTCCAGTTCACTGAAGCATACATTAAAAACATTTTATAATATTTTAAACTTAATGCAGGTTAAATTGAAAATTGAAAATTGTTAATTTTCATTTTTAATTTAAAATTAATCAGTTAGAATGACTTCTGTTTCAGTCTAACCCTAACATTAAAGCATTAATAATTATAACCAAGGTTCGTTGTCAAGTTTTTTGAATTCTCATATACTTGTATTTTTATTGGTTATTGTAGCTTATGTAACAGCGTTTCCTCTATTGAGGAGTATTTGGTCGATTTGAACCTTTTTAAAACTCTTTATTCTACATTCAACACCATCAATTGATAAAACACCAGAAGTGTTACAAAATGGCTATTTTTGTAGTGATATTATAACATGTTTATGCTATAATTTTTGAATAAATAAAATTATACATATATATATATATATATATATATATGATAACAATATATATTTGTATATATCAAGACCAGTATTGGATAAATTGTATGACAAACTGGAAAAAGTTTACTTGTGACGCGTTCGTCCTTCAGGACTTCAGCGAACTAAATTTCTTATGTTGTCAGGTCTACATATGCGCACGACAGATGAATCAACCAACAAAAACGACCTAATAAATTTCTATTCTCATCATATCACCAAAATAAGATCCGCCATAATCATGGGATACTACCTAAGAGCACTCAGAATATGCAGCTTGGATTATTTACACGAAGAGGAAAATCCATTGAAAAAACATTCAAACGTCTCTCTTTATATTCAATGCGAAACAAAAGGTCCATAAAATATCCCAACACACAAAACTGCTCCTCCTGAGAAACCCAATGAATAAAAACAATATATTATCCTGCTTACTAATTCTATCACATCTACAATCGAAAGAATCTATCTAAATCCAACATAAAATGTGTTACTACTACATGTAAAACAATGAAAGACTTACTCAATACTAAACAAAACACAATAAGTTAAAACCTGAAGGAGGATTTTACTCCATCGCCTGTAATAACTGTTACAAAAAATACACAGGAGAAACCTCAAGGAATCTAAATAAAAGATTTTATGGGCAGAAAAGGGAGATTTTACAAAATAATACATCAAATGCGTTGGTTGCTCACCACAACGAGACTCACCACAACTTTGACATAAAAATGCTACTCTGATCATAAGAGAAAATAATTCACTACGACATAAATGTCTAGAGTGTGCCTTAATCGCAAGGTTATCTACAGTAAGATTGCGCCATGTCTCTTACAACATTTCACCATTCCTGGCAGATCTTTTAATACCACAGTCTGCAATACCTACTTACAAAAGTGATGGAAAGAAAAAAGGGTGAGGAAAACGTCGCGCACCATAAGTATAAATACACATGAAACTTTAATTTATATTACCTCTGCTCTCTACGTATATTTAAGTAATATAGGTATTTAGATAACATTTATATTTTAAGGATATTTTACAGTAATTAACTTTTTTATGTTTTACATAGCTGATGTTGATTTGATCTTTAAAATTAGTAATCACTCTCTATCTCTCTTTCTCTCTCTCACTATATCAATATATATATATATATATATATATATATATATATATATATATATATATACTTTAAAAATCAGGAGGTCAGTTAAATCCGCTAACTTGGTTTAAAACTTACGATATCCTCAGGCGATTTGAATGAAATGAACTCTTAACGCTTTATTAAAAAAAAATTAATAAACTCCATATTGTTATTTTCAAAAATAAATAAACAAGACTGACCACAAGATTAATCCTGCATTTGTTTAATTATGTTTTTAAAAATAACAATATAGCGTTCATAAATTTACAAAAAAAATAAAGCCTTAAGAGGACATTTGATAAGAATCTCCTGAATATCCCGTTCGGTTGAAACCAAGAAAGCGGATTCAACTGACTTCCTGATTTTTAAAGCTGAAAGCTGTGCGTGTTATTTTCACTTTTATTTTTTCTGATGTGTATTGAGCACTTTTTATTACTACTGTTTCCTGGCCTGATTCAACTCTGACCATTAAACTTTTATGTTAACCTTTAACTTTATGTACACACACACATAAATATATATATATATATATATATATATATATATATATATATATATATATATATATATATAAGCATTATAGAAATTCATCGAGTCTAGAAGAATCCTCAAGAGAATACAGAAAGCACTGGTCACTTGTTTCGACCTATTTGGGACTACATCAGCAGTGCGCATCCACTACCGTGAATCGAACCCAGACTGTTACGATACAACGCAAGTGTCATACCGCTGGACCATCGCACCTCGGTGACGAAGAAGAGACCGACTAGACTCGATATAGCCCCGCTCTTCAAAAATTCCGTGGTGATACACATTCAAGTATTCAAACCTAAACGTGTTGTGCCCCAAGAGCAACGTCTTACTTCCTCTTAGCCGCTCCATCGCAGAGCATTAGCAGGGTCAAGCAAGGATATACACGTGTTAGAATTTTGGGGCATTAGCTTAATCTTTATAGTAAAAAGTGCTTTCTCCAATCTGTTGAGGATTCTTCAATAATCGATGAATTACTGATGAGGCCCAAATAGGGTGAAAGAGCTGTCCAGTGCTTTCTGCATTCTGTTGAGGATTCTTCTAGATTTGATGAATTACTATAATCAATATATATATATATATATGTGTGTGTGTGTGTGTGTGTGTGTGTGTGTGTGTGTGTGTGTGTGTGTGTGTGTGCAGTTCTATAACTTCGAAATTTGTGTAATCATTCATACTTCAGTGTTACGAGTTATTCTGGTCTGTAGATATTTAACCTAGATTTGGCGAACAGCCAGTAAGAGAACACCATTCAATCGTAAATATTAACAAGAGAAGCTTGCTCGCTATTGCACGACCGCGAAACAATTTATCTTATGTGGTAGGGCACATTAATTCCTCGTGTTATTCTTTCAAAAATGATGCATAACATCTCTACAGAAATATATATATCTTGTGCTTTACTTCCTTTTTTCTCGTATAATAAAGCATTTACTTCCATGCTCTACAAGTTACATCTGGACATAGTTTAACTACTACTACACGAAACTGTCTTAATCTGAAATAATATTTCACAACTTATAAATACAATAATTTCTTTCAAATAAATACAGACAGTTTCGAAATTACCTTCTCTTTCCAGAGATGCATATATATCTAAATAATATTACACTCTGCCACTATTGATTCAGAAATGATGAGAAAATATAATTTAAAGCCTCCTTTAAATTAGCCTCTTCATGGACGGTAATACTGTCAACAGAAATTCGCACACGGATCGCCACAGCCATAGCAACGATGGCCAGGCTGGAAATTCTTTCGTATTCTTCCGTATCAAGTTCAAGCTCTAAAATCGCTGGTCGTATCCATCCTGCTCTACGGATATGAATCTTCGACAGTCCTGGTTGACAGTCCTGGTAGGTAAAAAGGATCCAGACGTTCGGAAGAAAAGGTTCGAGAACAGTGAGCACAAAACCAATGACTAGGTAGGGAGTATGGTCAAATTTCTTGTGGATAACAGAAATCTGTATTCGCCACTATTAAGCATCGGAAGATGTGATGGTTTGACTACGTCACACGGCATAATAGCCTCTTCAATACCATCATGCAAGGCACTGTTGAAGGCGGTTGCAAGCGAGAACGGCAACAAAAAAGCTGGTCAGACAACGTCAAAGAGTTGAGGAGCTTGTTTGTTTCTTCTGCGCTTAGGTCTCCTCGACGATTGCGGATGATGAAATTAGCCTCTAAATTAATTAATTTATTACCTGAATTTTCGAGTAAAACCCGATTTAAAATCAACCAATTTTGGATGAAATTAAACAAATTTAATTTCGATCTCATACTGAAAACAAAATATTTATTGCAAAATTCAGAGAATGTAAACAGGGAACTGAGAGTGAATATTACAAACTTATTAAAGCAATCAATTTAACAGGATTACTTAAATTATAAAAGAATATATTTAAGGCCGACGAAAGTGTTTGGAGAACAGCGTTACAGAAATGTACAAACTGCAATAGATTTAAATTATATTACTTAAACTCAAAAACAAATTCATTCTTCTGCTTTTTGACGGCTCCAAATTTGAATTTCTATATTCATATTTATTAACCAATCAGTCACGTCATATGAGACGTGAAGTATTCTTTGAATTTGCAAACAATAAATATTTGTTGTTTGCTACGAAATTTTGGAGGATTAGGTCAGAAAATGATCAATAATATTTTCCCGCCTTACAAATGGGAAAATATTTATGAATCAATTATAAACCTAATATTTGTTTTTGGTATTTTTCTTTTTTTCTTTTTTCTTGAGCTCATGTTTGGTTATAAAAGTAATCAATTTTTAGTTAGCTAGTTCGTTTTTCAGTTAACTTTTGACCAGGGGTCGTTCGTTTGTTATACAAAACTGAAATTATCACACTTTAATTAATTACTTACATTTTTAAATATTTATTCGAGTATATTATATTGCAAAGAAGAAAAAGAAAAATAACGCTTAACGATATTGACACATATAAATAATATAGGTATCGAGTTATTTCTCAACAACAGATATTAGCATTAGTATTAAGACAGTTAACTGTTTATTCAACTACCGACCGCTACAATTTATACGCATGCATAAAACAACGTAAATACGTGACACACATTCTCACATGACCCAGTCTGTTTCTTCTGTACCAACGCAATCGACACGGTTCTACTGTAAAAAAGATACACAAAATATTTTGTGAGAGGTTGTTTTGCCAAGAATCTTTGTAATTCATTACATTCAATTTGAAAAAAAATGATACTCAAATAATAAATATTATTTATGTTTGTGGAGCCTTGTTACAAATCGCTTATTTCTTTGTTCTATCCATACATCTATATGAAAACTGCTTTCTTAACAGCGAATTTAAGTGATGGATGTCGAGGCCAGTTTAATGGATTTGTTAGTTAGGTCAGACGTTGGTCCCTTGATAGATATTGTCAAAATGTCACGAATGAAAGAAAACAATGGATTGGATTCTTTTGATTCATTATTGTAGGCAATATAAAATATTGGTCCGTTTAAATTTGATTACAATATCAACAACAATGCGAATAATTACAGTATAATCTTAGACATGTTTTATTCTTTTCTTGGATCTAGCTTGCAACCTATTTCAACGATGCCAAAAATAATAGAAAGGTAGCTAGGCCCTCCACATATTTATCAAACAGAAACATTGTCCAAAATTAAAAGCTTTTGTATGGGACAATCACCGAGATCGTTGATTAAGTATGCACATTTACTTGGTGGTAGAGCATTTCCTTCTTAGGAATAGCAATGAAATTCATATATTCTGCTTCAGCAGGGAAAGCGGATTAAGCAATACGAGATAGGCTCGTCTATCGCCCTGTTCACATCCCGTGCCAGTCTATTGAAATGGAATAGTATTTTATCCCTTCCTCCTGTTTCAGATTGGGTTTCCGATTCCTTCTAACATCCTCTCATTCTCTTTCACTCGCAGTACCTATCTGCGTTTTAGTAGTATTATTACCTTTCTTGGGGTGAATTGATTAAAAATAGAAACATTAGAAATAAATATGTGTAGCTTAATAGGAACTTATCTTTTCTCTTAATTCTTTGTTCTGAATCTTAATCTCAACTCTGAAATATGATTGTTGTGGATTCCGGGATGAAATCCGGTATCAAATAATAACAAACGCCAAGAAAGAAATATAGGAAAATAAATGTATTAACGTAATAATACACACTGGTAATACAAGTTAGTAGTTCCAGGAATGCGGGGTTAGTAGACAAATATATAGATAGTCTTTGGTATCGACGTATCGCTGTATGACTTCTTACTGAGTCTAAGTGTTCGTGACTGTGACTCTTGCCGATACGTTATTCTACTCGACCGACTCGACTCTTACTACTGACTCTTCGGGTATTCAGTAGCAGTAGTATATCTATACCCTGGGTGAGTCCATTTGTGTAAAAAGGGAGACCCCTCAACAATGATTAAATAAATGCCGATAACAAAATTTGTGTAAACATGTTTTAATACCAACACCGATGCTTAAAGAAACATTTGTGTTTCCAAATATCAACTTATTGAATATTTCATCAGAATAATTAAGTATATATGAAAAGAAAAAAGACTTATTCAGATTTCGACTGAACATATATTCATGATGAGGAGAGACACAGTAAGTCCTATTGTTACTCTTTAAAAATTAACAAAATATTTAAATTTCGGGAGAAATTATAATATATCTTTCCTTTTTTTTTCTTACCCTTTTCTCTTAACCAGTAATACAGTATAATGAAGTGTTTTCTTCGGCGCTCTAAAAATAACATCTTGATATTTTTAACGACTTCTATTTGAAATAAAGTTAAAATGAAATTATTTTTCTCGTCTTAAAAATAAAACAATTTGGTGTAAATCAGTACAAATAGGTTCAAGTTGATCTTTTCTTTCTTGTGTTGCATATGTAAGTGAATAATGACCTCGAGCTAAATTCTCTCTCCTTCAAAAGGATTCATAAAGAGTGTGATTGCGTCTCTACAATGCACGGATGGAAGAAATCTGCGTGCATCTGAAGAATATGTTTTATTTCCCTTTATTATGCAAATTGTCCTAGGTACTCAAAGTAATATTCCAAGTAAATAGCATTGCAAATGTTCCACATATAAATGCCGCCATTTCTCTTTCTAATTGATTGGATTAACTAAAACCTTTACGACACTGTGAGCATTTCTAAGGCTGTCTCTCCTTGGCATGTTTTCCGCATTGTTTGGACAAAACGTTAATCCATTCCACACACCACACATCTGAAGGGATTTTATACGCTTTGAGACGATTTAACCTTTGTTTCCATTTGAATTGTTTATAGCAAAATTCACATTTGAACAATTTCTAATCAGGTAAACAGCGATTTTATCAGCCGTGACATCCACGTGTACTACCTTCTCTCAGAATAGGAAAGTTATTTTCCACTGATTACGAAATATATAGACACAATTATATAAGAAACGTCGTTTTCCTTCCGTACAAGCAAGGCTTATGGACACATCACGTTAAAAAAAACAGTCCCCGTACGATCAACGAAGTTAAGCAACGTCGGGCCTAGTCAGTACCTAGGTGGGTAGCCGCTTGGTAATTCTAAATGCCCTAAGCTTAAAGGTGCGGATCGTGTAATGGATAATGGCTCAAAATTATTGATTGAAAAGGTGAGTTCCAATTCTCGTTGGGTTCGTTATATTCACTTAGGCATAAATACCCGTAGGAAATGCATGAATCCGCCACGCCTTCCTCTGGAAATGCCAGGTGCTGTAAAAGTGAAAGTGAAAGTGTAATGGATAATGGCACATGGTTAAAAAGAGCCGGGTTCCAATTCTAACCGGGTTCACTGTATTGACTTACGCGCAAACCCTTAGAAAATGTATGAATCCACCTCCTCTCCCCTGTTATGGATTAATTAGTAACAGTAGTATTGCTAAACCATTATTATCTACATAAAAAATTCTTACAATCTAAAAATATTTTCTGGTTTTACATAATGATTTAAGCCGTATAAAAAGAATCAATCAGTTCTTTACAAGTAAACGTATAGCAAAACAACCTACAAACTTATGTCATATATTTTGATCAAATACAAAGGAAGAAATCTATTTACTATTGCATTTTATGAAACATCAAAGTAATTAAAATGTTGTAAAATTAAAATGCTTTTCGCATTCTAGTTCATTGAAGATTTAAAACATTTTCTTTTGTCTTATTTTAACAGACGCATAAAGATTATTTAAATAGGTTTTATTGTTTGAAGTAGTGTTTAAGAAATATTATCTCGTAAATTATTTTAACAATTATTGGGCGTTCGTTAAGTAATTACGTACTTAACAGGTATTTATTTTGTGACAATCAGCCAAGGCAGGATCCAGTTTTAATAATAATAATAATAATAATAATAATAATAATAATAATAATAATAATAATAATAATAATAATAATAAACAATCCCTGTTGTAGTTGGAGCCCGACGAATGGTTAGAAAAGATTCCAGTAGACTAATAGAAGACATTCCTGGAAGGTCATGCCTTAAAGAAATACTAAACATTGTTCGTACGAGTACAGCCCACAAGTTACGAAGAGCTTTAAGGATTTGTCAGTGGAAAATGTTATGATGCCATTTCTAACCTTAGGTCTCTGAGCGGGACCCGGAATGAAGTGTGTACACACTACAAATGAAAGGAATAATAATAATAATAATAATAATAATAATAATAATAATAATAATAATAATAATAATAATGTACATTTAGAATGAATTTATTATCATTTTTATTATCAGATTTTAATTGCCAAAAACTTGCAAAGACAATATTTAGCTTCTTCATACGTTTAACTCGAGACCTAAACAAATCTTATCTGCAACAGTTGTTTAACCAGAAATACCAAAAGTTTGTTCCATTACATTGTAACGGGTTGTATGACTGTTCGCATGTGGCTTCGTATAAGTGATACATGACAGCCTTCCTGATGTCAACGTTAAAAGAAGAGACCAATATTGAGAAAAAATGGTATGAAATGTAACAGCTAAAAAAGTCATGTTTCGACTCATCAATAAGCCAACAAACACATACAACGAAATAACACTTGAATGGAAGTGAGGGAATATCTATGCGAAATAAAAAATTAAACTAATTCATTTAGATGTTTAAACTCGTTTTCCGACTGTTGCCGGATGTGTTACATATGAGATGAGAACGCGTGTCTATATGTGTATGAGTTCAAGGGATATAATTCTGGATGACATTTGAAATAAGGCCGTAAAATGTTCTCCTAGCGCCATCTTGCTTACGAGATGTGCAATGTAAACAGGTTGTTTTCTTCAAATTCTTGATTAGATCAAAAAATGTTATTTTAAATGCCGTGGTTTGTCTGTTTCTCCGTTCGAATCTAGAATTATGCAACTTTTAATTATGTTACGACCTTGGATTGATATTCACCGTTTATTTAAAAGTGTTTTCGTTTTTGCTGATTTTTTAAAACGGTATTCATATCTTATATAACGCGATAAAAAATAGTTTTGTCAGCAGAAAACGAAATACAGCGGTTATCAGAAAATGGAAAACTAATGTAAAAACTTTTAAGTCTTTTTCTTATTCTCCAACATGATAATTCAAGGACATACCCTTCGAATCAGTCCCATGAAAAAATAAAATCATTAGAATGAGTAATTCATCTACATCCTCCAAACTCACCAGCCTTAACACTTTGTTTTGATCAAAACAACATTTTATAAGTGATAAAGAATTCAGAAAAAGTTAAGTTGTAAATTGTCTTTCTAAACAATCATATTTTTTTAATGTGTAACTAATAGAAAACTGAATGCATGCTTATCAACAAAAGGAAGAGAGTAATATGCATATTACAAAAATTACAAAAAATAAGCAACTACAAGATATTAAATATTTAAATTTCTGGGAAGAGGTACAAAGAACAAAAAGTTCGACACCAAAACCAGATGTATTGGGACAGCGAAAGATACCATCCGAAAGCTAAGTAAAGTATTAAAAACAGAAAAAAGTCTTTAGAAACAAAGAGTTGGGCTACAATGTTTAAAAATTAAGGGATTAAATATTTGTTACATAACATTTCAATTCGATTAATTTATATTCGTTTTTATATCGTTTCTGGTCAAATGCAATCTCTTTCCGAATGCCCTAATTGCTATTGCATCCGGTAGGCACCTCCGACATCACTAACAATTAAGCTCCATCGTCACTGGGCAATCAGTGTTTGTCGACCAATGTCAAGACTAAGTTACATAGGAAATGAATATAATGGAATTCATTTTTCTGGTTCACTGTTTATGACTTTCAATTCGGACTTGCAGCTTTTATAATTTAGTCGATATATTTCCACGTTTAAATATTAACCAAGAAAGTTTTTTTTGAAAATAAAGCAACTTCTGTATGTAAAATAATATTTCATACTTTTATTATTTTATAAATTATTTTCTAACAGCTATTCGAAAAAAATCCCCTTGATAAAATAGTAATAATCACATGTTTTAACTTGGATTGCTGTCAACATTACAAACTATTTTTTGCTTTATGTAAATGGGTTAAGTTTATATTCATAGCCAATAATAAAATGTTACAATGTGTATATTTGCTGACATGCAAAGTAAATATAATTTCATTTGGCTAAAATTAATGGCATTTTTTTTTTTTGCAATTTCTTCACATAAAGAAAACGAGAAATGAAATCTTGTTGCGTAATATAAGAAAATTTTGACAAGGAATCAAAAAGCAAAAAAGAATTAAGTTATCAAAATGAATTGTAAAATATTCCGATAGTTCATATAGAATTTTTATAATTTATACTAAAACCAGAAAACATGTTAGTGACTGAAGTGGTTGTTTAATTCTTCACAAGCTGTGTCTGCGTAGAAATAGGAATAGTTATATTCAAATCAGTCGGTCTTTCTCTGTTTCAGTGTTAAGTATTGAGTGTCTATTCGATTCCGTCTGCGAGATTAGAGAGCTAATCCTTCTTGCAGACATCTGCTCAGGCACATTTTATTTTCTTCAACGTCCAACTAAGCTTTATTTTACTAATATACTTAGTTACAGTTATTTTTTAGAGTGGGCGCATAATTTAACGTGATCAATATTTGAACAAGGTCATACCCTCGGTTACAATGACTTACAACATTGTGACAGCAAAAACATCGAGGGATTCCTCACAGTTTCGTTTACCCAATATTTTGACCTTGATATTACCAAAAGCAAAATCACTTTCCTAAAAAATCGACCATAATATGATTCGCATCCGTGTTTTATGGTCGGAACCCTAACGCTCTACCCACACAGCCACTTTTAATACCACTAAATCAAGATTAATAAAGACAAAATCTACTTAATTTCTATGTAAAATGAAATCATGAAACCCTTTTGTGAGTTCAACCAAATGCAAATATCTATTAATTTAAATGTGCCTCTATGTGCCATATCCTTTCAGGACGTTGACGTTCATGCCTTCGCACAATTTTCAATCTTTTTATTATTCTTCGTAATATGTTACACTTTACTATCGATCTTTTCCTGCCATTGATTCGCACAAATCCGTTAAGTAGATTACTCAATCGTTGCCTTTATTTCTATGGTTTCGATATGTCCTGTGGGTGTTAAATTCACCAGGTTGTCTTTCCTAATTTAATGTCCCAGATAATTTCAGTTATCGCTTTCTGACTGTTAGTAACAGATTCTTTGTAGTTACTATTTTCCTTAAATTTTCTTCATTGCTCCCATGTTATGCTCGTGGAATTTTCAGCATTTGTTGGCCCGAAAATATCTCTCTAGATCATTTCTTTATCTATGAGGAAATCCATCGCTAAATAGGAGATATTATAATGCAGTTCAACACGCTCATTTCTTTTCCTTTAATATTCGCCACTGTCTTAATGTTTGGCTCAGTTTCTGAAATATATTTCTTGCTATTCATATTCGCCTTCATAGTTCTGTGTCTCATATTTCGGCTTTTGATACTACAGGAGACATTTCTGCATCTTCTTGATTCTGATATCATCTGGATATTGCGCATATCTTGAACCATCTCTTTTGCATTCTGTCAAGTGTTAAGTGTTAGTCCTTGCCTTTCGCTTTACATTCTTACCTCGTCTAAGAGCTATGTCAGTTTTCCTTCTGAGTTTGACATCAAGGCAATTTCATGCGTGTGATTTATGTCGTTATGTTGTTTATACCCTCCGGAAATAAAACCCGCTATGTCTTCTAGTTCTCTTAACATCATCTTTCCGCATAAATGAAATAAATCCAGTGGGAAAATGCATCTTTTACTTACCACTTTTTCTCTCTTTGTATATCCACTGGACTCATTCTCTATACACATACTGCTTGTTTGTTCTCGGTGAAAGTTATGGATTACTTAAAGACAGAAGCCTAAAACAAGATTGAGATAAATGTTTGTTTACTCAAGTCTAAATACTCATAGTCTAATTTTAGATTATTTACAATCCTGATTCTGGTGAATCTAATCATTTTGGCTTTTCTGCCAAATTGTCAGTTTCATATTTCGATTTATAAATTTCAATTTATATATTGCTAATCCTGTCAAATGTTTAAAATAAGAAAGTTGCAATATAGAGCATAATATTTGAAAGCTTTCTTTGTAGTCCCTACAAGACCAACATGTTCATAACCAGTGTAAATGAATGTTAAGGACATTTCATTGGCCACCGCCTCCCAGGTAAAGTGGTTTCATTTTCGTTTTATGACGAAACGGAAAAGACGATATAATTTGAGTTTCTTTGGGGTTTTTTGCGAGAAAAATAAAATTAGTTTTTTTTCATTGTAGACATCGCTAAATAGGAGATATTGCGTGCCAAATTATTATTGAGATAACTTTTTTCTAATATTCACACAAAATTTTCACACAATGTTGGCAACACTGACCTTCGCAATCACTGAAATATTCGTACTGATCTGCGCAATGTAAACAAACTGGCGCCATATTTGTTATCAGCACGGTGATTTGAGTGTGCCAAATTATTAGAAAAGTGTAAGAATTTAGTTAAAAGATGGGCCGTAAAAGCAGTTTAAGTGATGCTGAAAAGAAAACTATCACCTCAGAACTCTCAAAAGGTGATGCATATATAGCGTTTATGAAGGAGCATCTTGAACCGTGGATGAAAAGGCAAAGAGTTGCCTTCAGAAGAGCCATTGTTTTTATGCAAGGTAATGCTCCCTCACATGCTGCTCACAAGACTACTGAATATTTGAAACAGTTAGGCTTCGATGGACCTCGAAAAATGAAGTGGCCAGCAAATTCTCCGGATTTGAACCAAATCGAAAACCTTTGGAGCATCATGAAGCGAAGACTGTACGCCAACGGACGACAATTCAGGAGCAACGCTGAGTTGTGGGAAGCAATTCTTGACATATCTCGCGGCATTACAGCAGATGACATCCTACAATTAACAAATTCTATGGATCGTCGACTTCTTCAAGTAATTTCAAAACAGGGAAAGCACATTCCCTATTAATTTGTTTAAAACTGTGCCTTTGTTTGTATCTGTTATTATTTGTTTGATTATCTTATTTATTAGCTTCTTTTGATCATAAACATTCACGTGCAACATTAATAAACGTTTTGTTTGCTCAATTCTGGGAATTTTACTAAACCTTTCTAATAATTTGGCACGCTGAAACCACCGTGCTGATAACAAATATGGCGCCAGTTTGTTTACCTTGCGCAGATCAGTAAATATTTCAGTGATTGTGTAGGTCGGTGTTGCGAACATTGTGTGAACATTTTGTGTGAATTGATTGGACGGTTTTTGAAATATTAGAAAAAAGTTATCTCGATAATAATTTGGCACGCAGTGTAGACATCATGTGCAACTTGCGACATATGATATTAGGTTGGTGTAAAAATAATGTCGTTTTCTCACATGAAGTTGAACGTCAAAAAACGACATTATTTTTGCACCAACCTTATACCAATGTAAGTAAATATTTCAAACTCCATTTGATAGTTTCGATGATTTTATCGTTCAATCTGAATGCTAGCTTTTCTTTCAATGTGCAATAATTTGAACGCTAAAGTATTTATCCCTTAAATACCGAATATCTTACTAGAAAGTGTTCAAAGCCTCATGGCAAGATAGTATGAAGTATGTCTAGGATGTTATGTAACATGTCAACTAATCTAAATGGTCCCTACTGCGTATGCAGGAACAGTATCTCGAAAGACAGAAAAACGTTACTGATTGAGCTTGTGTACTTTAAGGCCATCGTAGCCACACTAACTAAATGAGTTGATTCTTCACGTCTCATGTAAGCTATGTTAACAAAACCCCACAAGCTTCAGTCTCCCAAATATTTAGACTTTGATTTCTATTTCTATATAAAGATCGACGCTGAAATGCCTTGGTCAAGATAAATTAGAATGCGACTGATACCCCCTCCTCCAAAAAAACTGATTTCCATATTATTTTTGAGAGAGTAAGGAATCTCGAGATAAGTTTGTAAAGTTTCAAGCGGACGTATTAGAAGAAAATTAATGGCAATTGCCATAGGTAGGCTTTTTACGCATATTTTAAATTACTTCCATGTTAAGCCTGTTATATGAAAGATTAAAACCTGTGATTTGTGGTTTCATTTATGAATAAATGTGTTTTAACAATTATTACTAATTCTTTTGAATTATATAAAGATTTTATGATTTTCTAAATTACAGGAGGAATTTGAACATTTCCTTTTAATGACTTCGATTAAAATAAATTGCCCAGTTTTTCTATTCATTTATTTTAAATTTAGAAATTAACTAGGCTTTTATTCATCATAAAATTAGCAAGTTGCAATATTCTTCCAAACATATAAATATTAATAAATATCATTGAAAATGAAGATAAAGTGATTTCCTAAGTGAAATAAATTAGATATCATTTAAGTAACTCTTTCAAAAATTGTGATCTTTTCGCTACATTCACCCTTTCACTTAGTGCGGTACAAGAGCAAATTGACAAAAGACGAATAAAAATTGATTTGAATCAATCTCCCAAATACGGATGATCTCTAAGTCTTGAATATTAACATAGATTTTTTTTTTCATATATAGTTCAAGTACTGATGTTTAAAATAGGCAGATATAGCTCAATAGACATTGTATAATTCACAGTTGTTTTCGCAGGTATGTTTTCCATTTACGGTCGCTGCTTTTCATCAAGTATGCTTCAAGACTTTCCAATTCTTGTCATTATATATTTCTGAGATAAGGTATTTCACTATTTACACTATTTACATTTTTCGGACAGTTATCCTCATCTTTGTTGTATTATTTGCGACGTTTTGGCCATTGTACATTGCGGCCTTCTTCGCGTGAGTGGAATTTTGAATCGAACACGTGACCCAGTGGATAGAAGCGTTGGTTGAAGAAATCCAGTGACATGACCGAAAAAGTTAAGAGTTCAATACCTGGCCACGGTTGAGTTAGAGGGAAATAACTAAAACTGAGATGCCCAGAAGAGGCATGGCACGTGGAGCTAGAACAATATACCCCGGTGGACGAAATAAAGGGTTCGATTCGAAATTCCAATCCCCTGAAGAAGTCCGGAGCGTAAAACAGCCTAAATATCGGGAATATGACAACAAGGAGGAAAACAGTCCGAACAATGTAGTGTTAATAATTTGAAATTCTTATCTAAACACTAAAATTATATTATATTTTTTTTCTTTGTCCCATTTGATCTTTTTTTTTTATTTTGAGCGAACTAGAACACTTCTTTCATTCTTTTCCTTTACTCATTATGTTGTTGTTTTTTAATTGCTTTCACACTTACATGCAAACAACCATATTATTCAGCTACTTGAATTGTTTACTCCATGTTGTTGTAGTTGATTCTGTCGGTTATTATCGGCTATCGATCACTGCATATGGCACCAATGTATCCGTTTCTTGAGGCTTGGCTATTTATGCAGTTAGAGACCTGCTGCTCTCACCGATTTTTTTCTTGATATTTCCTCTTCTAGGTGACCAAGTTTTTTCTACTCCCTTACCTGTTCTCCTACTTGGTTCAGTAGGAACTTCTAGACGGTAAACGCCGGTCATTGAAGCACGAAAGACACCCCATAACTTCAAAGTATTTAATTATGAACTTAGCTGACTGTTATCCTTGTCTTTGCTCATTTTATCTCAAAATTTCATCGAGGCACTCTTCATCTTCCACAATATTGTTTAATATTCTAAGAAGAAATACAAGTCTGAAAAATTTACCCAATCTGAATTTTAGACCAACTAAAGTGGAGAACGTCATTCTTGTATTGCATAGTGACAAACTCATCCATTGATACCGAAACCTTCAGCCGAATACAACCGTCTCCCCAGATCAAAGTTTAAAAATAGCTTCCAGCGTATAAAGCCGGTGGGTCTTAGCGAGAACCATCTTTTTTCGAAATTTGTGCACTGTTACTACAGAATCACAAAGAACCGTGTCATGTAACAGGAACCACATCATTTGAGGACTTTTAACAATTGCAACAATTAAAAGAAAATTGGAAAGAACCCCTCCCTCCATCAATACTAAAAAGAGCGATAGCAGCTTGCGGGTTTGAGAAACTTATTTCTCTTAAGAGAAAGAATTTATAAATTCCAACCAAAAGTACCATTGGTGTCAATGAATTATAAGGAAACAGGTAATATTAGCATTACCTTTCCTAAAGACACTTATTGAGACAACCAATGTAAGAATATCTCTTTTCTACATCCATCAAATTTGCCAATGTTATAACTTCAAAATTTAAAAATAGCAAATCAAATGAAAGAATGGCTAATGGGTGGATAAATGAGGTTTTTTTGTCGGGAGAAACGGAGCATGAAAAGAAATGAATCAAAGAATAATTACTAAAATTGAAGGGAATAAGAGAAGTTGCGGAAAAGTAAATTCTCAAAACAACAAACTGAATATATATGAAAAAGGAAATAAGAATGAGAGGAATGAACAGTAAATGAAAGAAGTTGATAAATAGAAGGAAAAAAATTGCATCGTTCATTGCAGAATTCGGAAATGGCAAGATGGCTGTATTGCTTTTACTTAATTTTCACGGTTTTGTGTTTGGCTTCAACAAAACACGAGCATACGTCTTCCTATTTAAGACTTGTTCAGAATTTACAAAACTAAATGGGAAATTACTGTTAATTTAAGATAAGTGACGACCAAGGAAAGGAAAGGTCGTTTGACGAAGGGAGAATTGTTTCGAATAGTGTAAGCAAAACGATTGATAGGCTTTATCTTCAAATTTAAAAAAAGGCAATATTTCACTGCAGACACTGCTAAAGATTTCAAATACGCAATTATTATTATTATTATTATTATTATTATTTTTGTTGTTGTTCTTGTAATTGTAGTTGTTGTTGTTGTTATTATAATTATTTGTAGTCATGGATTTTTCACATCAGACTTAATTGGTGGGATTCATTGACGATCAAGTGGCATGATTATCCCCTTTATTATCATTATTATTATTATTATTATTATTATTATTATTATTATTATTATTATTATTATTATTTCTTTTGATTAGGTTGTATACAGATTAGCTTCAGGGACCTAAGATCAGAAATGGCTTCTAGGCATTTTCAACTGATCATTTTTCTAAAAAAAAAAATAAGATCACACATTTTACATAGATAAAGACCTGTGTCATCTGTATTTGTGAGTTCAATTTTTTTTTATTTCTTTAAGGCATGTTCTACCAGGAAAATCTACGGTTTCAGCTTCAATGATTCTATCGGTATCTTTTCAAATATTTCCTAGGTTTCGAAATACAACTGGAAATATTGATGTCCTCATCTGTCACATTTTGTTTAGATTTCTACTTCACGATACTTGTATTTTGATAGTTTTTTATGATCTTCAAAGCTACATTACAATCTGCAGGAAATACCATTTCAATAAGAAAGCACATGCTGTTCTTGTGGTCTTTGATCACTATGTCTGGCGATTAGCATTGATTATTATGTCTGTATTGCAAAGTTCAAATAGAAAGATTTTACAGGCCCTATCTTCTTAACCGGGTCTGGGTGATGTTCATACATGCAGATTCCTTCCCGTTCAAGTTAAATATTTTCAGATGCAGATATTGGCCCACTCTATCATGGCGAGTTTCATATTCAGTGAATGCTAATACCATGTAATCTGATACAAGAATATCAATTGTTTCTGGATATTTACCACATAATCTGTGTTTCAGATTAACACAATTTTTTAGTGTGTGTTCTTGGTAATTTCTAGTTAGCAAGTATTAGTCCTGTGCAGCAAGAATAAAATCTACGGTTTCAGCTTTTAATCCTGCACTACATAACTACTGATGGTTACAGGGTTTGTCTCCATCGGTTTATTTAGTACGGGCAGAGTACTGACCATGAAGAAGCTTATCTTGCCATCGTTTCTGTATTTAGTACATTGCATTTGCTTTTGCTTTCTTTGTTAGGTTCTTTGCCGCAGCAGTAGGTGTATTATGAATCATTTGCATTTCTTCACCGACTTGAAATTCCCTTTTACATTTGTTGGCTCTTTTTGTTACTGAATGAATGTTCTTAATTCTTTCGTGGTCTTTGACACAGACCATCAGCTAGTCTTCTGTAGTTTCCAAATATCTTTGTAAACCAATTGTTCTATTGTTTTAAGACAGTTTTACTTGAACTAATTATCTGCCTCCTTCGGAGCTAGACACATACATGCTACCAATATCAGCCTTCAGCGGTGGCAAGTGAGAAGCTTTCTCGTGTTCACATCCTCTCTCTTAATGTCAGCTATGGTCCTATTAAGGACGCTGAAAATGTATTGTGCCAAAGGGACAACCAAAATGGCTATGGATGATGTCCTGTTTTGTGAATTCAACTCGGTATTTAACACCAGGCGCACACACCATTAGTATTCTTCTCTTACTTTCCCCTTACTTTGTGTATGCTCTATTCATTCTCCTTCACTGACTCCTAGGTATTTATAGGCTTCTTCTTGTTCCACTTCCCTAATATTTGTGATAAAACATAGACCTATCATTATTATTATTATTATTCATTTATTTTGATATATGTTTAATATAATCCATTACAAAGCGATTATTACGCTAAGGCATGGCATTAAAGATATGCATTTTGTTGACTCAAAATCTGATGTTAATTGATATTGAAGATGTAGTGTTTATATTTTTCTTACATTGATAATGCATTCTTCTCAAGATTTTTATGTTCATGTTGTGGTAGGATCCACCTAATTTGCATAGTGGAGTACTGACTATATAAATATGGTTGGTACCGGGAAGACAGGGAGGCGAATCAAGAGATTCACTAGAGACTCTGCCCGACTGCGACTTAGTCAACACATTCTCCAGGAACGGTCTTCCCAGGAATATACAAAAGACTATATGTAAATATTGTGTACACTTTCTTGTTTCAATACATTTTGTTCTAAGTACATTTTGTGTTGCATTATTATTCCATGCATTAGTCAAGTTTCAGCAGTTCATCAATATGATATGGTTCAGCTAATCCTAGCGCGTTCGTTCATGTACTTTTGATTTATATTAATATTAAATGGGATGGAGGTAAGGGATGTAAGCTACCTATGTAGAACCCTTCTAACAGTGACTGAATATGAAAATATGTTGTCAATATCTGGATAGACAAACGTGTGCATTCGGGGTATTATGACTGTATCGTCATTCCTGAATTATTATTCACTTAAGTAAGGGTACTGGAGGTAAACATTTTCGGTTGGCGTTATCCATCTGATAGTCAGGGATCCGATCCCCATCTTATTATCGGCACATCAGACTTCTTAGTGCCATCATCAAAGTTTTTGAGGGTATAATCAACAATAATTTTGTGGCCCACCTCAGAAAAAACCTCTTGAGTGACAAACTGCATCAACACGGTCTACTGATGATATACTGTCATTAGTCACCGAATCAGTGAGGCATTAGACAATAAATTCATAAAGAGGACGTTCGCATTGGATATTGCCTTCGACAAGGCGCTGCACCCGGTTGCTACACAAGCTCTCTAGCTATGGAATCAGTTGGAGAATTTTCGCAATTATCAAATCCATCCTAACAGGTAGGTCCATGAATGTAGTTGTAAATGGTCAGTCCTCTTTGAAATCAATGCAACTGTCCCCGAAGTTGGTTTCTCGGTAGCACACATTTTCTGCTTTGTATTAATAATCTGCCGACTATTATCTTCTGTAAATATCTATGCAGTCAATGCAATGGTATATTTAGGCAACTCCAAACTTCTACCTGACTGGCGCCTGCCAGCTGGCGTGTCTTAGCTCTGACAATAATTGTTGAAAAATCTGGTATTCTGTACCTCAAAACCCCAAATAGTAATATTCCATCATCACCGAGAAAATTGTCAGTTTTCGTTTATCGTAATGAACGGGTGTTGCCTGGAACGCCTGTTCGGACTTAAGATCTCAGCTGACGAAATATATACAATCAATCGCTAACGATGCTGAAAAATGTTTAGCCATAAGTGCTGCTCCAGTAAGTACTTGAAAACTCCGATACTCTACCTTTACAAGAGCGAAATCAGGCCGAAAATGAAGTCCTGCTGTCAAGTTAACCTATACAACCACCAATACTTCTAGTTATATATTCACGGACAGCATATTATTATTATTATTATTATTATTATTATTATTATTATTATTATTATTATTTCCTTTGATTTTTGTTGTATACATATTTCCTACTGGGTCCCAACCATAGACATAAGGTCAGAAATGGCTTCATGGTCATTATTGTAAAAAAAGAAATAACCTAAGTTCTCACATATTTTACACAGATAAAGCTCTTCGTAATGTGTCAGCTATACTTGTAATGAATTTTTTTTTGTATTTCTTTAAGGCATAGGCTACCAGCAATCCCTCTAACGAGTCTATCCTACCCTTTCGCAATCAATACCAGAGCTCCAACCACAACTAGAATTATTGATATCGTCATGTGTAGATTGCCACTTCAAGATCCTTGTATTTTGATAGTTTTTTGAAAATCTTTAAAGATACATTACAATCTACAGGGATTGCCATGTCAATAAGAAAAAAAACATTCTGTTTTTGTGGTCTTTCATCACTATGTCTGGTGATTAGCTTTGATTGCTTTGTCTGTGCTTCTTGTAAAGTCCCATAAAATTGTTGCAGAATTGTTATTGTTACATAAAATTGCTATCTTTGTGATCTGTTCTGGGTGATGTCCATGCCATTATTATTATTATTTTTAAATCCTTTGATATCTGGCGTTTACACATTTCTTTCATGGTCCCGCCCAGGGACCAAAGGTTAGAATTGGCATCATGACACTTTCCACTGCAAAAAAAATAAAAAATAAAAAAATAATTACATAGATAAAGCCCTTCGTAAAGCGTGGGCTGTACTTGTCAGAACAATTTTTTGTATCTCTTTGAGGCATGAATCCCTTCAATCAGCCTCCTGGAATATTTTCCAACCAGTCCAAGGGCTCCAACTACAACAGGAATTGTTGATGTTCCCATGTGCCACATTTTTGAGATTTCTATTTCAAGGTATTTGTATTTTGACAGTTTTTCGAATATCTTCAAAGATACATTGCAGTCTTCAGGGACTGCCATATCAATAAGGAGGCACTTATTTTGTTTGTGGTCTTTAATAACAATGTCTGGGCGGTTGGCTTTGATTGTTCTGTCTTTGATTATTATTATTATTATTATTATTATTATTATTATTATTATTATTATTATTATTATCAGAGACAATGATGTTTTTTTTTCATAAGCTTAGTTACTGTCAAAAAAGAAGAATGATAAAGATATATAATGTACTTTTGTATAGCGAAACTTTCAAAATAGATAAGGAACTGCTTACCTCAAATACTAGACATTTATATCATGTCGTTTATATGGTTTTAACAAATCTCAATCTCAGAAGGATAAAAACGAAATTATTTCCACGACAAAGTTAGCCAGAATAATTAAGCGTAGCTGAATAGGGCACAAGTGCACGGCAATGGGGAACGCGGTGTGTATTAAATTTATATTATTTGCTAAGAAAGAAACTTCCAAAATACCTCAGTATAAAAATAGCCATTATATTTCGAAGAAGTAACAATCCCACAATTAAATCCTGTGGATAAGCTGAATAAAAGAAACCATGATGTAAGAAAAGATTAAAACAAAGAGCAAGAGGGCCTGCTGTAAACAATTATTAGCAGACCCATCTCAAAGATCATTTCTTTATGCAGGCAGATAATCTTTGGATCTACCAAAAACATGTACCAGACTACTAAATTCTTAAAGAATCACGCCATTAAGGGTACCCTAAACTGGTGGGTTTGTGGCAGCCTACACAAATACTGAGATCTATGGATGTAAAGAAATGTGCGTTTGTCAAATAAAAAGGGATACTAAATAATGTCAATAACGAGGGATAAGATTGAAACTAAAAAGATGACACGGTATTTAAATATTCAAAATGACAGAGAAATAAAGTTCAAGAATATATTATGAACTAGCGAAAAACCAACATTAATAGCATATCAATATCGAGTGTAGGAATATTTATTGATTGTTGTGTAAGAATACTAAAGATTTCTGCTGATAAATAAGAACATACAAGCGCAAACACGGGCACACGAGCACACACGAAATACACACACACACGCACACACACACATATATATTTACATATATATATATATATATATATATATATATATATATATATATATATATATATATATATATATACGTATGTAGAGAAATAGAGAAAAGGGATGGTTGTAGTATTGTTGACTTGATGTTCAGATGCGCGAGTCTATGTAAGAAGGTTTCCATATCGATTTTTAACTTGGGTATTTATTCTTAGAAACTGATAAAATTATGATA